>QXTE01000127.1:419047-665610 GCA_003942145.1 Platysternon megacephalum | reverse complement strand
GGGGGTTCAGGGCAGAGGACTGGGGGTGTGTGGAGGTGCAGGGCAAAAGGCTGGGTGTGTGTGGGGGGGTTCAGGGCAGAGGGCTGGGTGTGTGTGGAGGTGTAGGGCGGAAGGCTGGGTGTGGGGGTGGTTCAGGGGTGAGGGCAGAGGACTGGGGGTGTGTGGAGGTGCAGGGCAGAAGGCTGGGTGTGGGGGGGGGTTGGGGGGGGGGGGCGGGGGGCGGGGGTGCTCGGCTGGTGGGGGTGCTCCCAGCCCCCTGCCCTGAGCAGCTCATGGCAGGGGGCTGGAAGGGATGTGCCCTGTTCCACCCGCTTCCCCAAAGCCCTGTCCCTACCTCTTCTCTGCCTCCTCCAAGGAGCAGCGGGCATGCTGAGGCTCGGCTCCGCCCCCTTCCCCCTGGCGATCAGCTGATCGTTGGGAGGAGGGGCAGGAAAGCACCAGGCTGGGGGAAGAAGCGGGCGAGGGGGAAGCTTGGCTGCCGCAGGACCAAGCTTCTGCCTCCTGCCCCCACAGGGGAGAGAGGTGGGCGGGGGGGCTGAGTGGGGCTGGGACTGGCAGGCAGCGGCGTGCCACCCAAAATCGGCTCGCGTGCCATATTTGGCACGCGTGCCGTAGGTTGCCGACCCCTGCCCTAGACACATGGACGGCCAGGGATGCTACGCGCGCTGCCCCCACCCCTACCGCCAGCTCCTATTGGCCGGGAACTGCGACCAATAGGAGATGCGGGGGTGGTGCCTGAGGGTGCGAGGGCAGCGCGTGGAACTGCCCTGGCCGCCCTGAGCCTAGGGGCTTCAGGCACCTGGCAGCTGCTTCCGGGAGCTGCGGTAAGCACTGCCGGGACCCCGCATCCTGAACCCTCTCCTGCATCCCAACCCCCTGCCCCAGCCCCGAGTCCCCTCCCGCACCCAAACTGGAAGCCAGCACCCCACACACCCCCAACACCCTACCTCAGCCCTGAGCCCCTTCCTGCACCCCAAACCCCTTATCCCTAGCCCCACCCCAGAGCCCACACCTCCAGCCAGAGCCCTCACACTCCCCACCCCAACCTCCTGCCCCAGCCTGGAGCCCCCTCCTGCACCCCAAACCTTTCATCCCCTGCCCCACCCCAGAGCCCACACCCCCAGCCGGAGCCCTCACCCTCCCTGAACCCCAACCCCCTGCCCCAGCCTAGAGCCCTCTCCCACACCCCAAACCCTTCACCCCCCCTCCTGCACCCCAACCCTCTGCCCCAGCTCGGTGAATGTGAGTGAGGGTGGGGGAGAGTGAGCAACGGAGGGAGAGGGGATGGAGTAAGCGGGGGCTGGGCCTCGGGGAAGGGGCAGGGCAGAGGTGTTCGGTTTTGTGCAATTAGAAAGTTGGCAACCCTAGTACTAGCCTCAGAGACTTTAAGTGCCAGGTCGCTGGTTCAAAGGACAAATAGATAACTACTACAATGATGGGCACATCAGAAAAGCCATTAATAGATCAATAGTGTCCAAAAGACTTTAAAAATCCAATTTATATTCAGTATGCTTTTTAGTGGACAGGTGTCCACATCACAGTAACCCCTCCTTGCTGGCAGTTTCAGCACACAGGCCAAGTACTGAATGGAGACTGAACAACCTTTTCAGCCCTAGAGTTTGCCCCTCCAGGGTCAAAACTCATTTGTTTTTCAGTCATCTAAAAATAGTGTCGGTACAAAAATATAACCACATGTGCAGATCTAACACCCTCCTAATCACACCCAGACTTAGATTCTCCATCACCCACTCAGCTCTGCACCCTAGAAAAAGCCTGGAAGAATGGATGGGCTTTGCACCATGACCTGAAAGTCAACAATTTCAGGCTCCTGTGGAACAACACAGAAAATCACTTCTGGAGTCAAACACTCCCCCCTCCCCCCCGCCCCCTTCCTTATCAATGAGGGGACATTAAGTCTGAGCACCTCTGCTGATCACAGCTGCCATGGTATCACCCAGGGAGGGAGGCAGCTGCTGCAATAACCAGCACCCATCCTGTTTAGGGATTCATTGCTTAAAGTCAACACATCAAACTGCCCCCAGAAATGAACTGGGAGCCAGTGCAGACCACAGAGCACATGGGTAATATGGTCTCTATGAGAAGCCCCAATTCAACAAGCTGGCGGCCACATTCTGCACTTGGCTGACGTGTCCGAATGGTTTTCAGGTGTAGAGCACGTTGCAATGATCCCGTCTGGAGGGAACAAAGGCAGGGATCACTGTGGTGAGACCCACATCTGAAAGGAAAGGTTGCAACAGCCTGACCAAATGCTCTTGGTCATTTCTGCTGTCACTGCATTGAAGCAGGTGAGGAGCCTATCAAAACCATGAACTGTGATCCTGAGTAAAAAAGTAGGGCAAATTCCCTCATTCGAAGTAGCTTTTTCTTCCACTATTTCTGTGGGGTGGAAAGGTTGGGGCAGCATTCCTTTCTGCTGCCCTTGATTTTCTGTGGATTAAAAACAATCATTCTGTCTCCATGGCAGTCACTCGAATACTTTTCACCAGCACTAGCAACAAATTTATTAGAGGTCCTGTAACGGACGGTTCATCAAGTGCTCTGAACAGCTTAATGATCCTTGGTGCTTTACAACCTAGCCAGTGGAATTCTAGCCTGGCATCAGTGTCAGAGGTGAGTCAGCAACATGAGTCTTCATTAGAAATCTAGGGGAAATGAACGGTCCAAGGAGCTATGGCCTGTTCTTCAGTAACTAATAATCTTGGAGGTGTTCACATTTGACCTTGGTGTGTTCAGAATTCCCAAAGCATCTCCTGTAGATTCAACTTCCCAACACTAGCACTTAATGAGGACATTACAATCCTGCAATTGGGCCTCCGCACTGGTGCTTAGCTAGGTAAAACAGACATTTACATGCCAAAGTGTTGATCTGAGCGTATGCAGAATTTGAAAGTCCTCACTAAAATCTGACAGTTGGGCTGAGCATGTGATTTATCCGTCACTGGCCACCTCCATGACATTATTACATATATTTTACATTATATTTTAAATGTAAATGAAAGGAAACTAGAAATGGGCACAAACCAACCCCCCAAATTTCATGACGCTGTGAATTTTGGGAAAGTTTGGATCCAGATCTAATATTCAAAGTTGGCAGCTCAGGCCCTCCTTTAGAACAAGTGAAATAAGATTTCAGACAAGATTCTGGAGAAGGATCTGTGTGTCATGTGAATATGCAAAATCCCTGGGCAACAGAGTCACTTTCCCAGTTCATTGGCTCTGGAATAATTCCAGAAGCCAAGCTGGGAAACATTCTTAGCCACTCATTTTTTGTTTGTTTTGTCTGTGATTTTCCTTAAACAGAGGAACTGTGTATTACATTATTGTAATTCAATTTCTGTGGCAGTCTTCATGCTAAAACGTTGGGGTAGGGGCTGTTTTCTCCTAATTTTCTCACCTTCATCCCCTTGCAGCACACACAAAGCAGTGGAATGGGAATCAGGACTCCTGGGTTCTATTCTTGACCTACTACTGAGAGACTTTGGGCAAATTGCTTAAACACTACATGCCTCAGTTTCCCCCTTTGTAAAAAAGGCATAATAATGCATCATTAATGTTCATACAGTCCTTTTGATATCCTCAGATGGAAGGACCAATAGAAGTGCAATGCATTGGTATCCAGTATGAAGCAAGGCTAATATTTTGAAATTGATGCTCAGGTGACTGGAGGAGTCTGGAATTTCAGCCGTGTCTGCTGCGACATCTTTGTCACTATGGACGTGATGATGTGCACAGCCAGCATTTTAAACCTCTGTGCTATCAGCATTGACAGGTAGGAGCCAAGGAGATTAGCATGAAGCTAGGAGTAGGTCTCGGGACTGGGGATGGAAGGGACAGCAGGCTGGGCCTGCTTGCACAATGGTTGGGTACAAATACCTTGTCTAAATGCCAAAGGTAAAGCAGATATCTGTGAGAACCCAGTCTTTCTTGAAAGTCTCCAGCCACCATCATCATCATGACTAGTATTGTTGTTGCTACAGCCGTGCCTCCCATGTGTTAGGTGCTGTACAAACACGGAAGATGGCACAGTCCCTGACGGAAAGAGCTTATGCTAGAAAAAGGCAGGGAAACAGAGGGTGGGAAAAGAAGCACATCATACAAGGAAAGTGTTCATGGGGTGGTTTTCCATGCCTCGATAATAGAGGGGAAGATTTTCAAAAGTACAAAAGTGAATTAGGCATCTAACTCCCATTGACTTTGAATGGGAGTGGGCGCTTAAGTGCCCTTTGCAAGTCTCGCCTGTGAGGTTTTAATAAACACAGCTTAAAAGAGAGAGAAAAACTATCTGCATGTGCTCTCCAGCCTTGCCATAGTTTTAACGCACCCTGAAGTGGAGCAGATGACTGGTAACATTGTGGGACTGAAGGGATTAGTGTTTAAATCAATTTCCAGTGAATGTCTGTGGGTGGTGGTGATAGGGATGGCCACAAAACTCGGCACAGACCTCAGGAGGCGCAGCTTTAGGGGGCTGAGTTCCCTAGGGGTTGGGAAACTGGGGGAGAAACACATCCTTCTGCCATGATTCAGAGGAAACTCTGCAAAGCCTCACAGAGGGCCTGGTCCAAAGCCCACTGAAGTTAGTGGGAGCCTTTCCACTGATTTCAATGACAGGATCAATGAGTTGGCTCATGCCCTGAGTTTCCAGCTGTATCTGTCATCTTCCCCAGATCTCACGGCATCCAGAGCTGGTAGCCTCCATTCTAGCCTTCTGCCTCACCACTGGGGCAATATCAGCAGTTCATCAAAATCTTAACCTTAGGGATGATAAGTGACCGTCTGCTTCTCTGTTGTTCCTCTTGCTCCCTTTCCCACCCTGCTTACCACCATTGCAAATCCTTGCTCTGATTATTCAATCTTCTGGTTCTCTCCCTCTCTTTTATATCCACTACTTTCACTACCATATTCCCTGTCTCCCATTCTCACGCTGCCTTTGCTCCTCCCTGTCAAACCTGGGCCCTTTCTCTCTCCCTCTCTCTGTCTCTTTTGTTTTGATCATTGTCTCCTTTCCACGCCTTTCTTCCTCCTCCCCCTCTCTTTGGAGCTGGTTCCTTTCGCAGGTACACGGCAGTGGTGATGCCAGTTCAGTATCAGTACGGCACAGGGAAGAGCTCCTGCAGGAGGGTTTCCATTATGATCGTGATGGTCTGGATGTTGGCATTTGCTGTGTCCTGCCCCCTCCTGTTTGGCTTCAATACCACAGGTAACAGCAATTTCCAGAGCAGGAGTGCCTGAGCAGGATTAGAAATGGGGGTCCCCAAAGTTGGCCCAATGGCCAAACGTGGCCTACAAAGTCTGACCATCAGAGGCAGCTGCTGAGAACTACAAATCCTGCATCTAAAGAGGGGAAGGGGTTCAATTCACAAGGAGGCCCTATATTTTAGGGAATTCTCCAGTCTGACATTGGACTGTGGCACCTGCTGCTGTTCTAGTGCATTGGTCTGTGCTTGATTAGCTCAGCCTAGACTTTACCCAGAAAGTGGAGGCACTCACATAGACAGACAGACAGATAGATAGGTAGGCCGAGATGTAACTTGGCATGCTGACCTATATCTCTGGAGCTGCACCTCTGTGACATAGTCCCTAGGCTGCATTAAACACAGTCCCTAGGCTGCATTAAACATTAAATACAGGCCACATTTGGCCCATGAGCCACACTTTGGTTCACCTTGATGTGCACCAAAACATCCTTGTAGTTCCTGAAGTCCATAGCAGCCTAACCACTCCCCGCTCTCTCTCTCTCTTTCTCCAGGGGATCCTAGTGTCTGTTCTATATCCAACCCTGATTTTGTCATCTATTCCTCGGTGGTATCCTTCTACCTTCCCTTCGTGGTCACCTTGCTGCTTTATGTCCGGATTTATTTCGTGCTGAGGCAGAGACAGAGGAAACGAAGCCTCTCCAGGCAGGGCAGCCATAACATCAGCATCAAAGCCTGTTACACACAGAAAGTAAGACCCAAGTGAAAGCAGTCTGAACTCATCAGATGTCAGAGCATTCTCTGCCTCCACCCCCATCCTTTAAACTGAGCCTGGGGAGCCTATTGCTTAGCGCTTTCCATCACTACATAGGAAACCCGGGTTTGACTCTTGCTGCCCAATCTGGGAGGGGTTGGGAGTCAAGGCATTCAGTGCTAGGCGTGAAGGAAGAAAAATACCTCCTGTTGCTCAGCAGAAACACCCCTGAAATAGGGGCTCCAACCAAAGCCTTGCCCAGTCCTCAAACAAGGGGATACTGTTCTGGAGCTTGTATCCATATCTCCACTCTCTCAGACCATCACAGCAGAGAAGGGCAAGGCCTAAATAGGTGTTTCTTCAGAGCTGTGACAGAATGACCCTGCAGCATTCTTGCTTTTTTTTTTTTTTTTCCCCTTCATTTTTATGGATATTTTAATGATCAGAACCTCAGGGATTGCAAACTGTTAAAGCTCTCCTCACCTAGCAGACTCAAAGGGTCAAACAGCTACAGAATTCTGCTTGCTCTGCTCCATATGTGGCTCCACAATATTGCATTAATGTGTGAGGTTTCCTCACAATAATGCTATACTGGAAAATATGCATAAGGGGAGGCAGGGAATACCACTAAGCACAAATATACTCCAAAGTCGGGTGGCTGGGAAGTGGAGAGTTCATATCCAGGGCTCTTGTTCATCCAGTTAAAGATAGAGCTAGGGCACAGGTCCTAATTTAGGCTCCTAACTTCCACTAATATTAGTACAAGTTAGGAGCCTGATCACCTTTGAGGATCTGGGCCTCGGTGCAAAGTAGAGATGCAGGGTTCTAGGTCATCCCACTGTGAGATAGGGGTCAGGTGCAAAGTTCAGCTCCAGCTCCAAGAATGGATCTGGAACCTCCCCAAAGTTTGGGTGAATTTGCATCCTTGGGCATTCCCTCAAAAGGGAACAAGAGCTCCCCTGAGTCCCACTTTACACATGGCCTGGCAAACTGCATTGTTCACCCATAGTTCCTGACATTTCTGTGGATTCCTCCATTTCAGGAACACAAAGAGAGGAAAACGTTGCACCATGGGCACCAAGACCCCCTCTCATCCCGTCTGCAGCTAAAATCCCCAATCCAAGAGCTCTCCCCTGAAAAGAAGCTGCTGACCCCCTCTGACCTGCAGCAGTACTGCAGCTTCTGCCACCAAGCTTCCTTCCCCAGGGCCGGGACCAATGGAAATGAGCTAAAAGAGGAGAGGAGAAGCAGGGAACCGGGCTTGGAGGTGCATAAACTCAGCAATGGCAAAATCTTGACCTCTTTGAAGCTAGTGCACCAGCAGCCCCGGACAGTACAGCTGAGAGAGAGGAAGGCCACACAGATGCTGGCTATCGTTCTGGGTGAGTGAGAAGCATTCTGCTTAACCATCTCACGGGGTGGGGTTCTGTGAGGCTAAGTGTTTAGAAAGTGCTTTGAGATCTCCACATGGAAGATGCTATTGAAATGCAAAATACCAGCATAAAGTAATATAAGGGACTTTTGTAACTGAGGGCCCCAGCTGGTGTGAATCATTGCAGTGCCACTGAATTCAGAAAGATCTCTTCTTCTGCAGAAGGAAACATTAAGGGACAAGGAAGAGAGACTTAAAAGTTCTGATAATCATCTCAACTTTTGGGTGCCTCTCTGGACAGTGAATATTTTGATCTATCACTTATTTTTGACCACCACCACCCCAGGTGTAGGTCAATAAGAAAAGTCCCTAAGAGCTTGTCTTCACTCCGGGGTAAGTCGACCTAAGTTACGCTACTCCAGCTATGTGAATAACGTAGCTGAACTCGACATAGCTTAGGTCAACTTACTGCGGTGTCTACACCGTGCTGAGTTGACGGGAGACACTCTCTGGTTGATGTCCCTTACTCTTCTCAGAGAACTGGAGTACTGGGTAAGGTTGCCAACAGTCTAATCGCACAAACCCAAACACTCTTTCCTCGCCCCTTTCCCGAGGCCACGGCCCTGCCCCTTCTTCCAGGCCCCACCCCCAACTCACTCCATCCCTCCCCCCCCCGTAACTTGTTCTCCCCCACCACTCACTTTCACCAGGCTGGGGCAGGGGGGTTGGGTGCAGGAGGGGGTGCAGGGATGCAGGAGGAGGTGCAGGAAGGGTGAGGGGTGCGGGCTCTGGGAGGGAGTTTGGGTGTGGGAGGGGGCTCAGGACTGGGGAGGGGGATCGGGGTGCAGGCTCCGGCCAGGCAGCGCTTATCTCGGGCGGCTTCTGAAAGCGACTGGCACATCCCTCTGGCAGTGGTTACTAGGCGGGGAGGCCAGAGGGTCTCCGTGCGCTGCCTCTGCCTGCAGGCACCGCCCTCGCAGCTCCCATTGGCCACAGTTCCCGGCCAATGGGAGCTGCAGAGCCAGCGCTTGGGCAGCACACGGAGACACTCAGGGGCCCCAGGGAGATGCCGGCCGCTTCCAGGAGTGGTGCAGAGCCAGGGTAGGCAGGGAGCCTCCTTAGCTCCGCTGCGCCGCCGGAGTTTTAGCGCCTAACATCTCCCAGTTTGGCTTCAGTAGCCTCTGGGAGATCAAGCCTGATTCTGGGAGACTCCTGGCAAAACCAGGAGGGTTGGCAACCCTAGTACCAGGGTTGATCGCAGAGCGCTCTGCCATTGATTTAGCAGGTCTTCACTAGATGCACTAAATCAATCCCTGCTGCCTCGATTGCAGCAGTGTCCATCTCCCAGTAGTGGAGACTAGGATGATGCCTCTCTCTCTGTAAATAAGACCACGCCTCTCTATTGGTTTCTGTAGTTTAGTGAGTTACATGTGTCTTAAAGAGCAGGAACCAGCCTGAGTTTGTGAACATGTGCATGCAGGGAACATGACTGTGGTGGGTGTTATGAACCTCACTGTACAAAAGGGGAAAATGAGGCATGGAGAGGTGAAGTGACTTGCCCAATCACACATCTGGCAGAAGAACCCAGTCTGGCATGGGTATAAGTGGGGGCAGAGTTTAGCCCTGAGCAACAGCATTAATCCAAAATCAATATGTTCTCTCATCTCTCCTTTAAACCCTAGGGACATTCGTGGTCTGCTGGCTGCCATTCTTCATGACCCACATCCTGAACACCCACTGCCAGGCTTGTCACGTAACCCCAGAGCTCTACAGTGCCACCACATGGCTTGGTTATGTAAACAGCGCTCTCAACCCCATCATCTACACGACCTTTAACACTGAGTTCCGCAAAGCTTTCCTCAAGATCTTGTGCTGCTGACAGCGGGGGTGGAAGGACAAAGGCTTGATTTAATAGTAAACCCAGGAGGGTGTGGCAGGCAGGAGCCTACTGAGATAGTTCCACAGTGAGAGGCCACATGGATAGATGCTCTCAGCCATCAACGAGGAGAAAGCTCAGAATCTTCTGTCCCACAAGTCCCAAACGCTTCAGCTAAAGAAGAATCTCCATTGGCTGTTACTGTATCAGGATTTCTATCTCCTGCAAGCTGTAGCCACCAGAGAGCAGCCTGACCCCACACACTTCAGCAGGTCAGGCGCTCTGGTCTCTGGAGTGCAGCGCACATACACTGCCCAGTGCAAAACAAATGAGAGTGGGCCAAGTTTGGCTGGCTTCATTCACTGAATCACAAAGCTCCCACTTGGATTCCCTTAAATGCTTATGGTTTCCTCAAAAGCACAGCTAAAGGTTCTGGGGAGGTGGAGAGCCAAAGAAGCAGCACACACCTCAGTGGCTCTCCAATTCAAACACGAGCACACACTGGAACATTAATCGCAGCAGTGTATCCTCATTAAGAGTTCTCAGGCATCTCTAGCCTTTAGGAATATAGCAGACACATGGCAGTCTTAGGGTCTGTCTACACTGTGATGGGAGGTGTGATTCCAGCACGTGTAAACGTACCCAAACTAGCTTTAATCTAGGGCTTATCTACACACACATTTCATTTGCGGCAAACTAGGGTGCGACTCTATCCCACACAAGTCTGCCATGGGCTAACTATACATGGGGACCCTGCTGATGAGCCGGGACTAGATCAAAGCATATTAATGAACTATTAATGCATATCATCAGGATCCACACAGTCGGTTTGTCCATGGCAGGCTAGCGCAAGGTAGATTCACAGCCCAGCTTGCCACAAACAAAATGTTTGTGTAGATGAGCCCCTAGCTAACATGAGTACCAATAGCAGTGAAGTTGTGGCAATATGAACCTAAGTATGCACTGGCTGCACAAGTAAATACCCAGGGTCCTGGGTGGGCTTGTACAACCTGCACTGAAGCTGGTGTTACTGTGGCTAGGATGATGCTAGCTAGATTAAAGCTCATCTGGGTCTGTCTACATGTGCTGCACTCACACCTCTGACTGCAGTGTAGGCATACCCTTAGCCGCCGTGCATATGCTTTAAGAACTTACTCATCCTTTCGTTGCTGGTTTCTCTCACTGTGGAAAGCACATTGCTAACCGCGGGTGTGTTTGTACTGTCTTCTTGATGAGATGTCAGGAATGTGCCCACTGGGGTGTATAATAACAAGAGAGAAATGGCTCCCCACAAATCTACCAATGAGACTAAGTGAGCGAGCTAGTAAATAATGTACAGAGGAACCAGTGTTCCCCTGTTGTCTCCATCGAGGGGTTGACCTCTACAATCAGTTCAGTTTCAGTAGTTAAAAGACCACAATCCAAGCACTCAGATATTACAGAGCAGTATAGTATGAAAACCTAGACAGAGTGGATAGACTAAGCCATTAAACCAGATCAGGGGCCAGATCTTCTGCTGGTGTAAATTAGCATGGCTCCACTGAAGTCACTAGCACTATGCCCATCTACATCAGCTGAGGATCTGGTCCTAAGATCTGCCTGTAGGTTTCAAAGCTTAGGTTGTTCTTTCACTCCTAGCAGTGATATCATTCACTTCACACAGCCTCTTTGCTGCTGGTACCTTTTTGTTGTTTGTTATATATAAACTCATGTGACTGTGCCTAAAATTAAGTAATTTTAGAATCAGTTTTGATGATGCCAGCATAGTCTAGCTTGCATACAGAGTCTGTTGTGTTGATACTTCATGCAGGAGGGGTTATTGTTCCCTTGGTGAGATTTGTATTAGTAAATTAGATTGTGTTAGCAGAAGCTCACCAGGTTGCCATATGTATAATGTTGCCTTTCCTCTTAACCCAAGGATCAGCAATAAATTGGCAACTAATGATCTACTGTATATGCTGTTATCTCTTAGGGCCATTAAACAAGTGATATTGGTTTGGATTCCACTATAACAGGGGTAGGCCACCTATGGCACGGGTGCCGAAGGCGGCACACAAGCTGATTTTCAGTGGCACTCACACTGCCCGGGTCCTGGCCGAGTCTGGGGGGCTCTGCATTTTAATTTAATTTTAAAAGAAGCTTCTTAAACATTTTAAAAACCTTATTTACTTTACATACAACAATAGTTTATTTATATATTATAGACTTAGAGAAAGAGACCTTCTAAAAACGTTAAAATGTATGACTGGCACGCGAAACCTTAAATTAGAGTGAATAAATGAAGACTCGTCACACCACTTCTGAAAGGTTGCCGACCCCTGCACTATAATATGGGTGACAGCCACATATTTCTGTCTTCTGCCATGAGTGGTCTTCTTGCTGCCTAGCTGCTATACCGGAACCAATAGCTAGAAAGAGACATAGGTGGAGGGAGGTGACCACTGTTGAAGGGTTTATCCTACTAGTCCCTGACCCATTTGACTGCTCTATTCACATTGCTGTCCCTCACAAGAACACAGCTTGAGTAGGGGCTTAGCTTTGTTTTTACTGATGTTATAATATTCAAGTACACACAGCTATGGCAATTGCCCCGTAGTGTCCCTCATGGTAGGGAAGAGCGGTGACTCAATTGTAAAGACTAGAATAGAAGGATTCTTTACTGAGGCTGCTGGATGCACACGGACCCTGTGATTCTCTCTGATTCTCTTGCTCCCAGACTGACACAGCCTGTGCTGCCTTGTGTCACCACACAGGGTCTCCCTAAGTCCTGGCCTGGAGTAAGCAATCATGGAATGAGTTGCTAACTACTGTCCCTTTATGATCCCATCCCTTGTTGGCGGATATTCATCCCTTGTCATTCCTGAATGCAATTGTTGCTCTGAAGCACAGTATAGGTTGATCACATCAGTCCTGTGTGGCATGGGCCCCATCTCAAGAGCCAAGGCATCTAAAGCTTGTCTCCTTTCACAAGAAGCCCTTCCCCGGCTGATCTCATGACATCTTTCAGATTCTCTCACTGTACAATATTAAGCCTGATACATCAGTGGCTCCATCTCAGTCTCTTGTCTTGCTCCTGAGCTCAAACTTCGATGTGTTGTTACCCACACACTTGTCGTCTGAAGCTGTCAATCTATTCACGCCCTTGCCTATGCCACAGCTCCTTTGGGAAGTGCTTCCTTTCTCTTTAGCACAAAGGCTAAAGATTCTCCTTAGCTTCTGGGCTCTATAGCTGAGATCTATTAATATCCTTTTGGATGCTAGCAATTGGCGTCCTTAGGACTGTTTGCTTGGGAAGGTGCCCTGGAAACTGTATCAATCAAATAGAATGATGCAAAGCAAGGTTGCAACTGCTGGTTGTGGCTTGGTATAGTATTGGCACTTCTATAACACCCTTCATCTGCCGTACCCAAAATGCTTTACAAACATTAAGTGATGACTGGCCTCCCAACACCCTGTGAGATTGGCATCATTACCCCCTTTTTATAAAGTGGGAACATGAGGCACAGAGAAGAAAAGATTTGCCCTGTGTCATACAGTAGAACAGTGACATAGCTGGAAATCAGTCTGTGCTCTAAACATCATATAGTAATATTTGTACTTTGAAAAATGTGGCAGATGTGTTTCTGATCTGTGCTAAGACAAGCCCATGGTGTCATCCTTTCACCTGGCTCGTGTCTCAGGGCAACACAAACTGTCATACACAGTGTGTTCAATAAGTGGAACATTAGGGGGGTGGGGCAGGAATTTAGCCTCTAGCTCAGAGGTGGGCAAACTATGGCCCGGGGGCCACATCCAGCCCTCCAGACGTTTTAATCTGGCCCTTGACCTCCCGCCGGGAAGTGGGGTCTGTGGCTTGCCCGCTCCGGCACTCCAGCCGGGGAGTGGGGTCTTGCTCCACTCCGCACAGCTCCCGGAAGCAGCAGCATGTCCTCTCTCTGGCTCCTACGCATAGGGGCAGCCAGGGGGCTCCGCACGCTGCCCCCACCCCAAGCGCCGCTCCCACAGCTCCCATTGGCCGGGAACCGCAGCCAATGGGAGCTGCGGGGGCAGCGCCTGCGGACAGGGCAGCACACAGAGCCGCCTGGCTGTGCCTCCATGTAGGAGCTGGAGAGGGGACATGCCGCTTGGGAGCTGCTTGAGGTAAGCGCAACCCGGAGCCTGCCAATCTGACTCCCTCCTGTGCCCCAAACCCCTGCCCCAGGCCTGATCCCCCTCCTGCCATCTGAACCCCTGCATCCCAGCCCGGAGCACCCTCCTGCACCCCCAACCCCTCATCCTTAGCCCCACCCCAGAGCCCACACCCCCAGCCTGATCCCTCCCGCACCCCAACCCCCAATTTTATGAGCATTCATGGCCCGCCATACAATTTTCATACCCAGATGTGGCCCTCGGGCCAAAAAGTTTGCCCACCCCTGTTCTAGCTTGTCTTGCTGCTAATGCTCTGAGCCAAGAAGTTTGCTGCCCCTCTGAAACCTCTATTTATTATTTGCATTATGATAGTGCCTAGAGGCACCAACCTCAATTGTTCTGTGTTCGTATAGCACTTAGCACAGTGGGGTCCTGGTTCATGAGAGGCTCCTAAACTGCGATACAAATAGTAATAACTATATCCCCAGAAAGTGAGAGCACAGTCCCTCAGATGGCATGTGCAGCATTGGTTCAAGATCAAACTGTTCTCTAACCTCTAAGGTCATTTCAGAATTGAGGGAGGCATGCGGAGGGCAGTGATAAAAGCCCAAGCTGTAATCAGAATGATGTGATTTTAAGGTCAGATTTCTTGGCAACCATCAGGGGTAGGAAAGCTCTGCTGTGTGTGGTTGCTAGCTTTCCACTGGTGTACGGTTTAGTATTAGTTTATGTCCCTGGTTGTTAATGAGCTAGGAGATATCAGATCTTAAAACAATCATTGATCTCTCCAAATACAAGCTACCTACCTGACAAGTAAAGATTTTTTTAGGCATTCCAATCACCCTGGTCCAGTCCGTCACACAGGCAGAGTTTGGCTCCAACTAATGCTTTGCATCTCTACAGTTAGTGCCTTTCCAGCAGAGTATTTCAGACAGCTCACTTTACAAGCAAATATCCTTTTGACCAGCTCTGCCAGCGTGCATCGTTGGGTGAGTCACTTCACTGGTCTGTGCCCTTGTTTTACAATGGGGATGGTAATGCTACTGTTCCTCAAAGGAATGTTGAGGAAACTGAGACACAGAAAAGTGATTTCCAAGGTCACTCAGCACATCAGTGGTCAAGCTGGGGTGAGAACCCAGGAGTCCTGCTTCATGATCCTCTGCTCTGACTAGTGGACTGTATTCCTTCCCTTGTTTCTTAATTGAAATGTTTTCTCTTCACTTCCAGTTCCTATTATTTGTGTCCTTGCTGTTTATTTGGTTTGTTTTTTCTAACATCAAATAACAGGAGGGGAGAGATGAGCAATGACTTTGTGTTCTCTGCTCAGGGACACCAACCAGCCTGAGTTGTCTCGTTTTGCAGCTTGGCTGTTTTATTGGTTTTCAGTAAGATATGGATAATCACATTAGGGGAGATAGAGTATACAAATACATTCATGGAGGCCACAAGGGAGGGGGGTCAGCCTCCGGGTGCTGTGATGCAGCTCCCAGTGCCAGGGATGAGGAAGAACCTATGTTGCCATTGTGGCCAGACAAGTGGCAGGGAACAGGGAAGGTTTATATAGTGTGTGCCTGGGTTGTAATAGTACTTTCCCCTTCGCCCCTTACCTGCCAGGCAGCAAGAGAGCCTTAGCTAGGCTGGGTACTGTGCATAAACAGCTGCACCGAGCACCAGCAGATGGCTCCTTTATGGCTGTTGAGAGATATCAGTCTATTTGATAACTGGGATGGGTGGGTGGAGCCCACCAAATCAGGAAAAGGCCGGGCCCCCCCCTTAGGTGCGTGTTGTGGCGGGAGATGCACCATGCACCATTTTGACAGTCCTGAAGACTGACATCCTCTCTCCATCTGCCTGTGCTGCATAAATCAGATGCAAGCACAGTGTATCTCACCCCTGACTTGGAAGGACAGTCTCTAGGGATGAGATGAAAGTTCAGTGTCAACGCTCAGAGCCATTCAGTATTTGGCCTCTGCCAACAAGGGGGCCCTGTAGTGGCAATGGTCTTTGCTGCAGACATATTGCCTGCAGATCAGACACAGAAGGGAACCTATAACACACGCTCACACCTGGGGGTTACGCTTGCAGGAAGGAACCACATCGTCTAAGCAAGGGGTCCCCAACGCGGTGCCCGCGGGCACCATTGTGCCCGCCAGGGGGTGTAAGTGCGCCCGCGTAGCCCTCGGGTTTTTTTTTTTTTTTTTTTTTTGCTTCGCTGGCAGCGCTTGGCGCCCGCCGGCAGTGCTCGGGGTGTTTTTTTGGTTTTTGCTCCGCCGGCGGCGCTCGGGTTTTTTTTGTTTGTTTGTTTTGGCGCCCGCCGGCAGCGCTCAGTTTTGTTTTTTTTGGCGCCCGCCAGAAGAAAAAGGTTGGGGACCACTGGTCTAGGCGGTGGTGTCTCTTTAGGTAGAAGGGAATTAAACCTAATTGTGAAGAAGGTAAAATAAGCTTTAGGAAGGGGAAGCTGCCTGCAGCCAGGGTACGGAAATAGAGCAGGAGACATGTTTCTTCAACAAGTCTGGGCCCTGTCATTCTGCTGCTGAATCTGTTTGACTGATTGACTCAATTACATCTTTGGTTTGAAGTGATTATGCACCTCGGTGTATTTACCAAACCCTGTTGCATCCAGACTTAAAATGAAGCAACTTGCTGGAATACGGAGCAGGAGCAGAAAAAAAGACACAAAACAAAGATACCATACCAGGCAGTCAATTCCCTCCTCAAAAATCCTTATGGTTTGGATCAGTTAGTCTAACAGATTGAGTTCAGTAGAATGCTGTTATAAGACACAGTGTGTGCAATGCCCCTTCAGACAATTGCAGCTAGACAATCACTACATACAGCTCCACAAAAACATACAACCTACCTGGGACAGGCTCAGGGAAGAACAGTTGCCATCTTGCCTAGTGGAACTCATTCTCTGCTTGTAATTTAGTGTGGACGCAGGCCCGGGGTTATCAGCTCCAATCAGCTCTTCCAGTTGGGAGCAGCTTTAAACACAAATCAGAGTATTTATTGATCATTAGCCGAGCAAAGTGAGGCCCAACACTCAATTATCTGTTTGTATCTAATGTGATGTGATAACTTTGGAACACGGCATCTGATCACTTCCAAAACTTCAGGGAATGTTTTATGCATCAATAAGCAGAACCCAATTGATGTTGGTGAAAACCAGGAGAAAGGGAGCGATGAATGGAGTCCCTGGCATCTGGTTAGCAGACCATGTGACTTCAACCACCTCTATAATTGTTTATAGAGCAAAGAATCCCTTGATAGCAGCCATTAACACGCTAGCATAACAACATCCTCCAGCTCAGCTCTGCCCTTTTCCCCAGGGGAGCTGCAAATGCTGACACTGTGACTTTATCTCTCAGACAAAACTGTCATGTCAGTTTTATCTTACACATCATCCAGGCACTCAGTCTAGATAACTACACTGCCCTTTGGGTGAACATTTTAACTGAGCATTTTACTTCTCAATGGTAACAGTGAATGAGTTTGGGAGCAGTTAGCCATTCTTTGATTGCTTCCCATCTGATCTTCTGCCTTAGTACCAAAGAAAGATAAAATATCATAGTTTCAAATGATTGCAAATAGTTGGGGTTCGACACTTACCAACAGCTCGTTCTGATACTCCCATAGAGTTACTGCATGTCTCTGTGTCATCGTGCCTCAGTGAGTCACAGCTGAGGATGCCAAATTCAGGACAAACTGCTGAGAAATTGGGCAGATTCATCCCAAACTGGTGGTTATTCTCTCATTAGATTATACCAAGCCAGTAACAAAAGTAAGCTTCTGTCTCACCACACTGGTTAACGGGAAGTCAAAAATGCAGTTTCCTTAGGCATTCCAGCCCTAGTCTCACCACCCAAACACTGGACTCTATGATGAGTGGTTACTGAAAACCAATGTCATCAAACACAGGGTTCTTCTAATCCCAAGAGATCAGCCACTTAGCCAGGTCAATATATAGCTCAGATCTTACCCAATAATCACAATGATGCCAATCCTTTAGTAACTAAAAGCTAAAGGTTTAATAATAGAAGAAGAGAGTTAATAATGGTTACTAGATCATATACATACAAACAACTGCAAGTCCTTATGTCAGGTTTGTAGCAGTGATGTTACAGACTGCTAGCTTGTAAAGTCTCTGGTAATTTCCAAGAGGTTGGTAGGTCCTCAGTCCATAGTTCAAAATGGGAACGGTACAATCACAGATTTGCGTATGTCCTGTCTGGAGTGCTGTGCAATGAGTGCTGCACTTCAGGATGGCTATACTGCATGGTGATGGGGGTTGAGTGCAGAGGGTAAGGGTCATAGTTTTCAGGGCTGGATGGTGAAGATACAGCTGTTGGAGGCAGCTGGTGGCGGTAAGAACCCAGATGTTGGGGAAAGTGGGTTGGAGGTGACATGGGGGCACAAGGGAAAGAGTTTTGGGACAAGGGCTGCAGGGGGTGCGGGCATGGTAGTGCTCCGCCTGCATGGCGACGAGCGCCTGGACAGAGTCCGCTTGGCGCTCCATAATGCTTATCAGCCGATCTGTGCTTTGCTGCCGGTGCTCCGTGCTTCGCCGCCGGTGCGCTGCATTTTCCTGGCGGATCCTGCTTTCGCTCTCTCTACTCCTGCGCTTTTTGATTCTCTGTAAGAGATTGCTGCATCACTTCTTGCAGCATGTCTTCTCTGCTTTTTCGCGGTCTCTTCCTGAGTTTTTGCAGTCTCTCATCTGGTGATAACACGGACGGCTGAGATCTCAAGGTTGCATCTGTAAAGGCAAAATGCAACACTTAACAGAGGCAGCATTGTTTATACCAGACAGAGTAATGATTCCCCCACACTTAAGGAGGGCACACACAGTCTACACAATAGCATAATTTTCCCGTCCCAAAGAGAGCGCACATAACCCACGGGAGCCCCAAAATGGTGAGTAAGGGGGACTGATTGTTTCACGGCTGTATTGTCCTCTGGGTTTCTGTGCCTTGGGGAGAGCCAACAGCTGCAGGGGGCCCCTACACTCAACACTGTCCCAACATTTTCCACAGGAGTTCGTCCTGGAAGATATCTCGCTGCTGAGGGTGACCTGGGAAGCAAGGGAGGGTCTTCTACTGCAATGCGGCTTCCACCCTGGCCCATATGCAGCTTGCCTGTGTGCAGCAATGGTCCTCCCGCCCCTCGCGGCACAGTGGCACGGACACGTTAGCCTGACTGGGGCAAGGACCACGGTGGCTCTCCCAAGAAACCTGCGCAAGCGCATTGCCCACATTCTGGATGAGACTTTCGAAGAGATTACCAAGGCCGATTACCGCGATGTGATAGACCACATCGATGTGCTATTCCGCATCTAGGCATGCATGCAGCCCTAACCCTCCTCTCCCAAAGAGCCCGCACTGAAAAAATTCCTTCCCGAAAAAAAAGCCGCTTACCGGGAACCTGCTCTTCTGTTTGTCCTCCACCAAGTACCGGCCGCTGCGACTGGCTACCTTCCTCCTGGCTCAAGAAGAGCTCCTGGCTGCATGCCTCCAGGGATTCCGGGGTGTCTCCCCCTGCCCCAGCACCCTCACTCCCGCTTTCCTCCTCCTACACCTCCCCCCGCTCTGAAGTGTCCATGGTGGTGCTCGGAGTGGAGGTGGGGTCACCCCCAAGTATCACGTCCAGCTCTTTGTAGAATTGGCAGGTCACGGGGGGAGCACGTTTGCCTCGCGGGCTTTGCGGTAGGCAGTCCGCAGCTCCTTCACTTTAATCTTGCATCAGTGGGATCTAATGTCTAAGCACAGCAGATAGGACCTTGGGATTTAAGTTTTTTTCTAAAGGATCCACGGGATGAAAACTGCTGTGTATCTACCTTGGAAGGATGAAGGGCTAAGATAAAACCGATGACCTTCACATCTGAGGTTCTATTAGAGCGTTTGGATGCTTCAAACTTGATACTTAAACCCCTATGCCATCCCTTTGGCTAGAATGTGTTATACATGGTGGAAAATATTACGGCTGAGATGTTCAAAGCTGCCTAATGGATCTAGATGCTGAATTCCCATTAATTTCAATGTGAACTGACTGAGCATCCAAGTCATTTAGAAGCAGCTTTGGAAATCTCAGCCTTGAAGTTTAAATAAGCCAGGTCAACAACACAGCGAGCCTCCTCCATCGAAACTACAATCACAAAGTGCTCTGTGGAGTATTCATACGCATACAGGCATAAAAAAACTGCAGGGGTGGGGGCATGAGCAAGGAAGAGGGGAGGGGTTTTTCTGCTGCACTTTTAATGAGATAAAGGTAGTGAGACAGAGACCTATTTAAATTGTCAGAAGCCTTAGATAGTGTCAGTCTGTCTCTTGCCTTCACAGCTCTCATTCCTTATCTGTTTAATTAGACTGAATGGATGTAGAAATAACAGGGCAGCCAGCTTTCATCTCTCACCTCACAGCACAGAAGCCACTGCATCTCCCATCTGATATGCCCTAATGGGAAGATGGAGGCAGATGATCTTGTACCCTCTGCCCTTCATACAGTGGCAGCTCCAAAGCAGAAAGAGCAGAAGCCTTTTGCTATGGAAGGATGTTAACTCTTCTTTATCCCCTTTCATGCCAGAGCCAGGTCTGTCTATAACCAAGTTATCAGAGGGTTTTAACTCCACTCCCTCTTTGTCTGATTGCTGTTACCATGCCTACGACAGGTACAGACTGGATGGCAGCATGCGCTCTAAAGCCTTCTCCAATGTGTGCATAGGCTAGCTGCGTTACTGATGAGAGACGAATCTCCTAGTGAATTATGCGGGTCACCTCAAAGCAGCACCGATTAATCCTTTGGACTGCTCTGCACTATCATCAATTCTATGCATCCTGTCCACGTCTTAGGCTGTCTACACTGGCAATTGAACAACAAAACTTTTGTCTTTCAGAGTTGTTACCCTCCCCCTCAAAAGACAAAAGTTTTGCTGCGACAAGTGCCGGTGTGAACAGCGTGTTGTCGGCAGGAGCGCAAATGCTGCTCGTTGGGGGGTGGAAGTTTTTTGTCAACAGAGCCAACAAACAGCAGCTACACTGCGTGACTTTTAGCAGCATGGCTGTGACAACACAACCATGTCGCTAAAAGCTGTGTAGTGTAGACAAAGCCATAGAAAAACTATTTCAGACACAACTTAGAGGGGGTTTAAATTTTTTATTGGAGATGGTTTTTATAGCCCTCTGCCTGCAAGGCCAGGTCATGACTGAAAATGAGCAGCACTCATTAAAAAAAAAAAAAAAGAAAAAGAAAATAGCTACTATTTAAAGCACCTCTAGAATTTACCAAATATTGATTTTCTATCCATAAGAGTGTCATGATTTTAAAGCTCTCTGGACCAGCCAGGTTTAGAAGGAAATTGTCCATTCAGTTGGAAAGCTGGAAACCCCTCGTTTCTAGTGGGGTACAACTTCTGTTATCCTGCAGGGTCACATGATATCTGCCCTTAAACCTGCCATTGGTGCAGGAATGAACATGGCCTGTAATGGGTATTAGGACTGGATAATTTATGGGAGGGGGGAGAGAAATCACACATCTGGGGGAAAGGAGGAAATATTTTTTGTGACAGACTGATCTGAATTTAAAAAACAAGCAGATCTTTGAATCTGCTGAGAGGATGGAATGCTAAAGCAGCTCTGGGAGCAATGAAATAGTGAGCAGAGTGCAGGCAGAGTGGTCAGAGAAGCGTGGTAAATATGATTTATCACAGGGCCCTGTGAACTATCCCCACCACATGTGGTACATAGAACAACATTCTACAGCTGCTGCTCAGGGCTAAACAGGGCAGCTGAGATAATGATATTGCACTCACTTCCACCCCTTGCCTCCAGTAGTTTTGGGGAGTGAGCCACCCAAGAAAGCTTCCAGAGATGGCATTTTGTACAGGGTAGCACTCCACTCCCATCCCTTCTAGTTTTTGCATCTCAGTAACTAAACTGATAGGGAGGGGAAATTGCCTTATAGTGAGAAGGGTATTATAGGCCACAAATGAAACTAGGTATCTGGTTGGAAGCAGATCTGAGAAGTTGGTAGGTTATCAAGAAAAGAGCTGCTTACTCTTTTCAGTCACTGAACACCCTCAACTAACCCCATGTATAGCACAACCTGGTCTATGGTCTGGGTTTTCTCAGAGGCATTTGAGATTGTTACAGGATGTAAGCTAGACCATTGCTCTGTTCCAGTATGATAATTCATACCAAATCAAGACATCTAAGGCCAGGTATTGGGGATGGGTGTGGAGGTACTCCACAGCAGAAGAGGTTCCCACAGGCATTCTGCTTAGGGAATTTTCAGGCAGGAGAATGCCTTTGATAGATGTGGGTGGTGCAATTCTCACACGTTTTTTGAGATGCACACCCCTTTTCTGGGAGCACCAGGGGTATGAAGAGTCAGTGCTGTAATCCCCCACCCCACACAACCCCCTTTGGGGTTTGTTTTGACCTGCACATTGTATTCAAGAATACCACCGGAATTCTGGGTCACAAGGTGTGGAACATGTGACCTCTCTTCCACTTTGCATATCCATGCAGGGGCATTCAGAATCTAGCCCTAAACTGGCATATATAAACATTCATGTTAGCTTTGGTTTTGATCCTAGTTCCCAATTGGTGAAAAATAAAAATAATCAATGAATCCATCTCTACTGCCAAATCAAAAAACTAAACAACCTGTCACTATGATGGCATGTGCCAACAGCTCAAAAGAGTCAGGAAAGGAAATTAAAGACTGGCACATAACATGGTGTATAAAAGAATGTAAATACATAATGCCCTAATAAAGTCAGGACATGGGAAGGTAGCAGTATTTGTGGGGTTGACAGAAGACAGACTTGAAAACATCCCTGTGATACTGAGCAGCTTTTCTTAAGGAGAAACAGGTGCAGCTGCAGCTCCCATGTAGGTTTGAAGGCCGTAAGAATGAAGTAGGAATTAATACAGGGAAACCGTAAGGCTGTGGTCGGTTGGTCAGACTAGGAAGCAATTCAGAGAGTGTGAAAAATAGTTTTATTTATGTTTTCATAAAATGAGATAAATACATCAATGATTCCAGTATAAGGGACATAAAAAACCTAGTAAGAGGAATATAACAGAGAAAATAATATTAAAAAAGGAGTCATATGGTTTTAAAACAATGCCTTGTCCTGTGGGGTCTCGATCATTTATGTGGCTTCATCTCACATCAGCGTTTGTGTAATACACTAGGATCTCAGCAGCCAAATATAGCCAACGTGACTGTAGCATGTTCAGTGCCATCCATGTGCCAGTCTGGGAGTGAGATTCTAGCTCATAAAGGCAGAATGGCAGAGTCAAAAAACCTGTAGCAGAATATATAGCCAGAAAGACTATAGACCAAAGAGCCACGGATGGGGACCAGCCCTGTGGCTGATGCTTTGCAGTACCATGCAAGGCCAGACCTAGGTTGGAGGGTCCCAAGCTACCAAGGGGGATTGGTGCGCTGGCTTATTGGAAAGGGCTCTGAATTGCGACATGGGAGATAGCTATTTGCTATATGCTATCCCTCTCTCCCTGGACTGGAACTGTGAGGCAGCACAGAGGAGAGGAGGAAGAGGGGCTGGCATTGAACAGCTTTGAAAGCCTATCATGCAGTCAACATCAATAGGAGGAATGTTGGCTGTGGCCTTGAGAAGAGAGGTGTTAGGATGAGGCTGAACCTCATTTCAAGCAAATATGTGAAGACTATCCCTTCCCTTGTCCCCCACAAGGATTTCTTTAAAGAGATACAAATCCTAATTAGACTGACATTCATCTGTTTCATTCGCTGAGGTTGACGCAACAGCCCAAAATGGCAGCTGGGAGTCTCCCATAATGCATCCGTCTCCTTTTCTCCCCACCTCAAGCCTGAGAGTTCTGTTGCCCCCAGAAATGCTGTTTGATCACTGAATACAAAAGTAGTTGCACTGGTCCTGCAAGCCTCTAGAGGGTCTTTTCCAGCTAGTCTCCCTTCCAATTCCTCCACTTAACTGGTGTGAGGGGAAAAATCCTCCTTTCCTGTCATCTAGCCTCACAAATCCAGAATACACTGCAGGCACTCCAGATAATATGATCCCTTTGGGAAGTGACGAAAAACTGTAGCCTTCCCCCCTTCATTAGTTCTCTCTCACCTCTTCTCCCCTACACTCACTGGCCTGGCTATGCATTTCCTGGGTCTCAGAGTGCCTGCCTGAAGATGAGCTCCTTCAGCTGATCCAGCCTGTCATCTCTCAGTGCATCTCGGATGGAGTGGAAGAAGCTGAAGTAGTGCTGAAAGTTATGCATCATGAGCAGGACGCCAGCCAACAGCTCATTAGTCACCAGGAGGTGATGGACGTAGGCTCGACTATGGTTCTGACAGCAGTAACAGGTGCATCCGTGCACCAAGGGACCAAAATCATCCCGGTACCTAAGAAGGTAGAGGGGGTAAAAGGGCAATGGGAAAAAAAATTAATCGCAAGTAGTAGGGAGCACCCATAGTTACCACGTAGCAGCCATTTGGTGGCCTGAGTCAAAAGGTTTGTGGGTTTCAGTCCAGCTCTTTTGGGGGGTGGAGTCTGATGTGGTCCCCTCTGACACTAACTGCATTGCAAAGAGCACTACATACAGGTTCATGAACTGAGTGCAGTAAAGCATTGTTTTAATGCCAGTTGACAGGCTATGTGAGCGGTGATATTATATCCACACATGAAATAAGTCATAACAGCTTTGCTTGCATTACTGTCGGTATTATCAAATCAACAAATTACTGCTTTTAAAGTCACACCCCCACTGCATCACAACACACTAAAATGAACTGACAGACCGGGGGAACAGGGGAAATAAACACAGTTTCATTCATGGATATAATGTGAGAGCAAACATTAAGGGCCTGACCCAAAGCCCACTGACATCAGTGGGAGTCTTTCCATTGACTTCAATGGCTTTTGATTCAAGCCCTAGCTCAGTGGTTCTCAAACTTTGGTACTGGTGACCCCTTTCACATAACAAGCCTCCGGGTGTGACCCCTCCTTATAAATTAAAAACACATTTTTATATATTTAACACCATTATAAATGCTGGAGGCAAAGCGGGGTTTGGGGTGGAGGCTGACAGCTCGCAATCCCCCATGTAATAACCTCACGACCCCCTGACGGGTCCCGACCCCCAGTTTGAGAACCCCTGCACTAGCTGAACAGAATAGTGGTTGCAACTGAGTGTGTTCTGAGGGTGCCACACTGGTGATATTTTAATCATTTTCCATATGGGGGACCTTTATATCCACCTCTGAAACGCAGGATTCTCTGTGATGGTAGATTAGATCATAGCTACGTTCACCATTTGTGTAGTGGTAACATAGCTGATATTATGGCGGGTGGAGGGAGGGAGAGAAGGAATATAGGCCAATTGGTTCAGAAGTGTGGGTGCCTCCATTTTTGGTGCCCAACCTGAGACACATTAAAAGGTCCTGATTTTCAATGGGTGGGGGCTCAGCACCCTCCAATGAGTCTCAAGTTGGCCACAACATACTGTGAAAATTGCCATAGGATTTTTAGTAACTAAATGGTCAGAACCTTGGTTGTAAATCATTTGAAAGAGGACACATTCAGCAGTGCATTGCCCCCCAGTATCAATCTGGTGCGTTTGTCCAATACCAACTCAGAGGGAAGAGGGCCACCCATTTAGTGACCAACATTTCCTGCAGCACTCTAACCGTTCAATGGACAGTCCCTGTCCAGGGACTGTCCAGGTGTGACCCTGCATGGAGGATGAAATCACAGCTCAAAGTGGGAAGGCTACAGACACTATTTAAAAGCCATCACACACAAACCCACTTACCTTTTCTCCTTCAAAAATATCTCAAACGAAGTTATTTCTGGGTCAGCTTTTGAGGTTTCATTTATGTCTTTTTCAGTGCCATTTTTTCCTGCATCCTGGATCCCATTTTGTTTAATGACTGTAACAAAACAATATCACTTCATCAATAGGCAGAAGCAGACAAGTAAAGGTGAAAAATATTCTGACAAGAGGCATCTCAGCTGCCCCTTGTTACAGATTGAACTTCCATCTCCATTATCCTCCTTTAATTATCATACGACAGTTAAGCCAAATAAATTGTAAGTGATCAAACTCAGACTAGAAGAGTGAGGTGGGAGGGACTCAGCTAATCTGATAAAAATTCAGAACAAATAGCTGCACAGTTTTTTGCTGATCTGAGTTTAATTCCTTTTATTAAAGTCATTAAAAATCCTTGCAGTCTAAATTGCATTTTGTAGTGTGTGATCACCTGGATTACGGATCTATTTAACATAACGTAAGAACGGCCATAATAGGTCAGACCAATGGCCCATCTAGCCCAGTATCCTCTCTTCCGACAGTGGCTGGTGCCAAATGCTTCAGAGGGAATGAACAGAACAGGGCAATTTATTGAGTGATCCCTCCTCTGTTGTCCAGTCCCTGCTTTTGGCAGTCAGAGGTTTAGAGAACATGAGGTTGGGTCCCTGACTATCTTGGCTAATAGTCATTGATGGACCCATCCGCCAGGTAATTATCTAATTCTGTTTTGAACCCGGTTATACTTTCGGCCTTCACAACATCCCATGGTGATGAGTTCCACAGATTGACTGTGTGTAGTATCAAGAAGTACTTCCTTTTTCTTGTTTTAAACCTGATGCCTATTAATTTCACTGGGTGACTCTTGGTTATTGTGTTATGTGAAGTGGCAAATAACACTTCCTTATTCGCTTTCTCCACACCATTTATGACTTGATAGACCTCTATCATATCCCCCTCAGTTATCTCTCTTCTAAGCTGAACAGTACCAGGCTTTTTAATTTCTCCTCATATGGAAGCTGTTACATACCCTTTATCAATTTTGTTGCCCTTTTCTGTGCTTTCTACAATTCTAATATATCTTTTTTGAGATGGGATGACCAGAATTCAACACAGTATTCAAGGTGTAGGTGTACCATGGATTTATTTAGCAGCATTATGATCTTTTCTGTCCCTTTCCTAATGGTTTCTAAAATTTGGTTAGCTTTTTGGACTGCCGCTGCACACTGAATTGATATTTTCAGAGAACTATCCACAATGACTCCAAGATCTCTTCCTTGAATTGAAACAGCTAATTTAAACCCCATAATTTTGTATGTATAGTTGGGACTATGTTTTCCAACATGCATTACTTTGCACTTATCAACAATTAATTTCACCCGCCATTTTGCTGCCCAGTCACCCAGTTTTGTGAGATCAATTTGTAACTCTTTGCAGTCCACTTCTGACTTACCTATCTTGAGTAATTTTGTATCGTCTGCAAAATTTACCCCCTTTTCCAGATAATTTATATGTTGAACAGCACTGGTCCCAGTACAGATTCTTGGGGGACCCTGCTATTTATCTCTCTCCATTGTGAAAGTTGCCCATTTATTCCTGATCTTTGTTTCCTGTTTTTTAACCAATTATTGATCCACGAGACACCTTCCTTCTTATCCCATGACAGCTTACTTTGCTTAGGAAATTTTGGGGAGGAACCTTGTGAAAGGCTTTCAGAATGTCCAAGTATACTATATAACTAGATCACCTTTGTCCATGTGTGTTGACCCCCTGAAAGAATTCTAATAGATTGGTGAGGCATGATTTCCCTTTACAAATGCAGTGTTGATTCTTCCCCAACATATCGTGCTCATCTGTGTGTCTGATAACTCTGTTCTTTACCATAGTCTACTATAGTTCAATCAATTTGCCTGGAACTGAAGTTAGGCTTAATTGCCAAGATCGCCTCTGGAGCCTTTTTAAAAAAATCAGCATTACATTAGCTATTCACCAGTCTTCTGGTACAGAGGCTGATTTAAACATTTACATACCACAGTTTAGATTTAGATTCTGCTGGAGTTGACAAGGGATTCATGTGCATCCAATCCACTTTTTTGCAGTTGCTGAGTTTGATTTTTTTTTTTGCTGAACAATTTAAGTCAGAAAGTCTTGACTGTTGTGGCAGCGATAATGCAGTTATGGGTGAAGGTTCCACACCCAGATTTTCAGCAGCACATAACTTTCACAAATCATTACCTTGGCATCTGAAATTTCTCAGGCTTGCTCTCAAGTCAGAGGGGATGTTTCTGGGAAATTATTACTACGATGTATTATTTGTATTGGGATAGTGCCAACGAGGCCCTGTCATGGACCAGGACCCCATTGTGCTAGGCACTGAACAAACACAGAAAAAAGAGGTCGTCCCTGCGCCCAAAGAACTTACAACCTAAGTACAAGACATGAGACACAAGGATGCAGATGGGTGGAGGAGGGAGCACAAGGAAACAATGAGACAACAAATGTGCTGAAAGTATATTCAGCTGGTTTGAATTACCCAGGCATGAAAAACAAAACTAGATTCCAGCCATTAAGAGAACTGTTAGATACTTTTTTGTATTAAAACACTTATGTATAGGAAGGATGATAGTCTCTCTGCATTGCTCAGACATTTGGTGGGACCATGTGTAATACCAAGCCTTTACTTACTCATTTAAGCAGATACCTTGTGTCATGGGGATTTGACTAACCTGCATTATTTTGGCAGCATTTATATTAATCAAGGGAGCAAACTGGGTGAAGGCAGGGAAAAAGAACTGCCCAAGAAGACTGGCTTCCCCAACACTGCCCAGCTGCAGAGGGAGAGAGGAGCTACATTACACACTGAATTTGACACTGCCAGGTGCCTTCAAATCCCATTGAAATGTATAGGCCCAATCCTGTCCTGCTGAAGGTAAGAGTAATTCTGCCATAGATTCCAGTGGGTGCAGGCCCAAAGGGAGAACAGGGGACTCAGCACGACCGGATCAGGCACACAAAGGCTTCTGTTCAATGAACCTCAGAGGATGTATAACCATGTTTTGGTTAACTGGATTTAGATAACTCAGGTCCTAAATTAAGGTCTCAAGTTCTCTTTGCTTAACTTCATCCCAAGTAATTTCTCCCCTGGAATGAGCAGGACTCAGCTGCTTTTCTCTGACTTCAGTGGTTACAATACTTTTTCCCGTGACAAATGAGGTACATGGAAGATGACTGTGGAGCATGAACTATGTTGGGCATGATACCACTGTTACATCATCTTACGACCACAATGGCAAGGCTATCATGAAAATCTACCTGCAGCTTCAGGGTCAGGATTGTAATCGTAGCTGAAGGATAGGGCACAGCCCCGCTCTGTCACCTGGTAAGGGAAAAAGCTCTCAAACACGTCCACTCCTCTTTCGATGTACTCAAGTATCTCGTCCGGCTTGCCAATACCATGAATGAATCTAAGAGAGAGATAAAACAATATAGGTCTAAAGTGTACTGAATGGAACTTACTGGGTCATTGCAGTCTCTCTCCAAGGAGAGGACACAGGTACATAGGAATTTCCTTAATGGATTAGACCGGAGAGTCAACCAGTCCAGCATCCTGCCTCTCACGGTGACCAGCACCAGATGCTACAGGAAAAGCATAAGAAACCCCAAGAGTGGAATACACAGCCAGTGAAAACAGTAACATGTGAGCCCTGCAGTTATTAAACAGAGTGAAAGTTGACACATGGTCTATTGCCAATCATGAGACCATGCTTCTCCCATGTCCCATCTGTCTGGTATACAGCAGCACAGTTGAATTCCCCTTACCTCCCAGTGCCCACTGTTCTGCCTTTGTTTAGAAGGTTACATCAGCCACACATTAACTCAAGGATAGCGTCAAAACCTTATAAATTGTATTTAAAGTGATTTGGCTTCCTCAACACCCATGTACAATGATTCTCTCTCACGATCCATCTCACACCTTACGTTCTGGGTCAGATACTTCATTGCACATTCTATGCCCTAGGTAGCAAATGATTACCAGGTATGGGGATTTATTTACTACATGGGACTCCTAACTAGCAAAGCACCATTCCATGTGTTGGAGGGTCCTTTTGAAATCCAGCAACAAAGTCACAAATCCACCCCAAGGTGATGGTGGGTGGAGTTGGATTCCCAAAACCGGAACCCACAAACACATGGGTAACGTGAGTGACTTTACTTGTGTGTAGTCCTCCTTAAGGCAATGGGACTATTCATGCAAGTAACGTTACTCGTGTTTACAGAATTGGGTCCTCAGAGCAAAGAAAGGTGCATGGGAGATAATCGACAGCTGATCCTCAGTAGAAGGTATTTGGAAGGCTCTGGGAGTAGATTCCAACAGGTGCAAAGGGTATTAGGGGATGATACATCTCAGCGGGGGGAAGCACATATTTACTTTATAAAGTGTTTGGGATCTGTCTGCATGAAGAGGCACTAATGTGAAAAGTCACTGTGGGAGGGCTCAGTTTTCCTCCCCCTTCCTCCCCTCCCCATGTCCAGCTCAAATGTGCCCAGTTCACACAAGGGGATTTCCTTTTAGCTGATTTTCCTAAGAGGCAATTTCCCCCCAACAGCCAGCACTATCAACTCCCCCGGGACTTGGCAATCCAGCTGGGCTCTTCCTGCCTCTTACGCCATCAGTGGTAACACAGATACTGCTCCTGTCCTAATTTAGCTGGCAGCTTTGTCGAGGATGGGTGAGGCAGAAGAGAATATAATAGTCGTGCTTTCCCCCAGGTGCATGGCTGTGCTGACAACAGTAAAAGCTAATGTACGGCCATGAACAGATCACTAGGAAAATACACAGAGACTGAGAAGTGCAGTAATAAGGTGCCATTTTTAGTCATTTTTCTGACCATAATTACATAAGACCTGTATGAGCACAGAACGTGGATGGGAAAAGCTTACAAGATGATTTTGTTACATTCCCTGCTCCAGATAGGAAGAAAATGCTATTTAATAGTTAAACAATCAGTACTTATTATACATGTGATCAACTCCCTGACTGCAATGTTTCTTGCAGAGGGCAAGGGTATACAAGCTTTCTTGCAGATGCTGAGATTTCTAAGAATGCTCTGGTTACAATGAGAAGACAAAACTTTTTAAGCAATAGGTTTAGGCAGCATCTTTCATCCTAAAAGATTCCAAAGGGCTTTAGAGACTATGTACATAGGCTATACTCCTTCACCATAGAAAAGCAGCCATCTTTGGAGTGGGACACAACAGCTGTTCTTCACCAACTACACAACACATTTTTAATAGGGGCATGCGTGCGTGCGTGTGTGTGTGTGTGTGTAAAATAGCTTCTACAACTAAATGTAAGAAAGTGGGATGTAAGTACCAAGTGAAATTCAAACAGGACCCCCAGGGCTAACACCTTTACTCTTATAAAGAGTGGTCATGATCACTTGTCTGAGACAGAGAAGTAAACTATTTGATAGATGAGGTAGATGTACTTGTACAGTCACTCAGGTTAGCTGGACTGATAAGACTCTACAGCTCATTGGGGAACCTATTTAAGGTAGCTTGGATGGCAGCAACATGAGCTATGGAGAGCTCCAAACTCCAGGTACCTCTGAGCAAGAGATAACTGCAAGGCTAGAACCATGCCTCCTGCATTTCCCTTCCCTTTGATCACCATAAACTGAGGGTTCAAGTCTTAGAAGGTGGCCAGGACAAGGGGGTCCTGAGAGGGAAGCTCAGCTACAGGAGGTAGCAGAGCGTGAATCATTCTTCTCATGAAACATTGGAAAAGACAGCATTCATTGAGTTGATCCATGAGCTCCATAAGAGCCACAGAAGAGTATAAATGAGGCATCTGTTTTTACCCCTTCCTCTCAAAAGACTCTAACTGCAGCACCTTGGCACTCTTAACATGCACTGGATTGTGTTTTCTGGAGCCTCTGGCATGTTTATAAACATTTTTGGGAATCTTGAATGAGTGTCTATCATTCATAAGATTCAGGGTATTGTTGGTAATGGCTGGAGCCAGGCACAGTTCATGCAAGCAATGTACAAGTGTTCCCCATCCTCATCTGCCAATGCCTCTCACTCCTGATCTGCAGCCCTCCTGATATTCCAAACTTCTGAGAGGAGACAGCTACAGCAAACTGGGTAGGAGTTTTTGCTAGGTGGATAAACATTCACTGCAGATTGCAATGACTGAAAACTATTTTAGCTATGTTCCAAGTTAGTCATGATCCATGGAGACCAAAGGTGAAGGGCTCGTACCAATCCCACCCATGATTCTGTCTAGAAATAGGTTTGAACCCAAACTCTGAATCCTCCCCAAAGGAAGAGATCACATCCATACTGTGGGCTGTTCCACATTTCTCGCCCTGTGCCAACTATTCCTTAAAAGTAAAATTGGGGCCATCAAAGTCAGTATTTAAATAGCAAAGGACTCAGCATTTGGCTCACTCAAGAACCTTCAAGAGAATAAACGGATTTCCACAGGAAGCAGCCTGTGGTAATTACCTACAGTAGAACACATGCATTTTGATCTATCCCCCCTTAAATCTGACCTTGGTTTATCCTCTGGCAGTTCCGCTGTGACAGAGGCCATCAGTTTCAGCTTGGTCTCCTTGGCCATGGCTTGTCCCTGAAAACCATCCAGCAGGAAACCACCCACAGTTCGCTTGGCAGTCTCTCTAGCCGACCTGAGTCTCTCCTCCAACACGTCCCCGCCTTCGATCACTCCAACCATCACACTGCCCTGCAGCTCCTGAGCCAGGTGAAAGTTACAAATGTAAAAGCGCACTTCACCAAACAAAGCTGTTCCAGGAAAGCCCACCACCACCCAGGAGTTGGTGCGTTGGCACAGAGTCTGGCCACTTGGCACTCTACATTTGCTTCCTGGGCACCGTTGAGTTCAGTGGTAGTTGAACCTTCCTCAGATGTATCAATTAGGACCAAGTAGGACGTAGTGTAGTCTAGGGTTTAGAACAGGGGAATATGAAGGTTCTGTTTCTGATGCTGCCAGCAACTCATTTCATCTCTGGGTCTCATTATCCCCATCTCCCATAAAGAGATAATAAGACTGACCCACCTTGGCAACCTGCCTTGTGTTTCTTAGGCAAAAGCACTAAAGAAATGCCAAATATTAATGCAGAACACATTAGGGAGACCCTGCCCCAATGTCTTGCTGCTACCATGGCTGTCACCCACCACTATGCATGTCCCATGGCCTTTCAAGGGATTTCTAGCATCAGTTCCTGGCAGCCCCAGGCTAGGCCCTTGGTCTCCTTGCTAGTCCAGGTCCAGCCATGCCTCCCAACACTAGGAACAGGGGAAGTCTCTCAAACCCACTGGAAGGGCTGAGGAGTAGTACTGACGAGTCCTATTCAGTTCCCCTCAGCTAGGCGGACTGTGGTTGCAACACAGGGCTCGACAGGGTTAAAGCTGGAAAAAATAAAATGAAAGGCAGGGTAGGTGGGATCTCTGACATCTGAACAAGGCGAAAATCCTATCCCCTGCTCTACCCAGGAATACAACGTGACTCTAAAGGATAGGAGACCACTGTTCTGTGAAAACAGAAGGAATTAAAAGCCATGGAGGCTGAACTCCTCCTCACTCCTAGAGGTTAGTCTGTCTGGGTCAAGCATGAGGCACAAGGACAAGGGCTGCACGAGGGAAGTTTGCTAGGCTGCTGCCCATGTTATGCCTGATCTGTGGATAGCCTAAAGACTTCCATCTCCACTCCAGCCCTAAAATCGCTCAGGTCTAACCCCACTGTGCGCACTAGGTGTTCTTTTGCTCACACGCTGGGACCCTCACAAGGCTCAGCACACACAGAAAAGCAGCTGCAGTGCTGCTGCCCCAGATACATTTGGACCTTACTGGTGATTTCTCCTGCAGCCGAAGGCACTCATCCAGGAAGGAAAGCGACCGGTCCACAGACTTCTTGGCCCGCTTTCTGGAGGTTTCACCAGAAATAGTGTCTCCGTCAGAGAGACACTGAAGCCAATCTGGCTGGAGAGCACGTTGCATGCTCATGAACTTGGAAGCTGTCATTTCCATTCGCCCTCCGTAGCCCCATATGGACACTGTCTGTCAAATGCAAGCAAAGGGAACACAGGAATGGATGTTAATTGAAGAGGTTAAGAGACCTTTCAGGGGAACAATTGGTCCTGGTAAAATGCCTGCCACTGCAATAACATTCCCTGGACAAGCTCTCAAAGGGACACAGCTCAGAAAACCAACCGCCTCTAGCATCAGGCATGAAGGTCCAGTGGTTTGAGCAGGGGACTGGGAATCAGGAGTGCTGGGTTCTCTTCCTGATTCTGACACTAACTCCCTGTGAGACCTTTGGCAAGTCACATCATCTAATGCCTCAATTTCCCCATCTTTACAATGGGGATGGCAACACTAACCTACCTCCCAGAGATGTGGGGAAAACAGGCTTGAGAGCTGAAGTGACTTCCCCATGGCCATCCAACAAATCAGTAGCAGAGCAAGAAAACACCTAGCTCTCCTGACTCCCAGTCTGTGCTCTACCCCATGAATACTTGCCAACTATGGCAAAAGGAATTGCAAGTGATTGTGCAGTGCCTACACAACAGTGAACTTATACATACACACACTCCTGAGGGTAATTCCATCATTTCCCAAGTGGTCAGATATGAGGCCTGAAATTAAGCTCTCTCACGTGTTTTCCCATTCTTCCTAGTATGTCTGTGTGTGTGGGCCTTCATCTTCCATTTTTATTATTCTCATATTATCCCATGTAGGCTTTTTATATTAGGAAGATAAAGCACTGGCCCAACATTGTCATTCTTGCATGCAAGCTTCTGAGCAAACAAAGGCGTTGCTCTTCAAGTGCCAGCCTTCTTCAGCGTCATGCATGGGCCTGAACAAAAGTTCAGGAAGAGTTATTGAAGCCATCACCACCAGGGCATAATGTGTTTCATCTCTATCTGTGGATAATGTAATTACGCTGTGTGGGCTGCCTGGTAATTGCTCCAGCTGAGTTGTTATTGTTCTTGCTACACTTGTGATCTTAGGTTTTTAATGGATATCCAAGTAATTTAGGCCTCTACATTTAAAAAAAGAGGATTTTACAAAATCCAACATGAATACACGTGTTTTCATGATTTTTTTATTACTTTTTTGGTTCACTGAACAGCTTTTCTGTATTTAAATATAAAATTCACTCTTCTGCTGAATTGGAAACCCATAATAATCAGCATTGTGTTAGTGCACAGACCCACAAAGTGAAACTAATCAGATTTGTTTCACTTCTCAAGCTGATGTGGAAAATGTAAACACTGTTTTGGTTTTTACCAGAATGGCTATTTTATTTAATAAAACTAAACCATGGGGAAAGAGATGGCCCAGATGACTGGTGAAAGACTACAGTGCCTCACACCAGAGGTTCAAATCCAACCCGGGACACTGATTCTGCAAAGCAGATGTTTATGACTAAAGTCGCAGTAACTTTAAAGAGACTTCATACCAGGGTGGGCATCTGCCAGTGCAGATCCAGTTACAGTATCGGGCCCTAACGGCCTGATCTTATTCCCTTTGAAGTTAAAACTGCCACTGACTTCAATGACAGCAGGATCAAGCCTTAAGTGAGTAGTGACAAAAAGTTGTTGCCATTTGACAGCATTGTAGCCTGTGTGAAATGAGTAGGGTGGGATTCAGCCCAGTTCCCAGGCGTCCTCTTCACAAAAATCACCACCACAAAAAGAAAAAATTACCCCTTTTTGTTGACACCTTCACCAGATCCTTCCAAGACTGAATGGTTCATGAAAATTAAACTCCCTCCCGCAGCCCCTCAGAGGTGGCTTCCCTATGGTTGAGGCACGACAGTAAGCAGTAAGGGCAGAGCAAAGTGTGTGCAAGGAGCCTGAACTGCTGCTGTACATAATCTGTGAATATACACAAGACTTCCTACTCTTGGGCACTCATGTCAGCACCTTCCACCAGCACTAAGTTTCCCTTCATGTGGTCCTCCTGAATGTGTGGCTGTACAAGTGAGACTCAAAATATGATGTGGTCTCCTAGGGCTCCATGTTTATTGCCAATAACACTGGAGAAAATTTGCTCAATTTACAAGCCACGACTTTTTTAACTGACATATAATCAACTGCACATGAATCCAGTCTGCTCATCCATATTTGTGTGGCCCGACAAAGTCAGCAGACAGGACAAGAGCACCCAGGAGCAGGTTTGGTGCATAAAAAAGTGCCTCTATCTGACCAAACCTCCACTTTAAACCCCAACGGAAGATGGTGGGATAAATCTGGACATTGTATCCTAGCATACACTGTTTCACTTTCCTATAACCCCAAAGAGGGCATTCTGTAGCTGCTAAGCAGGGCACACACGATGGCATCTAGGAGACATACGTTTTGTGAGGTTTAAGTTGGACTCTCATAAGCTTTTACACTCACCGTACCTTGTTGTTGTTGTAGCCAGGTGGGCAGGGGGTACCGGGATCATGGAGAGAGCAGTACAGCACTGACTCTGGCATACCTGGAGGCACAACAGAAAAATAAATGTCAGCTGTAATCTTGTAGACCACTACGGCTATGATGGCAAATTGCTAAGAGATGGCTATGAATTTACAAAAAGGGTAACCCAGGAATAAATGCACACACCTGACATCTTTGTCAGAGACAGACATGGCTTGTTTGATCTCCACAGCAACAACACATTCAGTTGGACAGCTCTGTCCACACTCTACTAGTTACAGGGAGGGGCGAAGAAAACCACAAGAGTAGCATTATATAACGCCACAAACTATGTGTAGCCTTTGGACTGTTTACTTGATTAATGCTACTGCTGCCAAAAGTAAACCAGACGCAATGACAGCTGACTCACTTGTCCGCTGAATGAATGCTCTGGGAACATCTGACACTTGACATCGTCTAGGCTGGGTGACATAAACAGTCTCAGACCTGGAGTTTAAAGGAAGGGCAATATATACACCAAGACAGTAGAATGAGCTGTAGCAATGAGAGATTTATGATCATTTCACAAGAAACAGAACAAGCTAGATGCAATGAATGCAATAAAGGTCTCTGTTTTATAGATACAGGTAGAGATTTTTCAAAGCCATCTAGGGCAGTAGTTCTCAACCAGGGGTCTGGGGCCCCCTGGGGGGGCACAAGCCGGTTTTAGGTGGTCCTCCAAGCATGATCAGGGTTAGACTTGCTGGGGCCCAGAAAGCCAAAAGCCCCACCGCATGGGGGTGAAGCCCAGGGCCCTGAGCCCCGTTGCCTGGGACTGAAGCCAAAGCCTGAGCAATGTAGCCTCGTGGGGGCCCCTGTGGCATGGGGCCCCAGGCAATTGCCCTGCTTGCTACCCCTACCTGCCCTGGCTTTTATATGCAGAAAACCAGTTATTGTGGCGCAGATGGGCCATGGAGTTTTTATAGCATGTTGTGGGGGCCTCAGAAAGAAAAAGGTTGAGAACCCCTGATCTAGGGGATTTGATGCAAAGGCTGGGACTTCCAAAGGAGCCCAAGGAGTTAGGTACCCAAATGCCACTGAAATTCACTGGGAAGTGAATTTCACCTAATGTCCTTAGACTCCTTTGAAAATTCCAACCATAACTTCCACTACAATTGATGAAACTTGTCTAAATCCTCTAACTGGGCATTCTCTGCACTCAGAACTCCCTCCAGTAGGCATTTTGGGTGCATAAAGAATGCAGAGTCAGGTCTTTACTCACATAAATATATCCCTAATCAACAGAGGGGCAAATTTGTGTATATACCATAAAAAAACTACATCGGGGAACTCAAAGGTTGCAATGTTAAGAATTCTAGAACCAGGAAATGCCACAATTAAGGTTTCATGTGCAAACAACTCCTTTAAGGAGTCCTGGGCACCACAGAGGATGACACTGGTTCAGTGCTGCTAGATGACTGTGATGCAGTGGGGAAAGAGGAAGACAGGAAGTGTCTGTTTGTCTAAGGTAGATAAGTGGTGCCTTGGTGAAAGGCCCTGGAGCCCTTACTTCTCTTTCCCTGACTACCTGGGGGGTGAAGAGCACAACTGGTCTAAACTCCTGTGTGTGTTTCTTCCTGAAACAAAAGGAGCATTCCTGTAGCCAGTCAGCCACCATGGAGCAAAGCAAAAAAAAAAAGATGGAGAACAAAGGGAGCAAAATAAGGAGAAGTTTGGTGGGATAGGTAAATGTGAGCTCCCCACTGGTCCGAAAGGATGGCAAGATAAGTTTGTCCACATCCTTAAGCTTGCCCTTCAGGGATTTCTGCAGGCTTGTAACATGGTTCCTTCCCCAGACAGCCACCCAAAACAGTTCCTTCAGTTAACAAATACCCGTCAGGAGATCCTACCACTTTTCTAAGTGAGACTGACTGGTCCTGTGCTGCTCTGCACTGCTGAGGTTGAATGAGGGCTTTGTATCACACTAAACTGATTTTGTTTTGTGGGGGAAATAACCTAGCCAAGATCAACAGGCGCCTGAAAGCTGTTACCTTCTGGAGACTGTGTGAAGAAAGTTGTTCTTTGTATTGTTTCTAGTGGGAGAGGTGTTCACATCGCCAAAAAAATCATCACAAATGGCACTTATTGACACTCACAGCACAGAGGTCAAGGACTGAAAAGTCCAGGGATACTCAACTCCCTTCTTAACCCACAGTTGGGTCCCTCCAAGTGAGTGCTGAAGCCCATTGCTGGGGTGTTGTGGGGGAAGCTGTAACTGTGAATAAGAGAACTTCAGTTTCTATTGTAGTGAGTGTAATAGTTTACAACTGCATTAAATCCACTTTGAATGGAAAAAAAAAGAGCTTCTCACACAACTCACTTGGGATCCACAACAGAGTTGCACTCAAGTTTCTAGGGATGGACAGCTTGTCCCCTAATTCATTGCACCAAGCAACATGGAAGTGTAGAGGATGCATTAGATGGGATCAGACTGCATCTAAAAACCACACACAGAATTTTACCTATAAATTTCCCAATTCCTTCTTTATATTCCTTCAAGACCTCGTGAAGTTCTACCCTGTGTCCAAACATAAAAGAATACACATTAGAAAAAAAAAATCATGAGAATGAGCCTGCAGAGGACTGTGGATGAACTAATTCCTCAGTATGTTAGAAGACACACTCCAATCTTTGCAAAAAGAGCCTTGAAGTTTCAGCCACAGAATGGAGATGGAGGAATGACATAGTCACTACACCAAATCTCACAAGATCTTGTTGCCCCTGTACCTGCAAGATGGAGCTGTCATATAGATAAGACACAGGCTTCTTCACTAAAGTGTTGTCCAAATTTGGATTAGACTAGATAATGGAAAAGAAACCTAAACCCTGTCTACACTACAACTTCCACCATTAGTATCACAGTGGATCTGCACAAGTGAGGAGTTACAGGTCCCGTTTTTGTCAAGGTACATGCAGCCTAAGAATACAACTTTTAGAATTAGATTAGGGTGATGAGAGGTTTCTCATTAGAGAGTTTTACAAAAAGTCAAAGAAACAGGGAAAGGCCATTTACACCATCCTGTTCACTTTTCAAAAAAGGCTTCCCCTTACATATATCTGCTCTTAGCTCTCACCTACAATAAATGCGCATCAACCCATCCATCCCCAAGAAATCCAACCATAAGGTAAAGAGTGTGATGGTCAACATCTTGGCCAAAACACCAGGGACTGAATCAGGGACCGCCACTGGTAAAAATCATGAGCGGCTACATCTCTCTATCTGGGGCTTAACAGTCTCACATCATGTGGTCTGAGGTGGAATAGCTGTTTCTCTATAATCTCATTGTCCTGATGAACTTTAATGAGGCAAGTCTCAAACCCTTCTGGTGAAGCAAGGAAGTATTGTTTCTTGTTTCCAGTGGGGAAACTGGGAACACAAAAGCGGTGTCCCAGCTAGGCTTGATACTCACAGAGTTGAAAGCGTGAGCTGTGCAACAGCAGGAACCCCTTTAATTGCCTGCAGTGTGTCATGGGCGAGGTGTGGTGGGGATCCTGTTTTGGTATACAGTAGGCAGCCTGGGAGCTCCATGGTTTGAACCCCATTCTTGCCAAGGTTTGTCAGTGTCCCAAGACGACACCCACTGACCACTTTGGAGAGACTCAGCTTCATCCTGGTTAACTGGTAGGCAGCGTCCAGGTCCTTTAAAGAAAGAGATTATTTAGGTAGGTCTTTCTCCATCAAGATTTTGGGTTACTATTTGTATCTGTAAAAGCTTAGTAATTAACAGAAACGGAAAAGCAAATTGTTTGTTTCTAAGGCTACTTGGGATTCCAATACATCTGCAATGGATCTATTAGTAGCAGTGGGGGAAGAAGTAGCTCACAAGAGAGGTATTATGGTATGAACTTTCACTCAGGAGACAAGGGTGGATAAAAATCTTTTTTTTTTTTAATCAGATTTTTGATAGGTTTTTTCCTCAAAAATAATGTTATCTAAAGATAGTTTTAATTAAGATATATTATAACTCAAAGATACCTCATCATGGAATAGGGATTATGAATTCTAATTCTATAGCATGAGACAATATATTCATGTAATGTTTAAGAAAAGTGTTGTAAATGAGTTCCAATAGTTCATGGATTAGGGACCCAATCTTACGGGGTTCCAGGTGCTTCTGTATAGATTATTTAGGTTAATCTTTCTACCTACCCAATGGGACTCAGTGCTAAGTCTAGAAGATACCATCAGAGATGCTTAGTTTTGCAATTCTCAAACTGTGGATGTGTGTCTTGAGATAACATGCTTGTTAACAGCAAAAATGTTTTTAAATAAATAAATAAATATAGAGAGGTGAGAAATAACAGACCTCAACCCTATTGTCCCGCTGCAAATCTGCGTACACAGAGGCAATCCTTTATCTCTCTCTAAAAGGTGCAAAGTTTCAAAAAGTTCAATGAATAGAAGATTGTTGGAGGCGGAATAGATCTGGACAAGGAGAAGTCTGAAGATAAATGTGAGAAGGGAGGGACAGGCAGTAGAAACAAAAGTGAAACTGTTTGAGCAGCATATTCCAGAAGTCTTGAGGTCTTTCTGAGTGTAGCCTTCATTCATTTGAGATCTACCATACCATTCTCTCACTAGAAGGGAAAACCAATAATGGCAGCAGGCCATAAGAGAGACCCAGTTTAGGTCTCATCTATCTCTGAGTTGTGAAGAATATGTAGTAAGGTTATAACAACCAACAAGAATGCACTTTTATGTAGAAATCCATGATTAAATCGAGTCTTCCTGACTAGTGATTTAAATCATGATTTAAATCAAATCCACCCTGCAGGAGACCTTGATCTGTTTCTAGTTCTGTCGCTGTGTGACCTTGGGTAAGTCACTTCATTTCCCAGTGGTACCATCTCCTCTCCCACCCTTTGCCTGTCTTGTCTATATAGATGGTAAACTCTTCTGGACAAGAACTGCCCCTCACTGTATTTGTACAGCAGTTAGTGCAATGAGACCCATGTCTTTACTAGGGCCTCTGGGTGCCAGTACAAATTATTATTATTAATACTTAGATTAGTCAAGACTAAGGAAGATTATGAGGAACTTAAATCAAGATAGTACAAGATAATAAAATTCAGTGTCCATAAATGCAAGGTAATGTACATTGGGAGTAATAATCTGCACTATTCACAAACATGGGGGGGTGAGGGGAAGATTCTAAGTTAACGGTAAACACCCAGGAAAAAAAGATCTGGGCAGTTCAAGGAAAACCTCTGTTCAATGCATAGCTGTGGTTTAAAAAGGCAAATAAACTGACTGATAAAGAAATAGGATAACTTGGGCAGAGTTGCTGACTTGTGATTTTTAGGTATCACAATTTGATGTGTACCCCAATATTCAATATTGATCATAAAACTCTGGAGTTATGCAAATCCCTTAGAATCTCAACTTTCATAGAATATCAGGGTTGGAAGGGACCTCAGGAGATCATCTAGTCCAACCCCCTGCTCAAAGCAGGACCAATCCCCAGACAGATTTTTACCCCAGTTCCCTAAATGGCCCCCTCAAAGATTGAACTCACAACCCTGGGTTTAGCAGGCCAATGCTCAAGCCACTGAGCTATCCCTCCCTCCTTAAAACTTTCATTTTAAGAAGTGTGTTTCTAGCCCTCCAGAAAAGAGTTTGAAAATGGAAACCCTGAAGGTTCACAACCCAGAAGGTAGATGGGAACAGAACTCCCTCAGATACATTGAGAGCTCGTGACTTGTAAGCCAGTCTCCTGAGCGGGGACGGGACACACACGCAGGAATGGACATTTGAACGCGCGGGGATGACAACGCTGCAGGTGGAGCAGCCCGAGTTCCCGGCAGGCCCTGCCACGCTCTTTCGCTCGCCAGCAGCTGAGTCCCCGCGGCCTTTCGCCACTTTCCTGCTATTTCATTTCACCCCCGGGGGGAGCCGGGCGCTGACCCGGGAGGGTCTCGGGCCCTGCGCTGGAAGGGGGGGAGGGAGTTGCGGAGCGAGCCCGTCCCGCGCTCACCCCACAGCGGCGGCTGCTGCTGTCGCGCGGGCCCGGCCCGGGTCCCTGCTTGGGGCGCTGGGACCAGGCGTGGGGGGGGTCGCAGCCCCGCTCGGGTTAACTGGCCTCGACGGGGGGCCAAATGCGAGCGAGCGGCACCGAGACCCCTCGAGGCGCGGAAGAACCGACCCAGCCGCCGCAGCGCCCAAAGAGGCCGCTCCCTCCCCCATTTACCTGGCCCGGGCCAACCGCCTCCGTCGCATTAGCGTCTCTTCCCGGGTCCAATCAGCATCCGACACGTCATCACGGAGGGACGTAGGAGATCCTTGTCGCGTGGACGGGGGTAAAGGCGGCTGCGCCGTTGCCATAGAGAAGCGACCCTCCCGGCGCGGTGCATTCTGGGTCTTGTAGTTCGTGCTGATCCAAGTTTCCGTGTGCCCCGTCCAATGGGGAACTCCGTTTCCCACAAGGCTCCTCTCCCCCCGTGTGGCTGAGGCGGGGTGGGGATGCTGCTTCTGTCCGAGCCTTGGCAATGGCCTTCCCAGCCCCAACGACCCAGCTCTATCGCTGGCAGCGGCTCACCACCGCGGCCAGGCCCAAGGTAACGGAGGGGGCGGTGTCACACCCCCCCCGTGTCCCCAGCGCCCAATCCCGGAGCCTGCCCGGGGGCTCACGCGGGGGTCACCAGCAAACCCATGGGGCGCCCCCGGTCACCAGCGCCCAATCGTGTTCCACCTTGCGGTCACCAGCGCCCAATCAGGGGGCTCCCTGGGTCACTGTCAGCCCCCTGCGGGGCGCCCTGGCCAATCAGGGGGCGCCTCCCCCTGCCACCCGGGGTCAGTGCTGCTCAGCAGAGGAATCTCAGGGTCAGGCAACTGGGGCCCCTGAGGTCCCTGCCCCCGGCCTTCCTGTGGCGGGTCACACCCCAGGGTCAATGGAGGCCAAAGCCGGCAGGTGCCCCCGGGGCTCAGCTTTACCCAACTAGGGCATGTGGCCAAGCCCAGGCCTTCAGAAATCATGAGACTGGCCTAAAAATCATGAGATTTATTTTAACAGTAACAAATGTGAGTTTATTTTTCTTTGCCTTCCGGTTTCTGAGAGTTTGGGTTCACTGCAGGCATGTTTTCAAGCTTTTCTTGGCCACCATTAGGACTGGAATTCCTCATGTTTTTTAAATGAGAGCAGAGATTCCTGTATAATCACTTGACTCCAGGAGCTGGGGCTTTAAGAAAAATATGAAATATAGTGAGGTGTGTGATAACATCACAGGAGTTGACAACACTGTCAGCCCCAAACCAATGACATGGTGGATCTTAAAAATCAAGAAGGGCAATTTTTAACTGGCAGTATTATTACTGTTATTGTTATTTGAATTATAGAGGCCCTTTCCAACCAAGATCAAAGTCCCATTGTCCTAGATGTTGCGCAGTCCGTGCCGCAAAGAGTTAACAGTGCAAATAGACAATACAGACAAAGGGTGGGATAAAAAGAAATATTTCCATTTTACAGATGGGAAACTGAGGCAGAGAGTGATTAGTTTCCAACCCTGCAAAGATTTACAAATATACTTAATTATAAGCATGTGAGTAGTGCCAGTGAAGTCCATAGGAAATCTGTGGCAGAGCCTGGAATTGAATCCAGATCTCAAGTCCTCATCCAGTGCTTTAACCACAAGACCATTTGATTCAGAAATAGAAGCATAGAATATCAGGGTTGGAAGGGACCTCAGGAGGTCATCTAGTCCAACCCCCTGCTCAAAGCAGGACCAATCCCCAGACAGATTTTTATCCCAGTTCCCTAAATGGCCCCCTCAAGGATTGAACTCATTGGGAGTTGTTTGAGGATGGGAGTAATATTTCTGGAGAAAGAGCACAGGCTTTTTCATTGTACTCAAGTGACTGGCTCTAGGCCTGAAAAAATTAAAATGAGAGTTAAAAGTGAGCAAAAAAGCATTTTGAAGTTAACATTTTGCATCTTATTTCCAGCCAAATTTTGACTCTGATAATGTGGAGCACTGGATCAAGGTAAAGTCATTTGCAAATGAACTTGTGAAACAGAAAAGTAATTGAGTCAGGGAACATGCAGGCTCAGTGGGATGGAAGTGGGACAGAAAGCCTTTCAGTCTTATGTTTGCATCCAGTTCAGGTTGACTGTGACAAAAAGTTGGTACCATCTGATAATTGCTTGATGGATTCTAGGGAGTAAATTGATGGGTGTCTGGTTTCCCTATGTCTACAACATGCGTCTGCCACCACAGCTGGTAATCATCAACATACCAATGACTATAACTTAATTATGTATGAATCAAGTCTCTTCAGACATGTCAAATGTAATAAGTCCATGAGGAATGTGAAGTTTCAAAAGAAAGCACATTTTTGTGGCAGTCCATATTCCCTTTTGTTGTGATCCTGTTAGTACTTGGTTGAACTAGTGAGTATTTGGATAAGATGCATCCAGGAAAAATTAGCTAACTGCAGGATGTGGTTTTCATGATTCAGTAGATGGTACTGTTCATTTAGAGCCCATACTATGCCAATGCCTGGCAAGATGCACAAGGTCTCTATGCTACTGGTGGTGCCTTCTTTTGTGTGAAATGTAAATTTGAGGTCCAGACTACTAGTGATTGTTAAAAAATCCTGTGAAACCGTTTGCAAGACTGGGTGTTAAACTCAAGTATCCTGGCCAAATTCCAGTTTGGTAATTACATTCTGCCTCCCTGCATTTTCCCAGCAGTTAAGCCTGCTTACAGTATTCTGTACATCCTATCCTGCACTGTTGTGAAGTGTTGCTGTGGGTTGTCAAACAGCTGCCACATTCCAGGTGACAGCACTTGCATGATAAGAGCTCCCCTTAACATTTTGGCATGGGCTTATGAAACACGGATCTGTCTGCCCAAGCCCTACTTATAACACATCTCTGTTCCCTGTTATCACCCTGCTATGCTAAGAGTCAGCCTGAGAATTTGGGGGAGGGATTTCATGATTGCTTAGGACATGCTTTGTTATAAAAAGCATGTGTGAGTGTGTTTAGGTCCTTCTGCTATAGAAGTGACACCCCATTGTGCTTGTTTCCTCAATCCTATTGATTGATTTATGTTTTCAATGCTATCTTCAGGAGGTCTAGAAATGCATTATTTTAAAAAACAAAAGCTGAAATTTTCTGCTATAGTTTTAGCTCCTCTAACACAGAAGGGCCTGCAGCCTCGGGTCAGTGGGGGCCTCTGGCCAGCTCAAACCCCAGTGAGTGAAATGTTCCTTAGATACAATCTGTAAAGCCCTTTGTCCTTTTTCAGGGTGAAAGGTGCTATAATGATTCAAGACTAACTATTCATTTTCAGTGATCTGAGCACACACAAAGAAGCATCAGAAGATTTTATGTAATCCTTCTCTCCCCCCCCCCCTTATTTATCTTAAAACCAACCAAATGGGATGTGCTTAAATCTATCCCTGTCCCAAACAAATCCACCACAGCCTCTGGCCTGAAAACAAACCTCAGAAATTTCCACCCCATAGGGTAACATTTTTGGAAAGTTATAAGCACTTAAGGACAGGATCTGATCATGTAAGCGCTGTCTCAGCCTTATCAATAGCATCATGCCCATGAGACTGTAGTAATGCTTTGGCCCCAGTCCTATATATATATATATATATGGATGAATCTCATTTCATGCAGCTCCCTCTGAAGTCAGTGGTGCTCTGCACACATGCAGGGGTCCACTCCTCCAGAGTATCTTACAGGATCAGGACCTGGAATCTGTAGCATTTGAAACTGAGTATGCGCAAGTTATAAGAAATGTTTTTCTTCCCTTATTTATTTGAAAGCGAGTGGAACAAGCCTCCGAGTTTGCTGTTTCTGAAGCTTTTTCCCTTAAAAAGTCAGCTTATCATCAAAGGCCACGTGGTCCTGTGGTGGATCTGGAAACAGTAGAGCAGCTGCAGGATCATGATGAGGCTTATGCAGAAGGTGAGTTTGAATAGTACCGGCCCAGAGCTGCTTAAAGGGACCCTATGAAATCCAACTGGGCCAATAGGTAGATTTGTGTATCACTAATCTTTGTTCAAAACCTGAGACCAAATAGAAATATTTCATAATATGGATTAGATTTGAGCTCGTTAATCTAGAGCAGAAAGGCCTCATGAAAATCAATGGCTGGAAGATGAAGTCAGACAATTTCAAATTAGAAATACACATTTTTGACAGTGAGGCTGATTAACAATTGAAACAAACTACCAAGGGAAGTGGTGGTTTCTCCCTGAAGTCTTCAAATCAAGACCAGATGCCTTTTTGGAAGATATGCTTTAGTCAAACACATGCTATTGAGATCCATACACGAGTAACGGGCTGAAATTTTGTGTTATACAGGAGGTGGGACTAGATGACCTAAATGGTCTCTTAAAATCTATGAATAATTTTATTTGATCTTTTTCATTCCCATGGACGCTTTTTCCCCCCAAATAAATAAATGTTCCTTGTGCAATGTTGCATCCCAAACCCTGCAGAACTACAAATCTGAAACTTAAATGTCTATAAGCAAAAGGGAAACTGACTTCAATTATTTCTGCTGTCCAAAGCGAAGGAAATGCAAAAGCTAAACTGACAGTAAAAAGAGTTGGAAGCAAATTGGATTTTTATAAATATTTATTATTTTGCAGCACCTAAAAATGTGCTAGGCACAGTACTGAACAAATAGAAAGATAAGGTCTCTGAGAGTTCTCATTCTAATAAATTCAGAGTCAGTTCTGTCACTTGCAATAATATGAGGCACTATTAATAGCACAGATGAATAAATCTGTGTACACTCTGATTTCTGTATATAATGTCAAATGTCTCTCACAGATGGAGCTAACTCTCTGCAAGTGTCTGAAATATGAAAGATGCCTTCTTTTTTTCTTCCCCTGCCTTTGTGTGTGTTTTTCTTTTTACATATAGTAATCTATATTTGAGTGTTCCAGAACTGCCTGTAAGCCTTTTATCTATGCACCACAATTATAATACATAAGAATATTAATTATCTGCAGTCACCCCACCATATTAAGAAACATACTGATAAGGAAAGTGTTAAAGCTCATTTACTCCAAATATGAGGAGTCTGCACTCTCTTGTCCAAGAATGACACAGCCTCAATAAGATAAACTGACTTCTGTTTTTCTTATTGAATAAACTTTGTTGTTGTTGTTGTTAAATTGGGCTAATTATAGACTGAAAGTTGGGATAAAAGGACTTGAAAGGGATTAAAAAGCTTGAGTTTGTGTCTTTTTTTGTTTTTTTAACTTTTATAGAGTGTTTAAAGAAGCCTAAAAAGGAAATTTTTGGTGGTGGTGGTGGTTTGTTTTTTTAAAAGGTTGCTTATATTTTTTCTTAGAAATATGGGGAATGCTAAGTTATATAATCCATCGTTTTTATTGTATAACTTAGTTGCAGTACCAGAGAGACTTGGAGTGAGTGCTTTCTTAGTTCTTAATTAAAGGAGTAGGGTTTTGTATTTTTTTTTAAAAAAAGCTTTTCTTCCAACTGTTTGTCAGGCATTTGAGTTAACTAAGTATTAGCAAAAAACCCATGGCCTCATTCCTACTAACAGACTTACATATGGTTTTAGTTTTATGCCCATATGTAGTCCTGTTGAGGCTACATGAACATATTTGCAGGATCAGGGCCTGAGTGAAAAACTAAACGTTTTAAGGAGTCAGTTAAAAAAAAACAAAAAACACTTGATCTATCAATCAGGTTTCACCTTATTGGTATCCATGATGTCATGATCTTAATAGTTCTCTTGTTGTCCAGAGAGTCTTGCAGGAAAAACAGACTAGACAATTTCTAATGCATATAACACAAAGAGAAATAAAAAACCCCTCCACCTTTCAAGCCTACTCACATATCAAGAATGGGAGAGGTGGGAAAGCACCAACCCAATGAGTTTTTCCTTTACAGATCACCCTTCAGTCGTTTTAAACAAACTGCATAGCACATTGTATAACGATCCTGAGAGGACAGAGTTTTGCCGTCCTACACTTACTATGATATTTCTAATCCTAGTAAAACCCTTGATCCCTTTCTCACTGTAGCCCAGGAGCTGCTCAATGATTGGATGAATTCCAAACTGAGACTGGAGCTAGAAAGTGACCAAGAAGAGAATGTTGGAGATGCTGCTGCTGCTGACTCTACCCCTGCTGAAGAGGCCCCTGCTGGCTTTCTGAAGTACGAGAGGTTTGATGGTGAGAGCACAACAAAACATTTCTTAACTTATTTTTAAAGACTGTTTGGGGATAACAGTGGTTAGTTCATAGGCTTGAAAGCCAGGAGTCATGTACATACCAAGGTAATAGTCTCCTTAGGAACAACCAGGGTCAGTAGAGCCCTTGGTTTTTCCCAGCTCTGACATTAACTTGCTGTGTGACATTACAGAAATAAGCCTAAAACTCTTTGTGCTTCATTTTCTCCTTATGTAAAATGGAGATAATATTTCCCTAAATCAGAAGGGCTATAAAGCTTGTAAGATTTGTGCAACTGTTTGAGATCCTCAGATGCAGGGCAGTAAAGATTGGGAAAGTATTATCATCATCATCATCTAAACATAGTGAATTTGAGACCGCTTTAGATTCTTGAGGCTAAATGGAGTGCAAGCAATATGGCTTCTTTCATCAGGATTACGTTCACAAACTGGGCAGTTTTCTGTTTAATCAGTTAATGCTTGATGGCGTTAGGCTCTGGGGTTTGTTAATTACAAACTAGTGTGAGGTGATCTGGATTCTTTGTTATAGATTTGTGTGGTTATCTGGAACAAGAAATGGAAAGTACCACTGTTCAGGATTTTCTGCAGCATCTTCTGCAAAATGAAGTGGTAGATTGTGGGATATTGGAAGACCTCAGGATTGAAGAAATCAAGGAAAAGAAAAAAACAAGGGACCCACGAATTACCATGGAGCTAAGACACAAGCAGGTGAGGAAAAGGCAGTACATTGAAACTGATATGAGGAAACACTCTTTTTATGTAACATATTAACCTGTGGAACTCATTGCCACATGATATAATTGACGCAAACAGATTAGGATGGTTCTCAAAAGGTTTAGGCATTTCTGTTAATGAGGATAGCATTTGCACTAGCTCAGGGCTATAATATCCATTTCCAACATGGATCTGTGCACTCCAGGAATGGACAGCAAATGATTGTTCTTTGCTAGCCTCCCTGCTCAAGTCAGGAGTAAACAGCATGCTAATTGCATCTCCCTATTCAGTAACCAACCCCTTAAGCATTAAGGTCTAATCCTTCTGTTAGTACTCATCTCACATACCTGGGCAAATGGGTGGGGGAAGAAATCAATAGCTCAATATACATACACACACGAGTACAATTCTGAGATCAGTTTCATAGTAGAGATGGTGAGCTTTGTAGTTGCAAAGAGTTCTTTCAGAATTATTCCTATTTTGTGTGGTGTGGCCATCTGTATATTGGCAACCTGATTGAGACCCACCCTCTCAGTTCAAAGACACTCCCAGAAGCCTTTCTTCAGATGATATAACTCTTGTCACTACCGCTGCCTTGACTCATTGCTGTGCTCTTGATTCCCAGGTTAAAGAAAACTGTTTAAGGCGTCAGAAGGAGCTAGAGCTCCAGAGACGAGAAAAGACCCTGAAAAAATTAGCCCTGGCTGAGGCCAAGCAGCGAGTGCAGGAGGAGAACAAAAGGCAGGCTCTGAAGGCCAGGAAGGAGGAGGAGGAGATCCAGCGGGAGATGGTGAAGCTGCGGAAGGAGATGGCAGAGAAGAGGCACATCATGGGAGAAGCACGAAGAATGTAAGATGGGGTGGGGAGGGAGAGTGGAACTCAAGCTCCATCTAGTCATTTGGGCTACAGGGCCTATGAACCCCAAATGATAGGGAATTTCTTCAGTCATCAGCTTCTGGCTGCAGTGAGCTCTCTAAAAATAGAAGACAGGGTAGTCTCAAAGGAAAACTGCCTCCTGGGGCCCTGAACTCTCATTATGTATATATTTTTAAATGACTAATCCTGGAAGCAGCGTCATTACTGTCTCTAGTTACATCACAGAAGCTGACAGATTGAAAGAAGGAATCAAATGCTGACATCTATCAACTTGTACACGTCAAAACTCTGGCATTTAAAATTGGAGACATCCTCTCTTTAGAGAGGGGAAAGAACATGCCTGTCCAATGGAGCTCAAAGCTCTGCAGAGGCAGAGTCTTTGCTTCTGCTGAGCTTAGGAGCTCCATAGGGCTCATACCTTCCACAGTGTGGCAGCCCCCAGGGGACACTACGATGGCCACTTATCTCCATAGGCATCTATGAGATCCTAGTTCTCCATATGTGCTTTCTTGACATCCCAATTCCCTCTTACAGCTGTGTACTGGAACCCCTTCCTGACTGTGTTGAATTTGTGTAGCTCATGGGCACTGGGCGCCCAAATCCCAAAGCTACCCCTGTTCTCTATAAAGGCTGGGCTTCAGTAGCTATCATCTGTCAAAACTACAGAGGTCATTTTCACAGGATTGGTTCAAAAGGGGGTGAGACCCATACCGCAGTACTCCCTTTATTTACTGTCTACCTTTGGTTCTTGGTGTTTGTCTTACTTGCAGAGAGAGGAAGAGGCAAGAATTAGAAAAAGCTCAGAAATTGGCAGCGGTGGGCCTGTCTCACACTACACCAAAGCCCCTGAAGCAGGAGAAAGAGGAGAAACAAAGGAGATTGCAAGAACTGCTGAGCAAGATTCACAGTGAAAACCAGAGAGTGAGTATCCTCCTCCTGTATTTAGCACTCTGAGCCAAATTCTGCCCTCAGCTATGTGCTCACGCAACTCTCACTGAAGTCAAAAGCCCTGGCTGCCAGGCCTTCTGCCTCCTCCTGAGTGTCCTGTGTAGGGAGAGTAAGATAAAAGATCTATTGAGAGAGAAAGTAGGGAATGACTTGGGGAACTGTTTCCTAGTGGTTAGAAGAGGGAACTGGGAGCAAGGGACTCCTGAATCCTAATCTTTATTCTGTTGCTGGGTGTCCACGGGCAAGTCACTTAATGTCTCTGTGCCTCAGTTTCTCCAGTGGGGCTTCAAAGGGAGTTGTGGGTAAAACTTCGCTGTTGGAGCAGTTGTGGGCAGAGAGCAGCCCAGTGTGATAGATCAAGCAGACACACAGAGAGTGCCTTGAAAAATTCATGATGAGATCCTCACCCCCAGTCTAGCCCTTCAGCACCAAGTAAAAAGTCTGGAGTGGTATAAAGGGGCCCTAAAAGACCCACTTCTGCTATAAGCACTGTGGAGCCAGCCATAGGGCTGCCCTTTGAGGACTCTCTCATTCCTTGGCATAGGAAAGGGTGGGAGCAGGCTGAGGAAGGGGCTGAGGTAGGCCAGGGGGTGGGGCCACAGCATGTGGGGCTGTGGAGATTCCATGAAGCACTGTGGCCCCTTGGGGAAGCCCCAAGAGCAGTGGTGGGCAACCTGCAGCATGCGAGCCACATGTGGCCCATCTGGATAATCTGATTGCAGGCCGCGAGACATTTTGCTGACGACCGTCTGCAGCTACGGCCCCCCGCAGCTCCCAGTGGCTGTGATTCGCTGTTGGACATATGCCCTGAGCACTTTCTCCCACCCCTCCATAATTCAGAAAAATAATCCAGGAAAGGAATGTTGACTGGCCATGAAGTTTCAGGTTTCCTGCAATGGCACATAATAAACCTGTCTCCTCACTTCTTAATGTCAAGTTACAGTTTTAGGTGATGCTGTCTTACAGACTTGCATGCCGAGACCAATTACACTGTATCTCATGAAACACAGATGCAGGCACAGGAACTTGTATATGTTTCCCCAGACGTTTCCCTTGCCGTTTCTGCTAATTGTCAAAGACAGAGTTTGCAGAGTGGAAGGGAAAGTCTCAAACAGCAAGACAAAATCTGTGCTAAAAATTTAGGTTTATTAAACATCTGGAAATGAAAAGACCCTTTTGTATTGAACACCCTCTAGAGTGAGTAAACTCATTATAAGGAATAAGGTTCCTCGTGTGGCGGGATGAATGACACCATAATATATTTTTAATTAATATAGAAGGAATCATCACTTACATCATATATACCTGTAGCACATTTAATACAGAAGAATCCCATAGCACTCAAATTGAGAAGCCAGGATCACTTTGTCTATAACTCAAATGCTACTGCTGCTGGAGGGTATGTGCACAGCAACATTACACCACAATTTAAGACAGGGAGCGAAGAGTCCAAATGAAACTACAGGGGGATTTATGACTGGTATAATGTGAGCTGTACATTTTCAAGGGCAGAATCTACAGCTGAGCAGAGATAAGCAATAATGAATCCTTCGTTATTAACTTAAGTAGCTAGCGTGTTGACATTTTGTCCTCTTCATAATTCTCTGTTTGGATTTCCATGTCTGAGAATGTTGATGCAATTAATACAGTACATTGTGACAGAAGAGGAACAGCTGAGGAATTGTTATGAGCTGACCCACTTGGAGGATCAAAATGAACAGCATCTCCAGTGACAGGGCTAGAATTAAGAGGTAGATTAGATAGCAAATTGCTCTTCTGTCCAAGGTAAATCACTCCTAGGGGTAGCCAGTATGATTACTCCTTGGGAGAAAACTTTAGCTTCCCAGTGAAATGAGGGTGAATCTAGGTCACATTGTAAATTTTAGCACTGGGAATTGTCTTGTTTGTGCTTGGTCTTTAAAGAGCAGCTTACAGTTTATGGAGTAATTTGAAAAAGTTCTACATAGAGGGCAGTCTGCTCTAGAATCTTATGCTTTCTAGATTTAGGGACAATCCTGATTCTAGAATTTATATTTCTCTCTCATGGTTTATTCCTTTTTACTTGTAAACTGAGCACATTTTGCTTTGGAGTCACCATGAAACAATAAACATGGAGTCCCATGATGCTATTTTTACAGTTAGTTTTCACAGTAGAACTGCACAATAAGCATCGCTCTCTTCACATTAGTTCTCCGCCCTCTGGAACTGTTTGCTGGGGGTTTGAAGATATAAGGTTGTTCAAAAGGAAAGGCCAAGGGAAGGATTGTGAGGATCAGCATTTGTGTGATGAAATGTTCTTGCTCACTGGCTCTATACACCTTTTCACTGCAGTGCCTACAGCAGCATTTCTCCGCTTGGTACAAATTCATTCTGGATCATAGGATTAAAATGGGGAAAGCCAGGGCGCTTGCTGACTGGAAGTGCCAGCTGAAGGCCCTGCGAGCCTGGAGGGACTATACATGGGTCCAGAAGTTGGAGCAAGAGACTGAGCAGTTGGAGACTCATCTCAGGGATCAAAACAGGTAGTGGCCCTTAGCCTATGGAATGCCTCCTTCTCACAGAGAAGCTAGCAGCCTTCAAACAGAGTCTAGTGCTAAGCGGAGGGTTGTGAAATGGTACGGTCTGTGTATGAGCGTGTGGAAAGCCTTGTTCCTAGTAAATCTACACGACACCTGCAGTTGGAGACACCATGGCATAGACTGAAACGAAGCTGGAGCTGAGCAGGAACTTGAACACCTGTTTCCAACAACCTTCAATTTCTCTGTTTGGGTGTCCTTCATGGAACCTCCCTCTTTGGCTCACTCTTTCCTCCAGGCCCCAAGCACGTGACAAGCCAAATTCATCCCTGATTAATCCAGTCATCGATTGGAGTTACGTCAGCGATTAGTTAGGCCTGATGCCTTCAAGAAGGAGCTTGCTGGTTGGACTCCCCATAGACAGCAGCATATTCTGCAAGTGGGGCTACCCCTCACCTTCAGACAGCTGGAGAGGGCAACAGTGTATCCCTTTCACTCCTCTTATAGCACAAAGATAAGAATGGATGGGGACTGTAAAACAAGCAGGAAAATATATTTAAAGAACTATATTTAAATAGTACACGGTTTTCAAAGACTTCCAGAATCAAGTGATATCAAGCAGAACTCAGAAAAATATGAAATTTCATGACCTGTTCTGGATTGCTCCACCCATTTGGTAAATGCCACCACCTGGAGAGACAGTGTGGCCTAATGAATAGAGCACTGGGATGGGACTCAGGAGACTGGGTTTTAGGCCCAGCTCTGCCACTAGCCTGCTGGGTGTCCTTGGGCAAGTCACTTCAGGTCTTGGTGTCTCCATTTCCCCATCTTTAAAATGGGGATAATGACACTCAGTTCCTTTGTAAAGCCCTTGGAGATCCACTGATGAGAAGTGCTAGATAAGAGTGGGGTATATTAATTTTAAGCAGGCTAGGAGAGAGGCCTGTTCAATGTCTGTTGTTAATGGAAGTGCTTTATTTTCCAGGAAAAAACAGTTGGCTATTGAACATAACCGGAAACAGGTTTTACGGTGCTGCTTTATAGAGTGGCAGCTCTGGAGCCGAGCCGAGGCTGAAAAGAGAGAGCTACAATTGAGACAGGAGGAAACTAGGAAGAAGATGGCGCAGCTGCTGGAGGCAGCATCAGTGGGGAAACTTGGCACAGACGGATCATGGGATGTCGGCAGGACCAGGATGAGACAGGTGACCCAGGATCAACCTGTGAGGCAAGAGGAGGTAAAGTTCTTTCCCATATGTTTCCTCATCCCAGTCCCTCCCACAGTGATTAATCATAGCTCTAAAAATTAACCTCTGTGGTGCTTTATGACACCGGAATGGGTGCTCTCCTAGTGCAGCTTCATGTACCTGCAATGTCACGTGCACATTCTAGCAGTAGTTCAGGACTCTAGAAACAAGTCTTTAAAGATCAGAGGTGGATGGGAAGGTAGTAGACTTTAAAAAAATAAATCCGCCTCTAGTGCTTTTAAAGTATAATCCCACCATATATCATCTACCAAATTGAGGCATGCGCCCTCGAGATCTCTTTTGAAGGGAGATTAAAGTCACTTTTTTTTTTAAATGATTCAGTATGCCAAAGAACCATATATGTTGACTAAAACCAGGGTATTAGAAGAAAGTGCTAAATTCTACCCTTGGTTAAACAGAGTGCAACCCTCTCGACTTTAAAGAATGAGAGAGCTGAATTTGGCCCAGGAAGTGTCCAGGTAATGCACATCAAAGAAAAGGATAAGTGTGTGCACAATTGGATTGTAAGCTGTCAGGCAGGGCCATCTTCCTTAGGTGTGTATCGTTCCTAGCATAATAGGGCCCTGATACTTGATTGGGGCCTCTAGGTGCTACCATAATATAGATAAATAATAAAAAATGAATATATACTCACGTCAGGCCAAACTTTTCCTTCACTTATACCAATGTACCTTCTGAGCTCAGTGGGGCTGCATGAGGATAAGTGAAAGCAAAATTCCCCAGTTCCATTTTTGCACCCCAGTGGGACAGTTTCTTCACTGAGATACACCATTCTAATGGGAGCGTCATATTTGTAATTGAGGGCAGAATTTGGCCTAGGAAGTAGATCTGAGACTTAAGTATTCACTAATCATACAATTCTAAGAGGGAAGGCCACGTGTCTTAAAGTTTGGGCCTGGTTTGTCACCATGCTCTAGTTTTATGACCGTGTAACTACTTTAATTTCAGTGCAGCTCTGTGGTGTAAAGCCAGAGTAGTATCATAGTGAATCAGTCCCTTTTACATTTTCCTTAATTAGCCAGATAGATTGGTCCTGTAGACCACCTTGTCGCAGCTGCGTTTCTTTTAATCTTAGCCTTAATGCCTAATCAGAACACCTCGGTCCAAATAAGATTGCATTAACATTGTTTGTGTTTAGACCCACTCACTGAATTAATATCCCCTGTGTCATCAACTGCATTACAAAAATTCTGAGCCACAGGGCCTCCCCATAAGAATCCTGTCTGATGCCCCAGGGGTACATACCAGCCATAAACCAGATGGACTTGGCCAGTTCAGGAGTCTTGGATGGTGTAGAGCAACCTTGTAGCTCCTGTACCTCCTCCGACCCTGGGACAGCACTACAATTGGTAAGAATTGTATCGAGAGTACACACCTGAGGTTACCCTGCCTCTCAGACTGATTTCACTGTTGCTCCATTCAGAAAAATGCTCCTAGCTCTTCAAGGGCAGCAGAGGTCTTGACTTCAGTCAGTGCAGAATTCTTCCCTTGCAGGTGACTGAAACGCCCCTTCTTCAGGAGGAGCCCATCAATCCTGTAGAACCCTGTTGTCGGGGTGCTGGTCAGACCCCCAGTCTTCGTTCATGCAAGAAGCCCAAGTATGCCTGGCAGGTTACCCTACAACACGCTGCTGTGAATTCACAGGATCACGCTGAATCCAGTAATCAAACAGTTAGTCCCAGACAATGGTTTGGGGTACCTGGCAAAAAAGTGGCCCCTGCCTTCAGGGGCCACTTTGAGCACCGCCATGCCTTCCAGCAGCAGCTGATTGAGGAGCAGAGGAGGCAGCTTCAAGAACAGCAGGAGGTGATCCTCGAACTGCAGGAAAACCAACGGCTGAGGAGGGCTAAGCAAGAGGCAGAGCAAGCCACAGCTGTCACCATGGCACTCAACAGTCCAGTCCCAAAAACTAAGGAAAAAATGCTGAAGAGAGGGGATCTGTCAAGCTGCAAGAGTGTGTCATCTTTAAGGTACAGCCACCTTACTGAGCCATAGTGCGGGTGGACTGTACTATCCAGAGCACCTTACACCCGCTTACAAGCCGAACAAGGTCATTTGGGTCAGCACTTGCATGGTAGACCTCCACGTAATACCTCTGTGCAGCTGCAAGTGGTGTTAATGGTGCACTAGGTGTTGCTCTTCCTTTTGAGCCAGTGCCAAGCCTGGTGTTAGCTGGGCCAGATCCTTGATGCTGCTCTGACTGCTTTGCATTGCCCCGAAGGCATGTTAAACTTGTAAGGCACCTTGGGATGCAAAATGCTCTATTGTTGTTAAAGATAGGAGCAAAGTGGATTTATTTAGTACAACAACACTATCAGTACTTTGTGCTTCTGTAACATCCTTCAGCCAAGGATCTTAAAACACTTCACAGGCGCTAATTACTTCAGTCTCACAACCCGCTTGTGATGTAGTAATATGTCATTAACCCTGTTTTACAGATGGGGAAACTGGGACCGAGAGAGGCTGAGTGATTTCCCCAAGGTCACACAATGAGACTGCAGCAAAACTGAGAATAGAAGCCATGAATCCCGACTCTCACCCTTGATTATTATACACAAGGCCTCCTTGCTATGGAAGGTGATGATACTAGTTTCTTTTCTCTTTCACTTCACAGTTCACCTGTGCCTTTGGGGCCAGAGAGCACAAAGACAGTGACCCAAAGCAGGAGGAGCTCAAATGTACTGACCTCAGCTCATCCCATACTGAAAGGTATCATTCTGCTTGGTCGTAAAGGCCATTCCTGCCCTCTTCCCAGAGAATAGCATCTCTTTCCTGGCCACATCCCTCCTCCATATGGGTGTTCAACAGTGCATGAGCAAAACCCACTCAATCCCCTCCCAGCAGGATCAAAGCTACTAAACAACAACAAGATGGGTTGCTTTAAGTGTGCACTGGCAGCTTGTTACAGGGTCTGGACTTTTAATATCCAAGTCAGGCATTTGGAGCATATGGGTCCTTGCAAGTTCTGTGGTTTGTGGTCAGTAAACCAAAGTGAGTTGTTGTCCCCAAGGACCATGCTTGATTTTTCCACAAGAAATTATAGAGCTGGCATCTTGTCAGGGCCGGTGCAAGGATATTTTGCACCCTAGGCGAAACTTCCACCTTGCGCCCCCGCCCCCCTTCCCTCCCCCGCACATCGGTTCATTGAGGGGCAAGTCCCAACGAGCCTTTATAGACCCCAGGGGCTGCTCCCCAGACCAGGTTCCCCCCTCCCCGCCCCCTGAACTCCCTTGGAGGGTGCACAGCCCCCCCGCGAGCTCACCCCACCCTGGCGGCCCTCGCACCGAGTCCACTCACTGGGTTTGCCAGGCTTGGGCCGCTGCAGCAGCTCGGCAGGGAGGAGCCGCCTTCCGGAGGCACCGGAGAGCCAGAGCGTCCTGCTTGCGGCGGCGAGCCCCAGCCATGGAGGAGCCGGGGCGGTACAGGGGGCAGCAGCCCTGCAAAGGCGGCGGCGCGGCTAGCGGGAAGCAGACGCGCCTCCTGCCCAGTGCTCCCCCCGGGGGCTCCTGCAGGCTGCAGCAGATGCATGCGGGCGCCGGCCCCCCATATGCCCCCCAGCTGCCTCCTCACCGTGCTCAGGCTCTGCGGCTCCCGGGACTGTGAGCCACCACCGCCGCTGCCCCTCCCGGAGCAGGCTCAGGGCCCCGCGCCCCGGTGGCTCACATGCCCGGGAGCCGCAGAGCCGGAGCGTGGTGAGGAGGAAGCCGGGGGGGCGCACGGGAGCTGGGGGGCGCATGCATCTGCTGCAGCCTGCAGGAGCCCCCCGGGGGGGGGCACGCCAGGCCACAGCCTGGGCAGGAGGGGCAGCCGTGCCACTGCCTTTGCAGGGCTGCTGCCCCCCCTGTACTGCGCCGGCTCCTCCATGGCTGGGGCTCGCCACCCCCGCAAGCCGATGCTCTGGCTCTTCGGTGCCTCCGGAAGGCGGCTCCTCCCTGCCAAACCAGGGTACTGCTTTTTTAGGGTTACCATATTTCAACAATCAAAAAAGAGGACAGGGGGGTAGACCCCCACCTGAGTCCCGCCCCCATCCACTCCCTCCCACTTCCCGCCTCCCTCAGAACCCCCAAACCTCCCCCTGCTCCTTGTCCCCGACTGCTCCCTCCTGGGACCCCACCCCCTACCTAAGCCTCCCTGCTCCTTGTCCCCTGACTGCCCCCTCCTGAGACCCCCTCACCCTAACTGCCCCCCTAGGACTCTACCCCCTAACTGTCCCCTGGCTGCCCCAATCTTTATCCACACCCCCGCCTCCAGACAGACCCCCGGGACTCCCACGCCCCATCCAACCACTCCCCGCCCCCTGACAGGGCCCCCAGAACTCTCAACACATCCAAACCTCCCCCTGCTCCCTGACAGCCCCCCCAGAACTCCCAACTCATCCAACCCTCTCCCCGACTGCTCCAATCCCTCTCCCCACCCCTGCTCCCTGACAGCCTCCCCAGAACTCCCAACTCATCCAACCCTCCCCCGCTCCCTGACACCCCCTCCAGAACTCCCAACCCTCCCTCCGCCCCGTGACAGCCCCCCCGGACCCTCCTTACCACCAGGCCGCTCCAGCCACTGGCTCCACGTGTAGCACAAAACAAACAGGCTGGGGAGCCCACAGCCCCTCCCCCGCAGCGTGCTGCCAACGCGACGCTGATGCAAGGGGAGCAGGGGAGGGACTCTGCCTGCTGGAGGCCAATGGGAGCGGCTCAATCAACCCAGGCGCCCAATCAGCCGCGCCGCACTCTGTGTAAGGGGAAGGGAAGGGAGGGGAGGGAGGAAAAATCCAGGACGCCCCCCAACCACTTGGCGCCCCCCAACCACTCGGCGCCCTAGGCGACCGCCTAGTTCACCTAATCGTTGAACCGGCCCTGCATCTTGTTCACTTCACGCTTTATCCCTTTCACTGCAGGCTAAAGCTGTAGAGACAAAAGCTGTCTGGCTTCCCTTCCCATTTGCCATCCCATGTGATTTCACACCCTTCCCCCCTGCAGTCTATATCGAGTGGTGTGTAAATGTCATCAGAGATGAGGAGGTTGCATTTATTAAAGCAATATCAGGTTCCTTTAACCATTCCCAGGGCCTGTAGCATTGTATAAACTTATGTAAGGCCTTAGCCTGCTTGAAAGGTTTCCCAAAATGTGGCCATAGTAATATTTTAAACAGACCTAGGAATAACAAAAATTCAGTAACATAGTTTTTTGGCTGTGGTGCCTTCCTGGCTGCAGCCTTTTCAGCGCCCAAGCGTGTCTTCAGCATCTTTAGTGCATGAGCCTAGATATCCCACACTTTGCTTCACTCAGACTCTCTGCTGCTCTAGGCGGGTAAGCACTTCTCCAGCATTAATGGGTGTTTCTCTACAGACATCCCAGTGACTAAATTATAATCAAGAGAACACAATGCAGGATCAGGTGCTGCTCAGACCTGTTCCATTGCAGAGTGTAAAATAGCAGATGTTCATCAGACAACATAGAGCAATCTATGATACCTGTCACAAGCGATAGAGTCCTGTGGCACCTTATAGACTAACAGACGTATTGGAGCATAAGCTTTCGTGGGTGAATACCCACTTCGTCAGACGTATGCTCCAATACCTCTGTTAGTCTATAAGGTGCCACAGGACTCTCTGTTGCTTCTTACAGATCCAGACTAACACGGCTACCCCTCTGATACTTGATACCTGTCACAGGGTTCGCTACTCACCACGGGGACATCTGGTGGCCATGTCTGGGGATTAGCTCTATTCCGGTCTGATGCCCCCACTTCCCACAGTTGCTCACACCGCGCTCCTCCTCACTTCCCAGAACTCCCTCTTCCTCTTTGTGGCTGAGCCTTCCAGTCAGGCCACTGTACAGTCCTCCCCTTCTACAGTATCAAATATCACTGGATCAGCTGTTCTCGTGCTGCTCCAGACAGTCTTCCAGTCCAGGGGCAGGTCCTGTGCTACTCTTCCGCAGCTGGTGGGGAACCCAGGCCCACCCACTACTCCAGGTTCTAGTCCAGGAACCTCGTGTCTAGCAACTATATTTTCCTAGACTCCTTCCTACTTCCCTGCTCTAGTCTCTGGCCCCCCTTCTCTGGATTTACCAGCCCTTCCTCCTTCCTCGCGGGGAGTAACTAGAGGCTATTTTCCCCTCTGACTTCTCGCCAGACTGTGTAGCCCCAAACACACCTCCCTTCTCCCAGAGAACAACTGCGGACTGTTTCCCTGCAGCCCCCTTCTGGTCTCAGCTTGCTGGCTGTATACAAGCTCAGCCTGCCCCTGCCCAGCTGGGCTTCATCATCAATTAGTCTTTCAGTCCTGGCTGTCCCCCGGGTGCAGCCTGTCAGGTTAACTGTCCTAATAATCTGCTCTGCCTTGTGTGAGGTGGACACCCCATTGCAGTACCACCATAGGACAAAGGAAGTAGCCACAGATTTTGGTGGGTACTTACAGCTGGATTCTCCTCAGAGTCCAAATCTAGTTCCACATGCTATCCATTGCTAAGGACACAAATAAGGATCAGCTGGTGCCATCTGCTTAGCCCTGAGGAGCTTCAAGGCTGTTCTAGGCCACTTGGAACTAATGTTATTCCATCTCTAACAATACAGGCCGTCTTAGTTTGTTCCTCCAGACCATCCCCTAAGATCACAGCAGCTGGGAAGTTACCCTCCAGACCCACTGCTCTCAGCCCTGCCCCTCCTTCCCAGCTGAGTAATACCTGAACCTGCATTTGTACGTGCAGGAAATCCCCTTAGGGGAGAGGCAGCATTTATTTTGGCTAGATCCAGCTCCTGTGCTCCATAGATCTCTCAGCATCCACTTTCCAGAGTCCTGGCACCTGATTCCCTTTAACATGCATCAGTGGGAGATGGTTCTTTGTGAGGAGTGGTTTAAGGGCTTTCCCCTGTGAATTTGAGACACTGGCCCCTGTCTCAGGTCTGGCTGGCCCCTTTGCTCTCTGAGTTGGGCAATTCTATGGTAAATAGCCCATTGACTGGCCCACCAGCACCTTCCCCCTTTATCCCTGTTTTACCCTTACAGGGTGACCTGGAGTTGGGCTGGACTGTGGCCTCACTGGGTCATCACTGCGTCTGGGCTTGTCCCTCTGACCATGTATTCTCCCTCCTCCTTCCCTGCCAGCACTTCAGGGTCTTGTGTACAGTGGACATGTTCCCCTCTGTTAGTGCGGCAACCTCTTGAAGGGATTCACACAGAAGCCTTCACAGTGCCCCTTTGGAGCTGCTTTAAGGCTTGTATGTCCCTCATTTCCCCACGGTGGCAGCCTGCACTAACTCCACCTCTTTATTAAATGATTCCCTATTGGCCTTTAGATTCACCAGCCCCTTCCAGGGGCAGCCACTGAACCGGCCGGTACCATTTCATCTCTGGCTGCCGAGTCTGTGGCTCTAGTCCCTGTAGCAGCAACTCTGTGTCAGCCGGAAATGGTGATTATGTAACAGAAACCCCTCACGCTACAGTCACTCCAAGTGAAATTGTATTGAGTCAGTATAAACCCCAAATCAGGGCCAATTATCCTGCAAAATGTGGAGGCTCTAGGAAACTGAAGTGTCCATAGCCGCAGCCAGAAAACAAGCAGGGCCAAGGTGCCCCAACAAGCGAGCCCCCTGCAATGGCAGGAGGCTGGTTTTTGTGTGATAGGCCCAGGTGATCGTAGCAGATGAACCCACTCGATGCTCCAGAGGAAGGCAAAAAAACTCCAAGGTCTGTGCCAATCTGACCTGGAGGAAAAGTCCTTCCTGACCCCGAATCTCATGATCAGTTTAACCTGAGCATGTGAGCAAGGATCACACAGCTAATGCACATCTGGCCTCATGGGATTTGTTGTTACTGCCTCAGACCACTGGCCCTCTGGGCCAGTGTCCTGCCTTCAGCTGCGACTAGGATCAGATGCTTCAAAGGAAGGGAAAACCCCACATAATTGATTCAGCCAGTTGTGAATTGTGGGGGAGGGGCAGTCCTTTCTGACCCCAGCAGAAAATCACCTGAAGACCTGAAGCATGAGACTGGATTCCTCTAATTATCTCACCAACATGGATACCAGTGTGAACATAGTGAGGGCAAAGCAGAGGTGTGGGTGTGGGGGATGCAGGAAGGGAAGGGGGCTGTCATCTCTCCATGGCATGGAAGGGAGAAATGTGGGACATTTGTGTGTTTGTCCTATTTACTCGGTGAGCTATTCAGGGCAGGGATATGTCTTATCCATGTTCTGTAAAGTGAAGTGCTGGTAAGCGCCGTTTATAGCTCAGTCAAAATGCACTGTGCTTTACAGAACCCAGATAAGGCAGGTCCCTGCCCCGAAGTCACAGGCTAAAAGCACAAGACAAACATACCCGCACCGTTGAATGCTGGCTTCTCTGTGAAGTGTGGGTGCTGATGCTGCCCTGAGGGGCCTGGGCAGCTTTGCTTATGGGCCCCAGTCTCTTGCTGCAGCACTTCGTGCCTCTCCCTCTTTGTAGGTTGGAGATGCTTGTCATTGTGAGACCTGTGCAGAGAAGTTTAATTAGTCTAGCAAAATGGTACAGTTGAGCTTTGGTGTTGGCTCTGCCTCCCTATCCCCCAGCCAGACCCCAAGGGCCTGGGACATGATAAGCTTTCGTAGAAATACGGTGCCATCCCCAGTGTGACATCCCCACTGAGACAGCCCTTTTGAATTGCAGCTCCCCTATGGGGTTGCTGCATTTTGACTGTTCCGTTTCCCCAGTCCACTATTTCAACCACCCAACTTCCACCAGAATTGAATCCTTGTTCTTCCTTTTACAACTAGTTTTCTGGTTCCATTCAAGGCAACGGAGTCCATAGAATCATGCACAGTAGGGCCAGGAACCACCCTCGGGCCAGTACTTGAATATTTACCCCCCAAAAAATCAATCTTAACCAAGATGCTTTGCAATTATTAAAAAGAGGCAAACTGATATAGAATAGAAGATCCACTAAGCCAGAAAGTTCAAGACAGGCATGAAGGGAGAGACAGATAGGAAAGGAACTGTATGAAAGAGAGAAAACTATACATGAGACAAGGAGAGAAAAACATTGATAAAGAGTTATGGACAATAGGTCATCGTGTCTGAAGCCTGCTTAATGACTATGGGTGGGATCTGCAAAAGTGCCCTGGGATACAAGTCCCATTGATTTTGATTATGCTCCTACCTCACTTAGGTACTATTCAAAATCCCACCCAAATGCCATTTGTGCTAAAGCCTTTTCTCAGCTGTTCATGAATCTCTGCACTGGTGGAACTGCCCCTGCTAGTTTATTCCAATAACCAACCCCTCTCACTATTAATATATTTCCCTAGTGTCTCAGCTCTGTTTCCCCCTCTTTGGCTTTGGCCATTGCTACTGCTCCTACTACCATGTGAAGCTGTGAATAATTCCTGTTCGCTCTTTATTCTGTTCCCTGGCAGAAATGTATCAACACTCATCAAGTCCCCCCAGCCCATGAGTCCTTTCTGTGCTATGTTGCATAAATTTAACACCTCGGTCATTACCCATGTCTCTTACTTTCTCTCAAGCTGTCTCATTTCAGCCAGTATCGGGCTATACTAACTGGGGAGGGGCCTGAACCAAATTAACAGATCAAAGGACTCCCAAACTCTGGGGAGGTTTGGAATCTGAACCAGGATCTGGACCAGAATTTCAGAGCTGTTCACCCTCCCTATAATGAATCCAACCAAACCTAGGATTCAGACACTGCGGTGTTTGAAATCTGGATCTGAATTTAGCACCTCAGTCCCATCTCTAGTGTTTATTATGGCTACATCAGTTAGTGAGATCTCAGGGACACCTGGGAGCCTCTTCTTTCTCTCCCTCACTCCCACACAGGGAGTGAACCCTGGCCAGCTGGGGAGTGGGCAGCCATCCCTACTAACTCCTGCTAAGTACAGTCCAGTGACTCATTGCACTTACCTATTGGAAGATGAGATGCTTTGCTGATGGTTCCCACTGCCCTGCTCTGTTATCACTGTATCAACTAGAGATGCGGCTGAACCAAAACCCTAGATCGCAGCACCCCCCACTCTCCCCACCCCAAGTCTTTGAAGGAGGGGATCAAAATCCAGATCCATTTGACTTGGCCCATCTCTAACAGCAAAACAGCCTGGCTGGGAAAGCCCTGACAGAACTGGGGAAGCAATTTCTTTACTGTGATAAAGAGACTGAACTGCCTTTGGTTGTTGACTGCACCTGTCACTGCCTCACTCTGACACTGAGGGGCAAAGACTAGCTCTGACAGCACATAGAGGAGAGATGAGGTCATGAGCACTATGACACCTTGATGATGATTTCACCCTCTCTGCTGACCAATGAGAGTGCTGCATTTCAACTGATCTCACAAAAGCCGTGTGAGAAGCAGTGGCATCTCAATAACTGTACACATACCCCAAGAGCAAGAATAACATGAAGAGCTCCATCCTGAAGTCCTTGTGAGTAAGCCAAGGAAGCTGCTTGCATGAGTAACGCCTCCAGGACTGAACCCTTGGATTTTACCTCTCTCACCAGCCAATCTGTTCAGGTCTCTTGGGGATCCCATTGCAGCTCCCCTTCAATCAGCTACATTGCACCTCTGCGCCCAAACAGAAGGATCAGGAAAAAAACTTCTCCATGAGACTGTTCTCAAAGTCTGACTGATGTGTACTGCCAGTTTTTATTGGTAAGGGAGGTAACAGCCCCAGCCATTGTAGGATGGAGAGGCTGGCTCTTGAGGGTTGCAACAAGAGCTGCCTCCTAAGCACCCCCTTGTGGCAGCTCTGTGGCACTCTGCCTCAGTTTTCCCTCCTGGACTCTTGTCACATGTCCAATAAGAACAGCCCTTCTTGGGGTCTGGTTTATTAACATAAAGTTCAGAATAATTCAAACCATCCTTAAGGTCTCAAAAATAATTGAAGCAGCCACTCCCAGGCTTTTCCTACCCAGGCCTCTGCCTGCCTTGTCCAATTCTCTGGCTCCAAGAGGTCATCAGGCAAACCCCTCTGCTGCTTTCCTGGTTTCTCAGGGTCCCTGCAAGAGCCTAGCTGCTCTCAGCAGCTGGGCCACTGATGAAGTTTCTCTCCCCTGCTACCTCTGGGTCACCTCTCTATACAGGCCTCCCCCTCATTTATCCAAGAGGCCCTGATTGAATCACATGACCCACTGGTCACATGTCCCCACCTGGGGAGTACAGGTGGCCATGTCACAGGTGGGGCTGAGACCAGTGCTTAATTTATAATGAAAGAAGTGCTGGGGCTCAAGCAATTTTTTTACATTTATAACTGATGCAGCAAGCCCCGAGGTGCCGGGGCTATGAACTGCTCAGCCTAGAGGTGCTGGGGCTCAGCCCTGGCTAGCCCTGGCACAAATTAAGCACTGCCTGAGACCCATCTCCTTTTAAAGTGCCAGCCACGCTGTGACAAGGATGTTTTATGTGGATGGCCTGAGAATAGAAGAGTAAAACCTAGGTACCATGCCCGATTGACTCTTCATTGTCATGCTGGCAACTCTCTCTATCTCTGCTCCCTGCCTTGTAAGTCCGTTTTCAGTTACCACAGGGAGAGTGAATCTATTCAGTCCCATCCTTGGACACTTTGTCTTTTTGTACTTAGGACAAAACTCATCGCTTTTGAGGAGTGTAGAGCAAAGGCCTCTCCTATCATGCCCATAACCCAGCTTTCTCCACTCAATAAGAGATGCCCATCTTATAGCCTTGGGTAGGAGCTTTGCTGAGAGGCTGACATTTGCTGAGAGGCCTTTTTAGCTTATGCCCTCTCTCTCTTACTTCTCGCCGTTTTAACTCTAGTACTATGTGGTAAGCTGTGACTTTGAACAGTAGAGGTCAAAATTCAGCCCAATCACTCTGGCATGGACTAACCTCTGGTCTCAAATCAATTGTTCACTCAGATATGTGAACCCCCAGGGCTTTTTGTGTTCCTGGATCTCATTGGTGGAAGCTGACCATCTAGGCATGGTTTATTTCCAATGTGAGATGTCTCTTCTGCTGGCAGAGGCTTCAATAGACAGGCACATCCATTCAGTAAAAACAAAATTGCAGACATGAGGCCTTCTGGGGGATTGAGTCTCCTTTTGTATTAGTTACCCCAGGTGTGGGTCATTTTTGCTGACTAGCTACATGAGACTGTTGTGGATGCTGGAATAATTTATAACCACATTGAATGATTCCCCAAGCACTGCAAGGAAGCATTGCTTATCTTCTCAAGCAAAATCAGTGTGAAAACACTGCTACACCTAAACTGGCCATTTCCAGGGATGGAGAAGGGCTGCTTGTAGAATGTCCTGTACCATTATATTGAACCTACACTCTTGTACTATCTGCTCAATATCCTTAGCACAGTGGTTCTCAAACTTTTTTTTCTGCGGACCACTTGAAAATTGCTGAGGGTCTTGGCGGACCACTTAATGATCTTTCCAAATGTTGTTTGTACCGTTAGCTAACTATTGTAAAACGCTTTGGATAAAAGCTCTCTATAAAAAAAACCTTAATAATAATTAACTTTTTTTGTTCTACAAATAAATACACACAACTCATATTTTAATATCAGTAGTCTTACCTTTCTAATGCGATGGATGTGCCCTCTCTCCCCTGCCGCAGCAGCCCCCAAGCTGGGGCTGGGAAGGAGGGGGGTCTCTCCCCGGCAGCCGCAGCCGTGGAGCTGGGGAAAGTCGCCTCTTTCTCTGGCCACCGCAGCCCTGCACGTCACAAATTCACCCCCACCCCCTCTTCTCACCCCACTGCCCCCTCCCACCTACCCCCTATTCCCCCCAAGGCCACCACCTCACCTTACATGTGCATCTTCTCCAGAGTCCAGGCACCTAATTAGTGGAGCCACTGCTGCGCTGCTCCACTGAGTAGGTGGGTGCCCCTTCATTCTCTTGTGTGCGGCCACCCAGGCGCGCACCTTAGAGGGAACTATCTGCAGACCACCTGAATGGAGCTCGAACCACAGTTTGAGAACCTCTGCCTTAGCATATCCTGACCACATATAGAGCTTCTTACTGAGGCCATCATGTCTCTCATAGGGATGGGAAAGAGGAAAGGAACAGATTCTCTGCATTTACCTCCTTCTCTTAAAGATTCTGTGTTACAGAAACTCTGGACGTGGCTCCTACCAGAGCCCATCAATGTTGCTCTGAGAGGAGGCCACAGGGGGTCAGTCATAACCAATGTCAGGTACTCCCAACTCTTCCCACAAGTCCTCCACTGCACTGCCAGACTGAAGAGCTGGCGGGACCTGAGCTTCTCAACACTGACTGTGCCAAGCCAAGCTCGAGTGTGAGTTTGGAGACAGAACTGCACATTCGTCCTGTTCCCAAACTGCTACCATGGCCTTGTAGCTCGTATATACTAATCCTCGTGTCCCCTTGGTCCTAATTCTCTAGCCATGGAAGAGAGAGCAATTCACCGAGCAGAACGGAGGAGGGAACTGGAAGAGGCCAAGAGAAAAAGAGAGGAGGAGAAACTGGTAAGTAAAGCCGAGAGCTAAACTGAGACACCCCATCTGAGAGAGTGGCTGTGAAAGGAAGCCCCTCACAGTCAAGTGCAGGGAAAAGCACCTCCTTCATTTACATGATGAACTTGAGCCCATTGGTAAGTGTCTGATAGACACCCCAAAAATGGATAAAAAACCCTATCACAACAGGACATCCCCACCCACACAACCTGGTGAGTGATTGACCTCCCTGCTGGAGCGCTGAAGGCACTCATTTTTCCCCACTTCTGCCCCTCTTCCAAGCCCCTCCATCATGCCTACTAACCTTCCAGCCAAGGAGGATGGGATGGGATTCTCTTCAGAGCCCATCAGTTCCATTACCGAAGGGTCCGCATGGGTCACCATTGAGTGATGTGAAATACTAGACTCTCTGCTTCTCTTGCTCCTGGGATGAACATGCTGCATCTTCAGCACTCCTAGAAATAAGAAATCTCTTATGCATCCGGGGACAGTCCCTGAAAATCCTGGGCTCATCCTAAGTGTCACTATCTCTTCACCTGCCAATCCGTGTCTCCCTCCACAAGGTCCTTAAACCTAAGGAAAATGATTGGACTTCTGATTTTTGTTATCATAGACAGGGCTCAGATGGGGTTTTTTCCCCTGCTCCACCCATTTACGTGCAGCATTGCACATCCGGCCAGGTATGTGGTTTTTTTCTACCTTCCTCTGTAACATCAGGAGGACACAGAGCTTGATGGACCTTTTGATCTGATCCAGTACAGCAAATCCTACAGTTCTTTATTTAGTAGCAAATGTCTGCCAGCAAATAAGGATGATTTACCAAGTATGTGTGTGTCTGTGTAATTAATGTGGTTAGCCCCACTCTACCCCATGGAAAGTATTTTCCAGGATCTCCAACCTGTATATCCTCAGGCAGCAGTTTCAAACAAATGCCTGGAAGGTTAGAGGCAGAAAGGGAGTTGTTTAGATGTGAATTATCTTATTATAGGGGAAATAAATCCTGAAAGTCAGAAGATCAGATAATCCACATGAAATCCTGAGCCCAGCTGCTTTCAGACGAAGCAGCATCTCACCAAGGACCTGAGTTAGGTGGAATGGAAGGAGGCCAAGCCAGTCTCCATGGTTCTTCTATCACAGGTGCTCTTGTGGGTTATAGTCTCTGCTGGAAACTGTCATAGATGTTCCTTTGACAGAGGGGCCCTCTTAAATGCAACCAACTGTTACTATAACGCTGAGGTTGTGATGTTATCTGCACTGAAATCAGGAAGTTCAGAATAAGGATCCTCCCAAAAATGATATTTTGCCTCCTGTGGGAGGGAAGTGGGTAGAAGAGGCTTAACCAAACCATAGAGAAGGTTTTAATTGGTGGGCAGGCCAGGATCCAGATTGTTTCACTGTGTACCCAAATAGGTTTGCCCATCTGTGACTGACACACCTTGAGGGCTTAGGCAGTGTGGTTTTTGGTCTTTGATGTGTGTGCTCAAGGTGACAGCATTGTTGAATTGAAAGTGATTGTGCTACAGAAGGTGTTGGGAGGTGGGAAGTTTGTGACAGGAGAGGGCGAATGCTTGGAGAATGGTGCTGGGCTGGGTGTGAATGTTGCCTCAGTGAAACAACTTCCTTGATTTTTAGTGTCCGTGGCACATCAGGGAAATACAAGTTGAGCCACCATAACACTAACTTCATGATGGTTTTGTGTGGGAGTAAAAGTAGAACATCCCAGATCATAGAGACAGCCCTGAGTTCCGCAGGCTGAGTGAGAAATGGGGGCTGGATAACCTTCAATAATGTGTAAAGTTATTCAGGCCCAGAGAAGTGTTGTCAAATGCAATGCTTCAGGCTGTACAGCGATCACTTGCAGGAAGCAGTGTCCTTCCTCACCCTAATGTACATCATTGCACAACAGTTGCTGGTCACTGCTAGAGGCAGGACGCTCACCTTGCTGGTCTTTGGTCTGAATGTCCTTTGTTCCTGTGAACGTTCAAATGTGGTGAATCTGGTTTTATCCCAGCCATGTCCTTCTTTCCAAGGTGCAGCTGAAGGCTGAAGAGGAAGAGCGTCAGAGGAAGGAGGCTGCTGAAAAAGAGGCCCTGCTGGAGAAGAAGCGGGAGGAGAGAAGACAGCAGAAATTGGTGCGCAGAACACTGCATGCCTCTGCCCCACAACCACGACGGTAGAGAGCAAAAGCCATTACCCTCTGGCAACTGTTCAGTGGCCAGAATGAAAAGAGTTGGGATCTCAGTTAGTGTACTGGTGTCCACAGAATAAAACCCACTGTCACTGTTGGATGCTCCCTTACTGGCAGTTTCAACACAGGCTGAGGATTGAATGGGCCGTGGACGCTGCACTCACTGTCCAGTTGATGGTCCCTGCAGATGCTTTGTCAGGTTTGAGGTGCATCAGTGAGGCGGTGTGGGGGAAGCCTGCACTGTGGCTGGCTGTGCTGTATCCACACCTCGTTCTGGGTTGCTCCTTTCATTCATGTCCCTATACCCTGCTGCACCAGTAACAAATATGTAGCCTAAACTAAATAAGCCCTAGAAAGAGTTCTGTAGTGTGGCAGCTTCCCCCCAAAGAATGGAAATATCTCCTCTGGTACACCAGCAGTTTCTGCCAGGCAGGAACTGCCATCTTAAGGCTGTTGCTTGGGAATGAGCTGTGGCAATAGCCCAAGCAGCAAGATGCTTTTAAATCCCAGAGATATGCTTTCTCTCTCCCATTCAGTGACCTAAACGCTGCTGTAGCACTTCAGTGTTGACACTGCCTATGCTGACGGGAGGGGTTCTTCCGTCAGTGTAGATAATTAACCTCCCCGAGAGGCTGTAGCTAGGCCAATGGAAGAATTATTCCGTTGACATAGCGCTAGCTACACAGGGGGCTCGGTCGGTATAGGTGCGTCTCTCAGGTGTGAATTTTTCCACACCCCTGAGAGATAGAGCCATACCGATGTATACATTTGCTAGAGTCTCCATTCCTTTGACATACAAGTTGCGGGTGACCTTCTCTAGTACTGTGGTCATTCTTCCATTTGGTTTCAAGCCTTCATGATTTCTTGAGGGAGACTGTTCCCCTTGCTCCACACAGCCATGGTTGGCTCATTCCAGTGGCAGCGGATGCGTTTGTATGTGTCGGAGATGTTTGGCCACCTTGTGGTAGTAGCTAAACAAGCTGCATTTTCCTATTTCTGGCTAGGGCAGCATCCCCATCTACTCGCTGTGATTATGTGCCTTACCATCCATTTCACCCCAGATGAGTTAAACTGCTGCTCTTTGAATTGCAGAAAGAACTGGAGAAGCAGAGAAGGCTGGAGAAAGAGCAGCAGCTCCTGGCAAAAGCCAGAGACCATTACAAGAAGGTCCTGCTGAGAAAGCAGGGGCTGGAGCCCTGGAAGAGGCTGAGGGAGCAAGCCACGGAAAACATGGCGGTAAAGTGCCTACTGAGGACAAAACCGAGGAAGTGGGCTCTTGAGAGGGGAAGAGAAAGGGAGGAAGCAGCAGCCAAATGGGTTGTGGGGGAGAAACGGGTAATGGACTCTGAAGTCAGAAGGAGATGGAAAAAACTATTGACTGACTGAGTCCCTCCCCCTGCAAGAGAAGGGCACTGCACCCTTCCTTAACAGAGGATGTTTCCAATATTAAATTCACACAGCAGTGGATCCTCAAAGGTTTTTAGGTATCTAACACCAATTAATTTCAAGTACCTAAATACCTGTGAGGGTCTGGGCCTTAGTGCTTTGGAAAATTTGACTCTAGGACTATTTAATTTGAAAGGAAAAGAGCAAGAGGAGACATGGTAGTTGTATATGAAATAAAGAAGGACAGATAAAACCTCAACTGGGTGCTCCCATGTCTCTGCGTACAAGAACAAAATGGCACACAGTGAAATAAAGACAGCAAATTCAAAGCTGATGAAAGCAAATAATTTCTGATTAGCATGCAGTTACCTGCGATACTCCCATGATTTGAGGCTGATAGTGTGGTAAGAATCAGTGTGACATTCTGAGTAAGGAGGGCATCTGCAGTTATACAAAGACAAAAATGACACGCAGTCATGAGGGGCTTTCAGTCCTTGCTCATCAGGCCACAAACTGATCAGCCACTTGGTCAGAAAGACATAGGCAAGCCAGTGTAGAGCGTGGCACAGTTGGGCATGGTGCATCATAGGACCTTTTACATTAAAGCTGAGGTAGTTTTGCAGTGGAGATTCCATGGCTGCGGCCCTACAACATATTTATTTAGGTAACTGGCCCTTTTCTCTCCCTCCTAACTCTGCTCAGGTGGCACAAAAGCATCACTGCTCGGGATTGCAAAGAAAGTGCCTGCTGGCCTGGCTCCGGCACGTCCAGGAGAGCCTCACTGAGAAGATGGCTCGGGCTGAGGAATTCTCTTCCCGCATGTTACTCAGAAGGGGCTTCAGGAGCTGGTTAAAGGTGAGCCCAGACCAAAGGGGAGGGGATGTTACTAACCCAACCAACTGCTCTCACACTCCAAACCCTACCACATGCACCCACGGGCTCCAGGTGAGCCTTGCATCACATGGACATTGCATGCTGCCTGCTATGTCACACTGACCTCCCTTTCACATATGTCACTTGCCTCCTCAGCCCCTTTCTCCCTTCTCCCCTGTCCGCATCACCCCTTACTCCACTCTGCTCCCTTCCTCCCCATATCACTCCCCTCCCCCTTCCTATTGCTCGTCTTCTCACCCCTTCAATCACAGCCTCCTCTTGCTCCCCTCAGTCATTACCCCTTTACTCCACTGCCTGTTGCTCCTCCCTGCCTGCCTTTCTCATTCCCATGCCCATTACATTCACTAGAGGTTTTCTTGATACTCTTCTGTGGTTGTTTAGTGCGGAGGCCAGGAGAACATGCTTACTTCTTTCCCTCTGTCCATTCTCCAGTACAAGGATTATCGCTCTGCTCTGGAAGAGAGAGCTAGCAGGCTCTATGCAGCCTCCCTCAAGAAGAAGTCATTGTGGGCATGGTTTGACCTGCTCAACAAGGAGAAGAGTGCATTATGGGAAAAGCAGAAGATCGCAGCTGAGCACAGTGATAGGTAAACGTATTCCCCTAGTGGGAGTTGTTCTTACTTGGCATGTACCTACCCTGTGGGACATTTTTGAGTGTCTGGCCTTTCCCCTTCAACCCACTATATTTAGACAATACCCTGCTGGCACTTACGGGTGAAAGGCGGCTCTTGCTTGTGATGTTCTGGTCTCACGATATGCACGGGGCTGACAGTGGGTGCAGAACATCTGAGGTAAGATGGCTCCATGCAGATTGGAAAAGGAAGTTTTTGGTCCTTAATCTTTTCAGCAATTCTGAATTCCCTGGAGGAGGGGCAGGGAGAAGCTGATGAACGGTTGAGAATTTCAGAGTCAGTCAGTGGATCTGGCCACACAGCTCCTGTTAAAAAGCCAGCTTAGAAAAAACGTTTAAGTACAGTGATAGTGAGTCAAGTGAGTGTATGGGAATAACATTGCAGGGTTTCCAGAGCTGTTCTTCTTGATGACCTTGCAGATTGAATGGGCTCAGTTTATGAATCCAAAACTGATTAGCTGCAAATGCCACTTGGGATCTGAGAATCCAGGTGGTTCTTCCTACCTCTTACCTGATTCTGCAGTGGGAACTCAGCTGACAGTTTTGTGGATGATGAATGAAGCTGAATAGATTCCAATTTACTCTCCCATAGCTGTGCTGTAGTGCAGGTTTAACGGGACATTTGTTATAGTCAGTACAGTGAAGAGCTCAGTCTCAAAGACACTGCAGGAAGCAGAGAAGTCAAATCCCATTCCCCCTTCTGACTATAATGGCATTTCAGCTGTGTAATAAATGTGGGATCGGTGAAGACAAGCTCCATCACTGGCTCATGGGAAGAGTCAATGAAATCAACGTGGTTTTTGGTTTTAGTTTGCAAGTTTAGCTCACACTCCTGCATAGTTTAATGCTGAACCTGATTGACAGGGCTAAGATCGGGATGGTGCCTGGTTATTGGTGACAGGCACAGTGAACTTGAGGAGAATCCGGAGAGACTAGAAGTGAAGTGACTGGGCCTGCAAGCCGTTGAATTGCACAGAATGAGGCTGCTCTTCTCTCTCACTCCTTCCATGAGGGAGCCTCCCATGAAGAAGCCGCCTTCACCTCCTCTTTCTCAAGGACCCTCGTTAGCCTTTATATAACACCTCTCTCTTCAGAGCGCTCAGCAAACTCTGACTAATTAATCCTGCCAGTGAGAGGAGTGAAATCTAGAGAGAAGGGCAAAGTGTTTGTATTCTGGGTTGACTGACATCTGTAATTAAACTGCCTGCACTGGAGAGTTTTAACCTGTCACTGCCCTGACCGTAGCAATAGAGGGGATGAATCCTGGGGGTCTCTGGCTGCTCTAGAATAGAGCAGAGGCTTTTAATGGCTGTGTGTGATGGCTCTGTCCATTCATCTCTTTCCCTCTCCCTTTTTTAAAGGAGAATAACACTGACCATGTTCAGGGCCTGGAGGCAGTACCCAGCACTGATGAAGGAGGAAAGAGAGAAAGAGGCAAGGAGAGAGCAGCTACGCAAGAGAGTAGCCGAAATTCTCCCCGACTTCCGAAGATGACAGGAAGGACTCTGGGCAACGCTCCCTCCTTGATGAGCAGAGTGGACCTAAGTGGAAGGATTCAGCTAGTGATGTGAGCTCACCCCTGTGACTGACAGGAGCTCTTCCTGGTTTGGTGCAGTGGGGGCAAAGGGGGCGTTCTAGGGCCCATGGCCACTTGTGTTTCAAGTGCCACTTTTAACATTCAGTCTAACCTGAGGATGACAGTGGAAACTGGACTGTTGGAATCATTCTCTAGCCACCAGGCTGCTTTCCCACAGTGGGAACATGCCAGAGCAACACCCCGTCAGATGGGCAGTGAGTGGGGCTAGAGCACGAGAATCAAGGCAGGATAAATTCCAGGCCAGATGCAAACTTTGCTTCCAAACCTCCCCAGGGATTTTTGCTGCCTTTAGCATAGGGCTGTCGAATTGAGACACTGAACTTCCTCCCTAAGGAGGGACAGGAAGCGCAGAACCGAAACGTGCCTTTTTGTGCTGGAGCAGAGCCCTGGCTGCCTTTCTGTTGTCAGTACTCTCGCCTTGTGGTTTGACACAATGTGGCTGTATCTGCGAAAAATGAATGGAGTCCTTTTACCCGCAAAGATAGCTGCATCCTTGAACAACCCTTGTCCTGCTGAGCATTACACAAAGCCCTGCCCACATGAGGAACGCTTACTAAACCACTGTGTTGGGGGAGGAGAGGGAGGCTAAACTTTAGAAGCAGGTGTTTTGCCATTGAGTTAGCTAACAGGATTTGAAATACAAACATAGCACTTTGTGTAGACACTTGAACACCGTTAAAACCTTTAGTTGGTTGAGGATTGACCCTAGCAGTGAGTCTAAATTATAGCACAACCAGCTAACTCAAGTGTATAGGCCTGTAACTAGCTACGCGTGGTGCCGAGTGGTGTTTCAAATCATGGCAACTAGCTCCATTTTTTAAAAAGCCCCATTTTTCTTATTCTGTTCCTAGTGCCGCCAGATCCTTTGTTTGTATCCACACATAGGCCTTGTCTAGACTAGGATTTAAAGATGTATCTAAGGCTATGTTAGGGCATGGCTACACTCGAAACTCCAAAGCGCTGCCGCGGGAGTGCTCCCGTAGCAGCGCTTTGAAGTGCGAGTGTAGTCGCGGCGCCAGCGCTGGGAGAGAGCTCTCCCAGCGCTGCAGGTACTCCACCTCCCCGAGGGGATTAGTTTACAGCGCTGGGGCACTGTTTACACTGGCGCTTTACAGCGCTGTAACGTGCTGTGCTCAGGGGGGTGTTTTTTCACACCCCTGAGCGAGAAAGTTGCAGCGCTGTAAAGCGCCAGTGTAGCCATAGCCTTAGATCGAGCTAGCTACCATGATCAGATAACTTCTAAAACTCTAGTCCAGAACAAGGCAAACTGAACTTTAGCATAAGCTAAACTGGTGGTGTTGAAGCCTGGGCTCCCCCGAGGTTAATTTAATTCTACCAGTTTAGCATGTGCTGAAGTACAACTTTCCTTGTCTCGAGTAGAGGTTTAGAAAGTGTTTGCTAGACACTAGCTAACATGAGCTACCATCACCCCTTTATATCCTAGTCAAGATTAGGCCTTAACGTGTTAGTGTTGCAAGTGAGTTAAGAAATAGTGCTCTAGCCCAGTGGTTTTCAAAAAAAATTTCTGGGGACCCAGTTGAAGAAAATTGTTGATGCCCATGACCCAACGGAGCTGGGGATGAGGGGTGTGGGAGGGGCTCAGGGCTGGGGCAGAGGGTTGGGGTTTGGGGTTGAGGGCTGCAGGGTGGGGCCCAGAATTAGGGGTTCAGGGTGTGGGAGGGGGCTCTGGGCTGAGGCAGGGAGTTGGGGTGCAGGAGGGGCTCTGGGTTTGGCGGGGCTCGGTAGGGAGTTGGGATGCAGGAGGGGGTCAGGGCTCTGGGCTGGGGGTGCGGGCTCTGGGGTCGGGTTGGGTATGAGGGGTTTGGGGTGCAGGAGGGGCTCCGGGTTTGGGAGTTGGGGTGCGGGAGAGGGTCAGGACTCCTGGCTGGGGGTGCAGGTTCTGGGGTCGGGTCGGGAATGAGGGGGTTTGGGGTGCAGGAGGGGCTCTGGGTTTGGGAGGGCTCAGGGCTGGGGATTGGGGTGCAGGATCTGGACAGGGGCTTACCTCGGGTGACTTCTGGTCAGCGGCACAGCAGGGGTGCTAAAGCAGGCTTCCCGCCTGGTCCGGCTCCTAGGCGGAGGTACACAAGCGGCTTCATGCAACTCTCGCCCGCAGGCACCACCCCAGTTTCCATTGGCTGCTTCTCGGCCAATGGGAGTGCAGAGCCGGTGCTTGGGGCAGGGGCAGCGCCCTGTGGCCCCCCTGCCCTAGAAGCCGGACCCGCTGCTGGCCACTTCTGGGGCACAGCACGGGATCGGAGCAGGTAGGCACTAGCTTGCCTTAGCTGGGCAGTACCGCCCACAGGACTTTTAACAACCCAGTTGGTAGTGCTGACCAGAGCGACCCAGTGCCTGACATGCCACGACCCAGTACTGGGTCACGACCCAAAGTTTGAAAAACGCTGCTCTAGCCTACACATGGGGATTTGGTTAGTACAGTTGTTTAAAAAAATCTCCTGTCTATATTAGATAGTCATGATTGCTGTGACTGCTGGGGCATTCTTGCTAACAGTCCTCAGCTCTGAACACCTGAGCAATGGAGACAGGCAGTTGGGAGACTGGAATTTGCTTCTCTCTCACTGGTGTAACAAAGCTGGAAACAAGGGCTCCTCTCTTCTCAGGCTTTTGCCTGCTTGGGTGCAAGGATTGGCTGGAGAGCAGGGTGAGTTACAAAGCAGACCCTCTACCATGACCGGCAGACAGGTTCTCAGTTCTATCCTGACAAGTTAAGACTATCATTCCCTAATTTTCCCTCCCACAGCCTACTTCCCAAATGCTAAGGAATGCAAGACATGCCTGTTGCCCAAATCTTGGTTCCAGACCTGACTGCTGTCAAGTCATGTGGGCACTTATCTAGCAGAGGAAAGGAGTTGGAAGTGTGTGGATGGAGGATAGGTGAGTGTGGTGGGAGATCAGCTGGAAGCATTAAGGTCAGATTGTGTGAGAGAGCAGCTGGAAGGGGGGGTTGCTTGTGTAGGGGGGAAGAGGGTGGGCACTGCAGAAGGGATAAGATCTCCTTTGGAGAAAGATCAGCAGATAGGGGACATGGGCAGAGGGGAAGAGCAGAGGACCAACCTAGCCAGCTTCAATTCTTCAATGCAATTTACAGACTCCCCTCCACTCATTGGTGCGTTCCTGGCTAATGTGTGATGATAGAACAGTAGCAGCAGTGTCTGCCTGTTGGTGCATACCGGCCCCGCTGAAATCTTGCCAGTGCAGTCTCTACATACTAGGATGCATTAGAGCCGGCCCTTCCGTTCTCAGGTTACCAGCCTCCTTTTTATAGAGAGAACATTTTAATCCTCTCTCATCCGGCTGTATTCGTGCACCAGTCAGGAAGTTGCCATGTGGGAACGGTATGTTCGCCTGCTCCCCCCTCTAAGGCTGGATTCTTGGTATAGGTAAAATTGCAGTTAGTGAGATGACAAAGGCAGGGTTCACATTGGGTTTCTCATCGGGTTTCTCATCAAGATAGAGCTGCAGGCAGCTGGCAACAGGACAGTTCAGGGCTTTTCTAGGGACAGTTGTGGGAACACAGGAATTGCCATACTGGAGCAGGCCATCATCCACCCATATCCTGTCTCTGGCACTGGCAAAGGAAGATTCTGGAATAACCTTGCCCTGGGGGAAGGTTCTTCTGAACCAACCCCTCTTATGGCTTGAAACAGATGGGTTCAATTTTTGGATGCTTAGATTTGTGATACCTTGGGTTTGATCTGGGCACGCACAGCTCTTACTAACTTCAGTTAGTGTTCAGCACATCTCTGAAAATAATGCATTTTTGGTAGAGCACACGAAACATGAGGCACCTCAAACCTGTGGCCATGCCTGATAGATGGGCCCTAGGCGCTCTTCAGCATCCTCATCCTCCCTTTTCTTCCCGCTAGTTTAGCGGACCCACCCATACTCTGGCAGATTTCCCCCAGACACCATGTCACTGGGATTTGCTTAGCTTTTTTTCAGATGCCTGTGAAGGCCTGGACTGCTGCAGTTATGTCCCTCACAGTCTAGGAGTTAACAGTTTAAATAGGTGCAGTTTCTCATGAATTTAGTGCTAGCAAATGGGTTAGAAATGCAGCTCTCAGGACTAAAGTCCACAGGGATGAAACTTTACCATAACACCAGTTTTCTTCTGAATCAGACCTTGCCCCCTGCTGATTTCAGCCAAACAGCTGAAATAATCGCACGCAGAGCAGCCCGAGCCCAGGCTCTTTCTGATAAGGCTATTGGCAGATTGTACAGGACACCTGTAAAACATTGTGAGTGGATGTTAAGGTTTTCCAAATTTAAGCTTTATCCCATCAAACACTTCCTGCCAAGGGGGTGAGGTGTAGGAGATTTTGGCATAATGAGAAAATAGATTCAGCCTCAGCTGGTGACTGTTTTAGAGTTTGCTTCCTGCTTTAAAGCTTGACTCGATGCAGAATTTAATGGTAGAAACCTATGTCCTTGAGATTATGAGGAAACACTTGGGGAAGTTCAATCCTTTTCCCTCTGAGACTAGGAGTGATGGGACCAGGCAATACCAGATGTGATGATGGTGTCGTGCTATGGCCGCTTACTCACTGGGAATTGGGCCAACTCTCCCCAACATCCAAATTCATTTCACAGCCACTAGATGGTGGTAGCTTTCAGTCACTACTGACCTGGCTGGATTTGAATAGAAATGCCAGTCTCTGTAACCCAGTACAATTGGATGGAAGCATTCAGTTCATCTGCACTGTAACATAGTATAAATTAACCAAGAGCACTCTATAGATATGAGTTCAAATAAATAAAAACTAACTACACCCCTCTGCAAACGCTGGGCATGTTACAAAGTGGCCACTCAACACAATCCTTTTAATAAAGCTCACACCTACAGCATTTCACATTTATTTAGGGTTCCTCCTGTAATTTAGGAAAAAAACATCCAAGTTCAAAACAATTCTTTCAGACCCTGTATTTTTCATTTTATTATTAAAACCATTTCCCGAAAGATGTAAACTCTTGGGAAGTCAGATTCCTGATTTCAGGAAGGATCTCACCTTGTCCCTTGCAGGGTTTTCACTTGACAAACATCCTTGCGCTGGAAGAAAGTCCTAGGGAGCAGATGCCTCCATTGAAAACATAGTAGAGATAGGGAAAATACATCCATAATCACACACACACACATATCCTGCTCTAATGAGGCAATATGCATTTATACAGAGAAGGAAGTCATAGAGCATGTGATTATTAAGACACTAGGCAGAATTCATTTGTCTAGAGAAGAAACTTTACAGCACATGATTTTTTTAAGACACTTGAAAGCAGTCTATTTTGAAGGGAAAAGCACCATTACAGCATGGAGTCTGAAATGTAATTGGAATCTCTCGCATTTCTTGGTCAGCAGTGACTTCAGTCATTTGGGTAAAGGTGAGAGTCAGGAAATGGTCTTAAAAAAAAAAGTCACTCGTCTACCAGAGCATGAATGCAAAATTGACAAGAGGCAGTTATGGCAGAGTGCCAAGTTATCGCTCATACCATGCATCTAACTGCAACAGCTTTCACTAAATTCACCAAACAGCACGCTGGTATCTGTGCAATTCTAGTAGTATTAGGACAGTCCTACCCCTTTAAAATTCTTCCTGGTCTGTAAAGTAAATCCCACTCAATAGCACTGAAAGTCTCTAAAAAAGATGCTACCAGAGCAGGATATAGAATCATAGAATATCAGGGTTGGAAGGAACCTCAGGAGATCATCTAGTCCAACCCCCTGCTCAAAGCAGGACCAATCCCCAGACCGTTTTTTACCCCAGTTCCCTAAATGGCCCCCTCAAGGATTGAACTCACAACCCTGGGTTTAGCAGGCCAATGCTCAAACCACTGAGCTATCCCTCCCCCACTTTTTACATTTCAAAATGTTGAGGCAGAAAACCAGGAAAAACAATTTAAAAATTTGCTAGAGTCCCCAGTATTTTACCAGCTCTAGACACTCCTCTTCTGCAGCTCAGGGGAGCCTTTAAAGGGCCAGAATGGTAATGATTTCTTCATTGTTATGTGTATGCATGACAATTTACAGACAAGTAAGTGGCTGCTCCCTGCCCCAAGGAGCTTACATTTAAGCATCTGTTGGACCCAGCTGGGTGCCCACCCTGCAGCTCATCTGTCAAATGCAGCATGCTCCCCATCTATCATATTACTCACATGACTATCCCTCACCAGCCTGCCTTGCTTTATTGCATGAACTGCATCTCTATCCCTTTTTCACAGCCCCAAGACACGCTCTTCATGTCCACTACTGTGGTGGATTTTAACATTTTGCTGCAAGTTTGCCCATCCTTAGTCCAATGAGACAAGGTTAAAGCAAAGAATGTGAGATAATCCACGCACAATAGAAATGAAAAAGGGGGGCACTGCCCTTGTACTTTCTGCTGCACTGTGGGTACTCAAAGGAAACCCCAAACCCGAGTAAATCTGAAGCTCATGCTGTTCTGTCCTTTTCATGGTAATACTTCCCGCTATTAGTATTTTTATTACTATAGTGCCTAGGAGCCCCAGTCATAGACCAGAACCCCATTGTGCTAGGCACTGTACAAACACAGAGCAAAAAGTTAACATTGTGCTTTCCCTCGCCAAAGACATTCATGAGGTTATCCTCTCTGAGGAAGACTAGGACTGTAAACAAGAAGGTGGTCATTTAAGACAGTGCATTTGCCACCAGAGTGCATTCTATGGCCACTTAGAACTTCCCATGCAGTAGGAATAGAATTCAGGTCCTCCTGCTGCAACAACACTGGCCTCTAACCACCTGAAGCTCTGTTTGGGCCCGACACGCAGTAGAGCAGCTCCAATTCCACCCACTAGATGGCACTGGTAAATACACACTAGTTCAGAGTTTTATTCCCACTTCACAGAGGGGTTAACTGAAGGATGGAGAGGTTAGGTGACTTGCCCAAGGTCCTGGTTCCTAGTTCTGTGCTCTACACCACATGCCCTCTAGTGGCTTTTTTCTGCCCAGAAGGCAACATTATCTCAACCTTTCCAAGTTCCCAACAGGACAGGTTTGTGAGAGATCACTGCATGATGCAGAACCCCTCCATCTAGGCTGCCCACAGCCCCTCTAAATGTATTTCTGCTACAGCCACATTTGCAGTTAAGTAGCATTGAGGCAAGCTCTTGATGTGAGCATAACTCCAGTCCCAAGAGAAGTCAGATCATCATGCTCGTCCACTGGCATGATTATTGTGATCCATGTGACTGCTTTCTCATTGAAATGGGGATAATAAAGGGCCAGAGGTCTCCACATCTCTTGATTTTCTTCTTTCCTTCCCTCTGACTGGAGACAGGTTTCTCCCTTTTAAAGTGATCACAAAAAGGGGACTGCACAAGTCAGCAGCTCTTTCCATGTCACTGGGCTCCAAGCACAGCTGTTCCTAAGGCTCATTAATTATGCTCTGGGGCACAGAAGTTGCATGTACCACTTTAGCAAGCAACAGAACAGTGCAAAGAGGGGCATATCGACTTGAACTTGGGCATTGTATCATGAGTGGGTACGGTGATGGTGAAAGATGCCAGACCAGCAAACGGGGGGCTGAATGTACAGTAAGATAGGGAGGGGAAGCTTGCCCTGCTGCTATCTCTCCTCCCCCTCCCCCTACACACCCTTTGGTAATACACTTTATCAACCCTGCCCTAAAGAGATTACCTCTAAGCAAGGAGAGGGGAGTTCAAGTCTCCAATCAGTCCTTGGTCTGTCTGCCACCAAGGGGGCTACTCACTGACTGTTGTTTTTGTGGAGTGGACACAATAATAATTAGAGTGAAATTCCTCCCAGCTTCGCCTGTGCAGCTCAGTCCAGATCTACAATACTCCAATGCTCTCCGAGCCCAGGGCTTATCTAGCCAGGCATATCAAATTACAGTAGTGTTTACAACACGCACAAACAGGGCTTGGGATAAGATCTGCCGAATGACATCACTTGTGATTTCAGCTAAAAAATGGAGCCCACCTATGTGCGGTTGAGAGGCAGGTGCCCTCAGTCCTCACGGGCCTCTAGCAACCCCACTGTAACCCCCGCCAACAGTTTCATTTGCGAGACACAGTGGGGGAGGTAATATTTTTCATTGGATCAACTTCTGTTGGTGAAAGACATGGTTTTGAGCTTCCACAGAGCTCTTCTTCAGGTCACATGAGCTTGAAAGCTTGTCTCTCTCACCAAAGTGAAGATGATCCAATACAAGATATTACCCTAACTCACCTTGTCTCTCTAATATCCTGACTATACAACACTGCAACCAACATTTTCATTCAGCAGTCTTCTGTGAGGCCAACAAACCCTCCCCTCATCCCCAGGCCTCCGAGTTGAATCTTGCCTTTCCAGTACCTTTGAGAAACTGGTCTACTGGGGGCAGAGCACATTCTCAATGATTGGGGGAAGAGGGATCTGGGCACCTGTACTTCAGCTGTGAGCCATCTCCCAGGAGTACTATTATTCCTCTCTCATCACAGGGAGGGGGATCACAAGCCAGTAGCAGCATCAGACAAGGGTCTATTTACTTCCCACCTGGGCCACTGCCCCAGAATGAGTAACAGCTACTTGGGAACTTACAGCTTTCTTACTTGGAAAATATTTACCAGCTGTGTGGTGCTAGCAATTGCTAATGGAACAAAAATATTTCAAGGGAATCAAGCCCTTGGATCAACTCAGAGAAGCAAAGGGAAGAAATCACTGGCACATAGAGGAGGGACCAGTCCTCCCCTCTCACACACAGATGGAATAGCCCCTTTGGGGAGGGCTAAGAGAGGACAGGACCTCAAACAGCCTTATAGATGTACTGCTCACAAAGGCACTTAAGAGAAGCACTAAACTGTTGATGCAGCTTTATGGATGGGATGGAATGGAAGATTGAAAAATATGCCCACAAGAGAGAAGAGAGGTCCTAGTTGGTTCTTGAAGCTACCACAAGACAAAGCCCCTTTTAAACATCTTCCCCTTGGTCCATTATGATTGCGATCCTGTCTCTTGGAATAGCTTGCTCTTGGTACACACAGTTCGCCTCATCAGCACAAGGCATCACATCATTTGTGAACTGCTGCACGTGGGTAAGAGAGGGGAGTCTGTCCTGACCCCTGCAGTGTCCAGCTGAGGCCTGAAGCCTGGCATTTGATTATCTTGGCTCTGAAATCCAGACGTGGAGTACCCACGTTCTCAAAGTCCTGTGCTGTTGTTAATCTTGCTGAATTATGCATAATTTCTCTGTGTGGAGGCAGGTGGGGGAGGAGTGTGATTTTGTCTCTCCTGGTTGGTGCATATGGCTTAATTAATTCTGCACCCTACTTTTGACCTCTGGTGTACGAGAGCTACCTGTACTTTAATGCCTCTTAAGACACCGATGATGGGCCCAGCCTCCAAGTCAGTAGGGAATGGCAATGGGATCCTTGTGGAAGGAGCCATTCACTTCCACAGAACATCACTGCGATCAGTGGGAAAGGGGGTTCATACAATGTCTTCAGCAGAGCGCTGAGGAGTGGGTGACCCCAGGGTCAAGAACTGGCCCCAGTTGTACAGGAAGCCCCGGTTATACTTGCCCGTGTCTACCACAATCCCGCCCAGAAGCCTGCGCCCGGTGTCCTCCCGCAGAGCCAGCCGAGCTTCCCTCTCAGTCACGTTGTAGCTGATGTTCAATAGTTGGATGAGGAGGATGTAGCCCATCCCGGCCGTTACAATGGCACAGTACCACACACACGTGAATGACAGAGCAGAGCTGGCAGTGGGGAAAGAGATGGGAAGGAAGCCATTTAATGTGGGCACGGCTGCTTTAATCTGTAGCTTCAGAGATTTCCCCTGGTAACAGATCTCCCTTCTGTCCCTTTCCACATCTGCTACAACAGCCCCTTTCATCAGATGATCCCAAAGGGTTTTACAGACATTAAAGCCCCACAACATCCCTAATAATGATGCTTAGCACTTACACAGCCATATACATTTCCAATAATAATAATACCCATCTCTTATTCAGCGCTTTTCACCAGTAGAATGCCATGTGTTTTACAAAAGTCAGTATAATCTTCCTTTTACAGATGGGGAAACTGAGGCCCAGATTGGGGACTAATAATCATCATAATAAAACTAAGCTCTTATCTAGTGCTTTTCATCAGTAGATCTCAAAGTGCTTTACACGGGAGGGCAATATCAATATCCCCATTGTACAGGTGGGGAAACTGAGGTCACCACCATAGCCAGGATTTGAACCTGGGCCTCCTGAGTCTCAGTCCAGTGTTCTAGCCTCTAGGTCAGCACTGTATAAACATTAATGCTTTTGTCACCGTGCCTGGGAGAGAGGCAAGCACTAAGGCCTCTTTATAGCTGGACAAACTCATAAACAGAGATGTGAAGTGACACGCTCAGAGTCACACCAGCAAATCTTTTGTGAAGCTGGATAAAGGACCTAGGAGGTCTGACTCGCATTCTTCTGCCCTAACCTGTTTACAATCAAACTCTAAGAGGAGCTCAACTTATACAGTCACAGGAGGTAGCAGCTGCAGTCGGGGACCCACCAGCCCTCATTCCCTGTCTATTCACTGGATCTAGCCACTCAAATGCTCTAGACACTAACAGCCTCCACTCTCCCACACCAGTTGCATGGGAGTAGAAGGGGGTGAGCTTTCAGGGCAGCTTATAAAAAGTGCTATACTATGAAGGCCAACCTCCGCATGGCGGCAACCACTTGATGTCCTGACTGACACATAACTTGGACTGGTTAGGTCTCTGCTGCAGTCACAAACCCAACCTCTCTAGTGCCCTCCCACCTCCTCTCCTACAACTCAACCTCTTTCCTTCCCTACATCACTGCCACTCCCCAGCTATACCCCACCCAGTAACCCCCCAAACTCTTGGACCTGGCAATTCATCTCCCAACCTCCCTGACCACTTACTTGTACATTGAATTCCTTCTCCCCACCCCCGATCTTGACTATTTAGACCAGGGGTGGGCAAACTTTTTGGCCCGAGGGCCACATCTGGGTAGGGAAATTGCATGCAGGGCCATGAACGTAGGGCTGGAGCAGGGGGTTGGGGTGCATGAGAGAGTGCGGGCTGTGGGAGGGGCTGCGGTGTGCAGGAAGGGGCTCAGGGCAAGGGGTTGGGGCACATAAGGGTGTGAGGTGTACAAGGGGACTCAGGGCAGGGGGTTGGGGTGCAGGAGGAGTTCAGGCTCCGGCCCAGCTTACCTTGAGCAGCTCTGGGGCGGCAGCGGGGCTAAGGCAGGCTCCCTGCCTGCACTGGCCCTGCACCGCTCCCGGAAGCGGCCAGCACCATGTCTCTGCGGCCCCGGGGGGGGGAGGGGAAAGCAGAGGTCTCCATGCACTGCCCTCGCCTGCGGGTACTTCCAGCCAATGGGAGCTGCGGGGGGCAGTGCCTGCAGGTGAGGGCAGCGCACAGATCCCTCTGCCCCCCGCTCCCCCAGGGGCCGCAGGAACGTGGTGCCAGCCGCTTCTGGGGGGTGGCGCAGGGCCAGGGCAGGCAGGGAGCCTGCCTTGGCCCCGTGGCGCCACGGGGGTGGCAATCCCACGGGCTGGATCCAAAGCCCTGACAGGCCAGATCTGGCCCACAGGCCGTAGTTTGCCCACCCCTGATTTAGACTGTAACCTCTTCAAAGCAATGGCTGTCAGCTACTGTGTAAGCCGTACAGGATCTAGTCCAAAGGGGAGCCCATCCCAATGGGGGCTTCTAGGTGCTACTGGATAATAAATAAATAAATACTGGAACTATAGGACAACACAGAGGCAGCTGGATGGAAGGAGGGTCTGCGGAGCTGGTGAAGGGGTGGTGGGATGCAGCCAGGCAACACGAGGGCTCCTGAGCACCGGAGAGGCAGCGGAAGGGAGCAGGTGAGGGTCTTTGGAGGGAGCCAGAGAGTAAGAAGGGAAGTCTGGGGACTCAGACAGCAGGGATTGGTGGAAGGAGTCAGATGAAGAAGCAACAGTTTGGAAGACTCATACACTGAGGATGAGGTGAAAGGACAAGCACTGATGGGTAGGATGGTCTTGTGTTTAAGGCAAAGGACTGGGACATAGGAGAACTGAGTTCCAGTCCTGGCTCTGCCACTGACTGGGACCTTGAGAAACTAACTCTGCCTCAGCATCCCTTGCTGTAGAATGGGGACAGCACTTCTCAGTCTCCCAGGAGTCGTGAGGATAAATTCATTGTTTGTCAGGCACAACGCAGGCCACAGGAGATGGACTGGGGCCTCCGGAACTGGAAGCAAGTAACAGGTGGGAACTGAGCTACATGATCTGACCTCTGAGGAAGGACCCATGTCCCCACCCCTTGCCCTGTCCCTGAGAAGATTTCTCACCTGTAGTCTGCATAGGTCCCTGGGCAGTAGAACAGCGCTATGAACATATTTTGGCCCCTACAGATGGTGTCCAGGGTCAGTGTAATTCCATAAATGGAGGTGAGCAGGAAGAGTGATAGCGCAAGGATAAAGGCTCGGTGGTTCCGCTCCCCTACGCAGCTGTTAATCCTCCAAAGGAAAGAACATTTTATAAAACTTTTTTCTTTACTTAAACAAAAAAACAAAAATAAAGTGTCTCTCTCCCTTGACTGGCAGAGAATTTGGTATAATACACTTACCAGAGTGCACAAAAATCCACTCAAGGGCACAGGCTAGTAGTTTAGGCCAATAATGAAGGAAATGTAAAAACAGCATATTCAGACATTGCCAGTATCAATATAGCTCTGGGAGAGCCTCCCACATCCTGTCGATTGCCTGCTGGAAGGCTCTTAGCCTTTCCTAAAAGCCTAAGAAAGGTGATGTCTCCTTGCTTGATATGGCTGCACACCACCATCCCTGGGATCTCAGGCTGCATTTACACTGGCAATTTTAGGGACTCTCCCCCTGCTGCTGTAGCACCAGTGCAGCTCCGGTGGTGGAAGCAATTGCAGGAGTGCTAGCGTATCACATTTATACCTGCTTAGAGCACGTTTAAACATCATGGTGGTAAAAACCTGAGCCCTTTCTTACCTCACTAGCACTCCCCTCAGTGGAACTGTACTGGTTCTAGAATCACAGTGGGAAATTTCCCTAAAACTGTCATTGCAGACAGACTAGGGGCCCAGAGACCAAAAACTGGTCTTGAAACATAGATCTCCTACACCAGAGTAGGCTAGTTATCAGGTCACCCTACTTAGGACAAATGACAGCTCTCTGTACCAAGAGGAAAGGCACCAAATCCAAGTGGCAGCCCTATTTGACTGGTAGCATCTGGATCAAAGAGCAACAAACTTCTTTAATCTTAAATAACAACCTCAGAAGTCTGTGGCACCTACCAGACACAGTGATGGTCCAGTCTCCTTACACATATGCCACACAACCGACAATGTCCAGCCCGAGGTGGCCTAATCAGCTGACATTTGGTGCACCAGTCCTCCTTTGCTCTGTCTAGTCCCTCGGCCAACATTCTGGAATAGCCCTTGGCATCATCGTTCTTAGCATGACAGCTGGCAATGTCAGACACAGCCGCTCCGTGAAGCCCATTGGCGCTCCCCAGGACTTTCCTGTTTGGCAAGCCATTGCTGCCTTGGCATGGTGATTTGTCATTGCTCATTTGGCTGGCAAGGTAGCCAGGGTCTCTCTTGGCTTGAGACAGGACCATAAGCATGAGAATTAGCCCGCAGGTGAGAATAACCACCTGAGTGTACCCCACATGGCCTCGCGGAACCACTTCCCGGAGGAACACATAATACATGTACCCCAGAGAGAACAGCCCCAGGCTCAAAAAGAAGAGAGTCCGTCCCTTCCTCCTGTGTGTGAGGTAGTAGTACCACAGCACCACCACAGGAAGGGATGTCAGGATAACAAATGCCAACAGGAAGTGCAGAGCTGCTACATGGAGGAAGACTGGCAGCAGGACGAGTGGTGGGAGCAGGGTGATATTGATCTTTATGGCCCCCTTAAGCCAGGGAATGCGGAAGCGATCCAAGATGGTGTCTGCAATTCTCTCTAAAGTCCCCGGGGGCAAAGATCTGCACGTCAGCCACCTGTTAGGAAAAAGCACAGATTTTGCTCTCATACATGACACTTCTGTGCTGTCTGCTCCTCTCTTAGTTCAATCTCTCCTTACAATCTATCAGAACCCACAAGATTCAATCACTTCACATCAATCACATTGACTCTCACTCCCCATTTCCCTTCCCATTTCTTTAGCCTCTTCTTGTTCTATGCCCATGTGATGTAGCCTGTAATCTTTCTGGGACAGGAGCTGTGCCTTTTTAAAGAAATCTCTAAAGACCCATGCAAGGTTATTCTATTAATAATATTAGGCCTTTTCGCTCTCTAACTTCTGTGATTCCATCTACCCACTTCAACAAAATCTAACCCTGATTCAGAAACCAGCTGAATAGCAGCTGTGAAACTGACAAGAATCAGGTCTGGGTGTCCACAGATCTCTGGCTCTGGGGCAGTCCACACTGTGGGGCTTACCCTAATGCTGCAGACCCTGGAAGTCCTGGGTCTCTAGCAGCCCTGCATGCGAGCTGGCAGGAAACCAGACAGACAGCAACCCTGCCTGTGGTTCAGTGAAAGTTCTTTGAACCCAGTATGTTTCCACAAAATATTTTGGGTTTGACAAATGAGAATTTTCTGATGAAATCCTGTTTTGCTGCGAAATTCCCAGCCAGCTCTATTGCCCCAGCCTTTATCCTAACTGGTCAGAAGGCTTTTGACATTCCCAAAATGGCCAGGCACTTGTCAACTGGCACAGACAACCACTCCCATCTGACAGGGAGATGTTTAAAAGTGCCAAATGGAGCAGTTATGTGTAGACTGGGTTTCCAAAGCTGAGCCTGACCACACAGTGCCCCATTCTAAAGAAGCTGGCTGGGGGGGGGGGAGGGGGAGAGGCGGGTGAGAGAAGAGAGAGACACTCAAGATACCATGGTCATGAGCGTGGTATGAGCCCCCCTATGTGAAGGCAGATTAAAGGCCAGGCTCTTCACCTTTCACAGCCCTCGTCGAGGTCCTCGCAGTCACAGCAACAGGCCACTAGATGGTTCTTTCCCCCCGTCCGGTCAATGTACGGACAGCAGCAGAGCGGCTCCTCCATGACCATCTCAGACCCTTCGACCTTCTTCCTCCTCCTTTCCCCAGGTTTCCTGCTGCTGATTCCTCAGGCAACTGTGGCTCCCGCTTGCTCTGGCCACCATGAGATGGGGGGTGCAGCGGGGAAGGGCGCAGGGACCCGGCTATCCCGGCACTGCTTGCTGGGGTCCTGCTGAAGTTAGGAGCCGGCTATTTCTGACACAAAAGCAAGACGTGAGTTGAAAAGGGGCTGCGGGGCTTCAGAGGCAACTCATCTGCTCCCCGGCTTATACCAGCAGCCCCGGAGCCCCACTGCTCTGGCTCGGGCCAGCCCGTCGGAGGGACAACGTGGGATCCCAGCTACCTCCTGAGCCCACCCAGCTGCTCAGCCCGTCCTCCCCCGGCCCCGCACACCCACCAACCCGGCTCCACCCCCCGGAGAGCAGCTGTGATTGGCTACGCCCCCTGCAGACTCACTCACCTCACGTGAGCAGGGCGCGCCCCGCCGCCCCTCCCGGCTGAGGGTGGGCAGCCAGCAGCCCCCCCGCCGCCACCACCTGCGCCCGCTGCTCCCTCGACCCTACCGCTTCCGCACAGCCTCGCCTCCCATGCCAACGTCAGCCGCGACGGCCCAATGCCGACACGGGCGGGGCGGGGCCAGCCATGACGTCACGGCAGAGGCCCGCCTGCTGACAGGGCGAGGAGGGTGGCGACAGGTGGGGGCGCAGCCTGTCCGGAGCTTGGCACAGAACGTTGTGCAGACGCTACGTCACAGAGCCGGCCGCGCGCACTCCCTGCCCTTATCCAGACAGCGCCGCACGCGCGGCTGTAGCTTTGCCCGGCCAGGCTGGGGCGCTCCGCTCCCGCCCAGCGAGCCCGGGTCGGGCTGGAGGAGCCGGGAGCCAGCGCCGCTGCACCCGCCCCCTCCCGCAGGCCCTGAGGACCCGCCCTAGACGTTGCATCGGTTTAACTAAGTGGGGTACGTGCCCCCGGTGCAACTCCGCGGGTGGACGCTACCGCTGCTGCCACGCACGCTTGCTCCGGTTTAAGGTCGCTGTATCCTCGCACCGCTACAGGCCCCACTAGTGACTTTTGAAAGGCACAAAGGGGAAGGAGCTGCCCAACAAACGAGCAGCTGATAAGCAAGACAAAGCACGTCCCTGCTAGTACCGTCTTGCCAGGGGCAGCTTGCAAAATCAAAACTGTTCAACAGAAGGCTGTAGACAAAGGCTATCAGAGAATCCGACTCACCGGCAGCTGTAACAGAGAGGAGCAACTACAACTATCCTTCCTGCTCAATACACAGTCCGGGGAAGTTCTTGGTTACATTAGATGGTCAGTGACAGCATAGTGTGGGTGGGTAATGCCTATGGCCCCAAACTCAAACCAAAGTATTTCAGTCAGTAGTAGACAAGCACCAGTCTTGCATCCTAATTGCTAAAAACTAGCTGCCTTTACCCACATGCTTACAAAAAGAAAGGCAGGCTGGCCCCCTGCCAATACACAAGGAGCGGCAAATAATGCCTATAATTGTCACGGCCTTGGCTCATTCCAGCGAGTAGATACAGAGCAAAGCACTGAACTCACACTTTCATTGCCACACGGTGCTATAGGTCTGCAGCACCATCTACACTACACCTGCAGCAGGGACCTGGTAACAACTGTGGTCCTTTGGTTGGAACAGCTCTAGTTTGCAACACAGACAAGACCATAACTGTATTAGACTGCTTATAAAATACTCAGCATCCCATCTATACTGGGAAATAGACTGGGTCAGGGACAATTATAACCAGGTCCCCTACACAGTTCATAGTTGTAGTGTAAACAGTACACTAGTTTTTACAGGATATAGTCCTGTTTTAAAGGAACTCCAAAATACAATACACACTGGTCAGTAAATGGGTTTGTAGCACAGTGACGCCCTGCATACACTGGTCAGGGAAATTGTGGCCCTTCCTCCACTACAAAACAGCCATCTTTCACATACTTGTAACCCAGCCACGTTATAATATAGTTTCTTCTTGCTTATGTGAACATAAACCCAAACCCATGACACAGTCACATCAGGAAACCACCTTTGAGGGTTAAAATACATATTTAATGTGCTGTTTTGCTGTCCACAAAGACATGAAAACCATAACACAGCTGGGGTACAAGCATGTTTTTCAAGCATGATTAAACATGCCAGTTTCTGTAGTGTAGAGTTGGCAATGTTGTAGCAGTAGCCATGGTTAACCCTGGTTTAGGTTTTTTAGGAAGTTGCTAACAGGGCTTCCCCAACCAATATAAGGGCCTTCTCAATTTTTGTTTCTAATCTGGTCCTTTCCCAATGCCTATATGTCAGACCATTTGGAAAGGCTAGAGATAGCAGAGACAAGATAGCTTCCTCACTGCTGGGCATCACAGTAAGGACTCAAGGAACAATTTCTCCTGGAGTGCTGACATTTCATTAGGCAAGCTGAACAGATGTGGTGGGGTAGGGTGGGAGGAATTACCACAGCCCATCAGTATGCAGAACAATTTAATAAGAGATTAAACACAGAGCTCTTTCACTGTGAGTGAAACAAAAAAATACAGTCTTAAAAAAATAAATATGGGTATTTCAAACTGCTGACTTGTTTTACAGAGTATGTGTGTCTATGAAGGAGCATATGAATACCCTGGCTATGTGAAACCACTACCTGCTGTTATTTCTTTACAGAACATCCCCTGTCCTGTCCCTGCTGTAGCTTAGTGCCAATGATTCTTCAAATCAATATAAAAGAGTTCAGATTTCATTAAATACAATCATTGCTGTGCTGAGGTTGCTCTTCTCTGTAATTTGCACATCACAGTTACACAGTACAGTACAATGTTCTCACTCATTTACACCTCTGGCTTGTTCATAAGAAAACCACATGTATGGGGGTGGTGGGGAGAGATTCTCAGAGTTACAGGACCTCAGAACTTGCCCTGTTTTATCCAGAGGTCTTTATTAGCTGCACCAGCAGCTACTGAGCAAAAAATAGTAAAAAGTCCTGAGACAACAGAATGTCAAAACCCCCACCCTCAAACAGACATGCAGCATCTTCATTCTCATGACATCTTGAGTTGTGGGCGTTGATAATGTTAACTCTCAGTCTCATCACTCTTGGTCTTGTTCAGGTGATCAAAGCTTCTCTGAAGCATAGAAAGGGAGCTCTTCAGCTGTGGAGATACAACCCCCAGCCCCCCAAAAGTATATAAATTATGCTGCTGCAAGGATAAAATGTAAATGTTTTATTTTTACATTCAGAATAATTCCCTCCCACCCTTTCATATTAACAGTAGTTTGCACTAAATCATTTATATTACAGCTGCTAGGCAAGCACAGTACTCAGCAGAGACTGTCATTTCTACGTAGTTACAGAGCTGTCCTAAGTTCTGTTACCCTGCTAGACTATGCTACAGTAGCACTGGCTACATTGCAAGAAAGAAACCATCACATTGTCATTTTTAACATAGTTGCTGCACATGCCAAATACTGAAAGGAACACCGCAACAAGATGTGCCCTATAATAGAGGCATAATGCCTTCAGTGTGCTTTGAGGCACAAGGGTGAAGGCAGAAAACTGCCAGCACGCAGAAAGGGCACAATATTATAGCAATTTAAAGTGTACCATGACTTGCACAGGAAAAAAGTGGAGGGTGATTTTTATTTTATTTTTTAAGATAGGAAATGTGGTTAAATTCTCACTCAATATGTTTCAATATTTAATTTTCTATGTTCTTTAAAAATACCATTTTAGCTATTTGGACTTTACTACTGTCAGTATGGTAGGAAGTTAGGAAAGAGGAGAGTCAGAGTCAGAAAGATAAGAAAAAAAATATGGGGAATCCGCTTCTACTTTCTGAGATTTCCATCACACATTGATAGAGATACTTTTGTAACTGTGCTAGAAGTGGTTAATATCAGATCAGCAGCAATTTATGGGCAGGGTACACCTGTGAACAAGGAAGACCAAAAACTACCATTGTCTCATGATTTTCCTTGGGAGCATGGGGCAAGGTTGATTAAACAGCTGACAGGCAGGAGTAGCTTGGAGCTCCTCCACAGTTTCTCTACCCAAACAGACTCTTCTATCCCATTTCTATGATTTATAAATAATTAAGTTAAAAAGGTTAATAGGCTAAAAAGTAAAAAAAATAAAATAAAATCAGTCAATTTTGCAATCTTTCATTTGCTAAGCCATGGCTTCTCAATCCAGCGGTCTGCACCCTCCTTGTTTTTATAGCTAGATGGAAGTGGGGCAGGTCCCCAAACTTTTTCCTGTTATAATATAGGGTCATGGTATGGAAAAGTTTGAAAACCACAGCGTTAAGCAACTGGAGGAGCCTGGAAAGGAGGAAGGACAAAAGGAATGATCCCACAAATATCTGCTCTCCCTCAAACACCCTCTAACAGATATTTTAAAAATGTGGAGTTTTTTAATATAAATACTGAAATGGAGACAGAGCCAAATATCTGCACACTGATGCCACTGCAGGTGACGCCAGCTCATCTTCACCTGTTGTCATCTTACATACACATAGAGCAAGAGGGATGACCAAGTAAAAACCTGTGGCACTCTGCACAAAAAAAATCCTCATAGCAAATTGAGCAATTGCCCAGTGCTCTCAGAAATAAGAGAATGGAGCCATTCAAAAGCAATCCTATCTTAACTTTTCCTGGGTTCACAAAAGCGCCAAAGCCACCTCATAACCAACATCAAAGGTATTTGATAGATGTAAAAGGATCAGCGTGGACACTTGATCTTTGTCCATCGCAAAGGGGAGATCACAGAATCGTAGAAACGCAGGACTGGAAGGGACCTTGAGAGGTCATCAAGTCCATCCGCCTGCTCTGAGGTAGGACCAGGTAAACCTAGACCATCACTGACAGGTGTTTGTCCAACCTGTTCTTAAAACCTCCAATGATGGGGATTCCATAACCTCCCTTGGAAGCCTACTATAGAGCTTAACTACCCTTTATAGTTTGAAAGCTTTCCCCAATATCTAACCAAACTTTCCCTTGCTGCAGGTTAGGTCCATTACTTCTTGCCCAATCTTCAGTGGATATGGAGAACAATTGATTCCTGTCCTCTTTATAACAGCCCATAGCATATTTGAAGACTGTTATAAGGTCCCCCCTTTGGGCTTCTTTTTTCAAGACCAAAACAAAACAAAAAACTAAGCATATTTAACCTTTCCTAGTAGATCATGTGTTCTAAGCCTTTTATCATTTTTGTTGCTCTCCTCTGGACTCTTTCCAATTTGTCCACATCTTTCTTAAAGTGTGGCACCCAGAATTGGACAGAGTACTCCAGCTGAGGCCTCACCAGTGCTGAGTAGAGCAGGACAATTACCTCCTGTGTCTTACACACAAAACTCCTGTTTCTACACCTCAGAATTATATTAGCCTTTTTCACAACTGTATCTGAGGTCCTGTCCACACTGTGGCTTATAACAGTGTTTGAAACCATTCCCAAACAAGCTTACAGCCAACGGCCTCGTTTATGATAATCTACCAGCAAGACCAACACAGTCTCTGTACTATATTAAAGCTTAAAATGAAACTGACAGCGGTCAAGGAAGTCTGTGGTCTCCAGGTAACACCAGAGCTGCCTCACCACAACTTTCACCAAAACAAGGGAGCAAAGTTAGAAACAAAGATGTCATTGGAAAGGATTATCCGTATCAAGAGGGGGTTCTTAAGTGTCGGCTTAAATCACCAGTTTGTGAAATGCTGGTGCCTTTCCTGCCTGATGGTCTCCCACCGACAAGTGGACCAAATATTCTTCCACTAGGATTTGCAGTTCAAAGCCCCCGGGGCATCCTAGAACTTCACTGAGCAAGACAGGCTGAGTTTCAGCCTGAGAAGACTTCTTGTTTGTCTCCACTCCTGCATTGATTGCTCTCAGAAAGGCAGCCAATCCAATCTGAATCCAATTATCTTGAGGTAGGCAGATAACATGCAATTATGACATGAATTTTTCCACTGTGTATCCAAGTCCACTCTTCTTACAAACACCTTTCATTTGGAAACAACTTGAAATCCAGGGGCTGTATGATGCTTCCTGCCAGGACTTTATCACTAGGCCATACTAGGATAGAAGCAAACTCAAATCTACCTGCCTACGTTCCCTTTTTAAGCATTTTAGTATGATATGCCTCAAGCTCCTGGACTCCCGGAGTTATCTATGCTGGCAGATATGATTTCTGCCTTAGCACAGGGTGATCCAAGGGAGCAGAACTATACATTATGGGAGAAAAAAATGTAAAGGAAAATTTGCCATTTGTTAGATCTACCAGGCTGTGGAACAGTCTTCTAAGAATAGTGTTGAAGCCCGGTCATAGGAAGCTGAACTAAGCAAACCAATGGGGCATGTACTCTAGGGAAGAATCCAGCACTGGCAGGAGGAGGGACTAAATTATTTAATAGGTGTGCTCTGCTTCTAATTTTTATGATTCTTCAAAGTGCAATAAATATATCAAATCAATTTTTTTTTCTATTTCTTCTTCTGCTTGGCCAGTACTCTAGGCAAACAGAAATACAGAGTGCTCAGGAAACAGGCAATTTGTATAGAAAGACAAATGAAGCCCGGCAAAAGAAAAGGGGCAAGGCCTGAAAACGTTGCCACTTTCTTTACACACCCTGCTGCAGCTTTATTCTTCCTGAAGACAGGCAGCCACAGACCGGCTCATTTATTTCACAGAGCAAGACACTTTTTAAAGGGGATTTTAAAACTTTTGAAAAATGACCTCTATGTTTTGTTTCCTCACTGCTACCTCAGAAGCAACAAAAGCATGTGTGGGGAGGAAGCTTACCTGTTCAAGCATTGCAATAGAGTCTTGCAGCACTCCCTTCACCTGCTGAACCTGTTCCTTGTCACGCTGAGGGATATCCTCTCTGGACACCATGTCAGGGGCTAAGCTGAAAAGGGAACATGATGAGAAACATCAATACCATGGAATAAACATCTGTACATCCATACCCAGCAAGCACTGGTCTCTACCTGCACTCATTAGCACTTTTCAAGCCAGGACCACATTAAGACTGTGTACAGTTACATTTGAAACTATGTTACCACTTTCTTAGAGATGTTGCCTTAGTGCATTTGTATACACTGGACACTAAGAGGGAACATGCATGTAATTAAACTGAATTCCTCAGGCTTCTAAACAGGAGTAAATTCCTCCATCTGAAGGAAAGCTGAAGTGATCTAGTTCTTCTGCCAATCTTATACTGCAAAGGTCTCTCCTACCACAAAATTAGAAGGATTGTCATTCTCTGTCCCTGCTAGAGATTAGGTTAGATTTTGAAACTCTGTCTTTCAATGCTATGTCCAGCAGAGGTGAAGCAAGACAGGTGTCAAGGTCTGCATTAAACAAATGGAAGAGGGGTAGCCAAAGGCATCATAAAGTCATGAACATATCAGCCCTCCCAATAAAATCCTTTAAATATAGAGATACCAGTTCCCAAATTGTCTCCTCCAAGTCAGATACACAAACCTGGTTCTTGAGAATATCAAGTCCGTTTGCAAACATTGTAATGCATTTAATTGGATAACATGTGAACAGTGTTTGAAGATGTAAAGCACAGCAGAACTGCTAAGTGTTAAATTACATCACACTCCAAAACTGGTCACTTCATCCTTTTAAAAAGTGAGCGGGACATGAACTTTGAGACATTTGTACCTTGCAGGGATCAGCAGAAAGGAGGAGGCTGTAATTCTGTGTAGATCTCCATGAGACAAGATGGAGAAATACAGCAGGGTAGACTGTGCAGAAAGGGGCAGGCTAATCCTAAAATGTCTTGGAGCGGGAGAAAGCCAGTGGTGCAATGTGAAGCCATTTGCTGGACAGCAGTGTCAACTGTAAAATGGCTACAGGTCAAAAAAGTATTTAAAGATTTGCCTCCTGAAATTTGCTTGTTATGAGTCCAGTCCAGGTTATCAGGTGCTTATATCTGGATGAAGACGAGGAAGAATTCAGTCAGAAATTCACTCACTTTAAAGACTTCTCATCCTGAAGGTGGACCCGGTAAAATGACTGAGCTGCACGCTCTATCTTTGATAGTTTAAGGAAGAGAGTCACATTCAGCAAAACCAAGAGCAGCAAACTGTATAAAGAAAATCAGACTGGTTTAATCATTGCTATCATTTTGCTTCTGCAGCATTACTAGGGCCATGGTGGCCAGAATGAGTAATGTTCTATCCTCTCTGAACAAACCCTCAGGAAAGAACCTGAGAAAGCAACATGCGGGAATTTAAGGTATCAAGAGCATCTGAGTGGGACATATTAGGCTGTGAAATAGTCTTTCAAAGGAAGTGGTGGAAGTCTCATCCTTTTACATTTTTAAAACTAGAGTGGATGAATACTAGAAAATGTAGTGTACGAACAATCATGAACTAGCAGCAGCAGACTAGTTCAACCACTCAGCTTTTTCATTCTACATACCACGCAGTAATTGAGCTCCTCCCCTGGAGTCTTCCTCCCATTCCCCTGGATGCTGGGATGCAGGGTGACCACCCTGATCACTTGCCCCTAAGGCCAGCCCTGATTAGGACCCCACTGTGCTAGTGCCATGTAAACACAAAGAAAGAGAGAGTCCCCTTACAATCTAAGAATGATGAGCAACAAAGGGTCTCTGAAGACCATTAAAGACGACTCCACTAGTGGCCCATATACCACAGGCTTGAGAAGCACTGGACTGCATGAATAGTCTTTTCCTGCTTCCATATAGGTGTAAATAAGATTAGCTCTCAGACATCAGTCAAATTGTGGTTTAACATCAGTGAGTACTTACAAGATGCTCATTACCACAATGATGGCTGTGGTCTTCCTTGCAGCATCCCTTTTCCTTCCTGTAGGGCATGGAAAAGATCAGGTTAGAAATGCTCAACATTAATTCTCCTAAATAGGAGTCTACAATGCACAGCAAGTGGTGGATTAGATGGCAGCCCCAATGGACAGACACACCAGCTGTGTGCAGTTTGGGATGCCCATTTATGCACATAACAGAAACTATTTCTCTATCCATCCCAATGGAGGAATCAGCTGGAGAATCAAGTTTACATGTCCATCTCTTATGCTAATGCAAAGCAGTGATGTGAAGTATGTTCCTGAGTTAGGCCTGTTCTACACTTAAAACTTAGATTGACCTAGCTATGTTGCTCAGTGGTGTGAAAAATTCATGCCCCTCAGAAACATAGTTAAGCTACACTAAACCTTGGTGCAGACACTGCTAGGTCGGCACAAGAATTTTTCCATCGACCAGCTACTGCCTCTTGAGTGGGTGGATTTACTAGAACGACAGAAAAACCCCTTCTGTAACTGTAGCAAGTGTCTACTCTACAGCAGCACAGCTGCAGCTCTACTGTGTAGACATAGCCTTAGACAAAGCAGCTCCCAGTGGGTACTCACTTCCACATGCCTACCTGATCACATTGCCACTGCTGCATACCAGTAACCATTCCAGTTTCTTTTCTTGTCTATCACACCAAAAATCAACCTGGTTTCAGTAATTATCATTCTGCAGAAAACACTTTAAATTCAACGGAGTGCAAAACCGCTCCCTGTTGGACACCTTTGGGAATCTGATATTGGCATAGGGCAGGATGAAGTGTACATTTCCTCTCAGACTGCAAGAATGTCACCCACCACCACCGATTGGTTAACCTAGAATTGTGTAAGTTACCTGATCTCCAACAATAGTTCCTAACATTGAGATTTCCTGGCCTGGCAAAGGGACATACATTAAGGCTGCAACATGTACGGAGACAAAAGCACTCGCCTGGAAAGCTGGAGCAGTGGTGGCAGATTAGGAATGTGGGAATTAACACAGTTACATATGCTACTAACCCAAGTTTACTCTGGTATTCTCAAGGGCTTTTTTCCTGGTTTGAAGTCTGTGTTCTCAGTTCAGTGGTTACAATTTAACTTGTTTCATATAAATCAGAGTTCTCTGGCACTCAGTGCACAAATGTTCCTCTTCTCTTTCAAAGTAATTACTGTACGCCATGACTGATTACAAGTCAATCTGTCATGTCTAGTGGCAGGAAGGGGCAATAGTGCTAGATCAGCTTCGGTGCCCCAGAAACGACTGAAGCAGCCAGGAGATTGAAAAAGAAGTCAGTTTAATTAAAAATACAAAACAACAAGAAGATTTAGGATGAGTAGTCCAGGGGGCAACTGTAAAATTGTAACCGTTTCAAGGACTGCATTCAGTTACCTGTGTAGTTAAAGTCCAAAAATTAAATGCTTTGGGATTTTGTGCAAGTTCTTAAAATCAGGTTGCATTGATTTTCCTGTGCAAGCTTTGTGCTGGGTTTAGAGTTACCTTGGAGCAGAATACATTATAGATTGCACTTGAGTTCAGCAGATGCTTGTCACTGCAAAGAGGATCAGACATGCTCCAGATCCTGTATATCCAAGCTTTAGTAATATAAAATAAACATTAACTATTAATCCAGCTGTCTTTACCTAACTGGGTCTAACAAATACACATAGTGGCATCACATTTGTTCTGTCTTACTAATTAAACACCCTCTCTAACACACATGTTTGGACAAGCAGCTGAAATAGAAAAGATGCTGCTATACCCACCTACTATGTTGCCCTGGGACGCTAATCCAATGTCCCCGGAAGAGTGCTGTGAAGAACGCTTAGGAAGCAGCTCTGCCACATTCCGGTGTAAATTCCGTCGTCTTCTTCTTAGGGCAATAAGTTTCCCAGGATCTTCTATAGATTGGTTTATTGCATATTCTTCCATTAGCAGATCTGATTCTACAGTTGAAAATAAGTATTTATTTTTCCCTTCGCTTTTCAAATGGAAAGTTCACATTATCTGGCTATGATAGAGACAATACTAGGCAAAGCATACAAATCAATAGAGGCTGTTGTCTTCTAGAAAATATACATGATACATAAGAGATTCCTTAAACTGTACCATCGACTTGTACTAACATCATTACACTCGATACTTTACAGGTATGAAATATATACTTTTCCAGCACAGTACAGCTTAATGTATTTGCTAAGCACTGTTGCTTTCTTTCTCATAGCTACAACCAAGGAAGCACTTTGATTTAAATGGGAAATCAAATTAATGGATTTTTTTTGTATCCTCACACCTCCTTCTTGGGCGCTGACCCCCATCCCCTGGACACAAGACTATTGATTGCTAAGAGGAAAATGTTTGTAGGAGCTCTTTGATAACATACTGGAAGCACAATACAGTGGCACCCCAGAGCTAGCAGTATATTGATCGAGGGGATCCTCTGACTTGAAGAAGACACAAAGAGAATCTCACACTTTGTACATTTATTTCTAGTAGAATCAGTTTCATGACCACTAAAATTTACCAGATCCATCCACAAAAAAGATTTCACCCTGTTACTACAAAAAGCAAATCCTCACCAAGTTGTTTGAAATTCTCCTCTATCCCGCTCCAGGTGTTCTTCTCAATTAGAGACTTGATGAGGCCCCATGGCTGCTTTTTGTATTTCACATCTGTGGAAAGCCTGCAACAGCACAGAATGGAATGGTAAAGTGAGTGATAAATGATAAAGTTAGTGGCTGTCCATAATCCAAAACAGTCACTATTATAAATAGGCAAGACATTGTCAGTTGGCAGCACTCACACTGAAAAGGTAGGGATTAGACATGGGTAAAGAAAAACTGTAAACTGCCTTGCAGCTAGAGCTCTGTGGGAACTTGAATTTCCATTTCACAGGACATTCCACAATTTCAAAATTTGCTTTAGTTCCCAATCGGAATGAAAAAGAATGTCTATATCCCACAAAATAAATTTTGAAAAAAATTCTTTTTAGGTAATTTGTAATGTTTCATTTTGACTTTGACTTTTTTTATATAAAATTTAAAATAAATTTCAAAATAAAGAAAAAGTTAAAATGTTCCTTTCTGAAAATGTCAAAATGGAATGTTTTTGATCTCATCAAAATGCTTCTTCCCCCCCCCCAATTGTTTTAAACAGACTTTTGTTGAAATTAACACGTTTCACTGGGAAGTTTCTGGTTTGATGAAACAGAATTTTCCAACAGAAGAAACTTTATCAGAAAATTTTCTACCAGCTCTAATTATAGCTCAGTGTTACAAATGGTGTTACATGCTGTATTTGCTATCATCCAACACATACACTCTACGTGCATTGCTTGTATATCCCTCTCCCCTTGAGATGTTATGATCACCATATATCTGTATAAAAAGGACCAGAGGAGTCTCCCTTCAGAGCCAGTCAATGCTGCTTCGTAGGCCAGGTTTACACTACAGACCTATATCGATATACTTGTATTGCTCAGGAGTGGGAAAAATCCACTCCCCTGAGTGATGTAGTTATACCGACCTAACCCCTTGTATAGACAGCATATGTTGATGGGAGAGCTTCTCCCAGACATAGCTACTGCCTCTCAGGGTGGTGAATTAACTATGCTAACAGAAGAAGCTCTCCTGTTGGTGTACTAGTGTCTTCACTAAAGTGGTGCAGTTGCGCTGCTGTAGCACTGTACATGAAGACAAGCCCTTACATCAGCTAGAAGGGGTTGCTCAAGGCATTCAGTTTTCCCCAGGCAGAGTTCACCCCTTTCCCTTCATACTCCCAGTGCCAGAGATCCCAGCCTAAAATCAAACCCAGGTTTCCCACACAGCAGTGTTGAGCATTAACTGCTACTAGACCTATTCTCTTACACAGTGTGCTTCAGCTCCAAAAAGTGACTGTAAAAATGGTATTAGGAGGGTTCATGTTCATTATCGCTCAGTGATTTTCACATCAAATGTGCTCAGTTTACAAGATGATTTTCATGACTCCCAAGTCTGCAAAGTCAGCTTGGGATCTGAGATTCAAGCTGGGTTCTCTTTCTCTTGAGCACCATCACCACTAGTAGAGTTGGTGCAGGCCAAATTCCACTTTTACTTACACCTGGGCAATTTAATAGCTTCAGGTTATGCCTTTGGCAATGACAACGGTGCAGGAGCATGCACAAGTGTAATTTGTTGGTACTTGGTTAACAATTTCATGTAGAGTTCCCAAGGAGGAGTACAACCCAGCTCATTCTCCTGAAGCTATGTTGGCTGTGCAGGGCACAAGAGTAAAACCTTATTTTTGTCACTAAAAGCCACCAGAGTTGACCAATACTTGCAGGAAACACATACAATGAATAAGAAGGGGCCATTTTTACATATTTTTCACAATGGAACCACACTTCAAGGGAAGAAATTTGTGCAAAGAAATTCAGCTTTCCCATGCTGTAGGCACCTCTTTTAGTAAACATACCTCAGTGCATACAACATGGCTCTCCCACCCCACCTGCTGCACACCACTCTGGCTCACCGTAATCTGCATTTCTGATTGGATGTGCGGGTGATGGAGTATCTGTTCACAGTGTAGAAGTAATCATGGTATGGGACATCATGTGTCAGCACCTCTGCATCTACCCGATAAGACTGACCTTTCTGGCTCAGTTTATTCAGGATCTACCCAAAAAAAAAAAAGAAGGGGAAAAAAGACATTTTAAATACACAGTTTCAGTTCTCTTTCCTTCAGTCTTTGGGTTCATCATGCCAGCAAAACTACCACCTAAAAGCTACTGGCAGTAGGGAAAGAATCTGAAATAGTTTGAGAAAATGAGACAGATGGAGAATTCATGGTGGTCACAGATAGGGGTCGGGGGTTGGCAACCACTGTCCTTCCCACATTGCCAAATGGGAGAAGGCTCCTAGTTAGCTCCCAGCAGGACAGGATGGTTTTGGTATGAAAGAGGAGGAGAACCACTGGTCTAGAACTCTCAGCATGGGACTGGGGACCAGGAACTCCTGAGTTCTAGTCCTGGCTCTGCCTCTAACTCACTGTGTGACCTTTGAATAGTCATTTCACTTTACTGTGTCTATTTTATTTTAGTTTCCTTGCCTATAAAATAAGGCTCACACTTACTCCCGCAAGGACTGTGGGGAAGAAGTGAGGTTTACGAACCTCTGTGAAGATGAAAGGCTCTACATAAGTGTTTATTAAAGAGGAGGAGGGCAGCTGACCATCATCACAAATGACACATTCAAACTCCTGAGCCACATTCAAACTCCTAAACTCTGCAGTGTGGTCATCACTGTAGCAGATACTTATTTTGGCACACATTGTGAATGCACACAGTACCTGCTTTTCTGTTGCAGTTGTGTACTTCCCAATGAGCGGATTGTTAATCATTATAGTGTAGGTGAGGGTCCTCAACTGATTGCCACTGCCGTCCATATTCCAAGGGGTCGATACAGCATCTAGTCACAAAATGTATAATTATTAATGTCCAACAATTTACAGGGAGCGGTCTCAATCCTTAACTTGGTTGAAAGTGGTTTCACAGTGAACAGGTTAAAGGTCTGCTCCTCTCCTTTGTGAGTTCCTGTATGTTTACTATTTAACGCAATGTAGAATCAGCTCATGTTACTCACTGAGGGATGCCAGAGAGCCTGATTCTCCCTTGCCTTGCACACCTTGTGTCATCATTCACACCTGTGAAATGTCAGTGACTGCAAAACACCATCACTCTGATTAGAGACCATTTCACGCCAACTCTGAATAGGTGTAAACAAGGACACAAAGGTAAGGGAATGGAGCCTGAGTGTTTAGAGGTCAGAATTCAGAAGTGTGTTGGAGGAGGAGGAGGGAATACCTCCACAAACACGGTCTTGTCACTTTCTGCTTGTAACTCCTTTCTTGCTTTTGGACATAGGAGTTTTCCAGTGGAAAGGCCAGCCTGGAACCAATCCAGATGGTTGGTAATTTACAAGAATAGGGAAAAGTGAGAGAAGCACTGGCCAGTATTTCTGGACTCTTATGTCTGCTAGAAGAGCAGAATAGACCATGGGAAAAATTAAAGAAAGGCTTTAAATGAAAAGCTACACTGTGTTTCATCTGCCTAGGATGGAGGTTATAAGGTTCATTAGCATTAGTGAAAGAGATAGCTCTTGCTGATTTGCCTTAAAATCTGACACTGAACAAATATTACTCTCTTTTGGACTTTATCTTCTGTTTCTATGATCTCAATAAATAAAATTTACTTGCCCAGAAAATTAAAGCCTGTGAGTGTTATTTAGGAGGATGCAATGATTTATTCTATGTGCAAATTGCACGGACTTTACTATTACTTGAATAAAACATGATTTAAAAAAAACAACAACAAAAAAACTATTGAGCCAATACCTTAATCAATAAAGCAGAGACTTTAAATAATTTAATATGTGATTAATGTTACAACATTAAAATCAATGTGTACTGTGAAGGTTCTACTCTGAAAAGTGAATGTTTCTGTGTTCATTGTCTCAATAACTCCAGAACAAGCACACTCATTTTATAAATACAATTTTATAAATAAAAATTGTTTTTCTGACAGCTCTGCACACTCACCCTCATATCTAAAAGTCAAGCTCATTTCTTTCTGACTCTTGTATAAGCATTATTATTTTACAGCACCAAAAATATGCTAGACAAAGTGCAGCACAGATAGAAAGATATGGTCCTTGCTCTGAAGACATTAAGATTTGATATTATCTAGGACATAGTGAGTGGGGTTAAAACAATAAAGAGGGTGTGGGGTGATGACAGCCACAGGTTACAGTGATAAAATCCATGAGGTTAATCAATCTAATCTTGTACACACCTTGGTAGTTCATTTACATTTCTTTTCATTTTGAATAAGATTTTGTAAAAAAGATCCTGCCATTATTACTCCTGGCCAACCCTATTACCTTCACATTCTTCTCTCAGTTACGCTTGTGCTAGCCATTGTCGTCAGTGAGGTAATATAGATGTAACTGATTAGTCCTGTCACTGGAACATAGCTAGCAATTCTGATGCTGATGTAGTAGGTAGAAGAGACTCCAGCTCATTGTCCTAGAGCTGGACTTGGCAAAAAGAAGTAAAAGTGTAAACACTTATTACTTCAGTCAGAGCTTTGAGTCTTAACACACACACAGGGAGAAGGAAAGGGCCAGGTTTACGTAGTCATTTTCAAAGCAGAACCTTATCTTTAAAAGCAGGTTTAATTCCTCCTTTATGGGCAGAATCTGTTGAGCTTTGGTTATTCATCTCCGACTACATTAACACTTCTCTCACCAAGATTGAGAATGTAATTTTTTCTAGCATAAATCTTTACATGAACTGAAAGGGGAAACTATATTACCTACTATATTCCTGGTGTTGAGAAATCTCTGCATGAAATGGGAATTGGTGAAAAGCATTTCAAACATCTTGTCTGCGCTGATATTGAAAACTCTATTAATAAATAGTCTCCCGTGCAGGTCATTCTCAGGGACAGTCTCTTTGGCTGATAAGGAAATGGAGAAGAACAGGTTAAGGAAATGGATGGGCCCCCATCATCTGCCCACAGTAAAAAAGACATTTTAATGCTTGATCCTCTGTTGTGGCTCAATCAATAACCAAACATTAATCCACACTTCTCTTCCACTCCCACAAACCTAACAGCACAGTATTTACCATTATGAGACAGCCCAGAGCTGGTCTTTCAACCAGTCCCATCCACTATCCTTTCACCAGTACTTTTCCAGGTAGAAAGCCTCAGTTGCTGACAATCAGTCCCTTTAAATAGCATCACTTACTCCTTCAATAACATGGTCCCGGTCAGGTTAAAAGTCTTTCTTAAATGCGTTACCAGCCCTCCAAGACCCATTTGAGGGGATTAGAATAGAAGGAATACTATGTTATTGATTTACTTGTCACAATTTACTCTAGGCCAGCTGTTTGCATTGTATACATCACTCAATCTGGACAATGTAGTCAGGGTGGTTTTCTAGTCTGGTTGGTTTTCAGCTTGCAGAATGCTACAATGTTTGCTAAGTGCTGCAGGAGACTACTTGTAAAAACATATTTCATTGGCTTTTTTTTTTTTTAATTTGGAAAAAAAAATATTGCCCCTAACAAAAAATACCTTCCTCACCTACCATGTGTCTCTATGTGAAGGGGATATGCTCCCACCCTGTAATCCTGGGTCAGGTACTGGTACCTGCCCTACCCTCATCCCCCACTAACACAGAGCTGTGAGGAGATGCTTTCTCCTGCTCCCGCATCCACTGTCCTGCTGTCTCTATGGAGCCCCAGTGCTGCTCCACTGCAGAGTTTCATTCTTTAGCTGCTGGGCTACTTGCTTTTGCCTTCACCCTCTGCTACCAGGCAGGAATGAGCTTTTGAGGTTTCCGATGTGATAGCAGGGGAGAGGGGTTGTTCCTTTTAAGGGAGGCTGGTGTCCTTGGCAGCTCATCATCTATTCTCTACCCCCCCCTCCCTCTGAGAATGTTTTCAGCCAGCTAGTATTCTGGTCCTGTATCTATCCCATTCAAAACTTCCAGTTGTGATACGCAGATAAGTGACCCAAAAGAAAAATCACCTTTATGATACCATCACATTTGCACTTCTGGGGTCCCGAATTCAAAGTTGAATGCCCTATTTACATCTCAAAGAGGAGACTAAAATAAGGTTTACATAAACACATGCACTTCTCTTCCTGTGATATATTCTGATTACAAAATATGCTTTTCCAGTTGTAATTACAGGGTGGACCAGAAGATCAAGACCATGTTTACAGAGATGCCTATTTAGCCAACCAATTCTGTAAAGTGATTACTCACCATGGTAAGAATTTTTCTGCACTGGAATACATTACAAGGAGCCAGGACGTCAGGGAGTGTTTACAACCTACACAGTGACATTTTCAGTGTTTACTCTGGGTAGAGTTCCACGTAAATGCCATCAGAGCCCAGACTCTGGGTGAGCTTTACACCAGAAGAGTACCCAGAAGTCACCTACTACAGGACAGGCCCAACAAAGAAAATAACAGAACGCCACTAGCCATCACCTTCAGCCCCCAACTAAAACCTCTCCAGCGCATCATCAAAGATCTACAACCTATCCTGAAAGATGATCCCTCACTCTCACAGATCTTGGGAGACAGACCTGTCCTCGCTTACAGACAGCCCCCCAACCTGAAGCAAATACTCACCAGCAACCACACACCATACAACAAAAACACTAACCCAGGAACCTACCCTTGCAACAAACCCCGCTGCCAACTCTGTCCACATATCTATTCAAGTGACACCATCACAGGACCTAATCATATCAGCCATGCCATCAGGGGCTCGTTCACCTGCACATCTACCAATGTGATATATGCCATCATGTGCCAGCAATGCCCCTCTGCCATGTACATTGGCCAAACCGGACAGTCTCTTCGCAAAAGAATAAACGGACACAAATCTGACATCAGGAATCATAACATTCAAAAACCAGTAGGAGAACACTTCAACCTCCCTAATCACTCAGTGACAGACGTTAAGGTGGCAATTTTGCAACAAAAAAGCTTCAAAAACAGACTCCAACGAGAAGCTGCTGAACTTGAATTGATATGCAAACTAGATACAATCAACTTAGGTTTGAACAGAGACTGGGAATGGCTCGGTCATTACACTAATTGAATCTATTTCCCCATGTTGAAGCAGCCTCACACTTTCGTGTCAACTGTCCGAAATGGGCCATCATGATTATCACTTCAAAAGTTTTTCTCCCCTGCTGTTAATAGCTTCTCTTAATTAATTAGCCTCTTACAGTTGGTATGGCTACTTCCACCTTCTCATGTTCTCTGTAAGTATAAATATCTTCTTACTGTATGTTCCATTCTATGCATCCGAAGAAGTGGGCTGTAGCCCACGAAAGCTTATGCTCAAATAAATTTGTTAGTCTCTAAGGTGCCACAAGTACTCCTGTTCTTCATGTTAGTTCTGACAGCTTTAACATCTAACCCTAACCCACTTCTAGCCTTGTGTACTGCCTATTTACCGTCCTCACAGAGAGAGAGCAAGCGTTATACAGTTTGGTATAAACATCCATTTTGAACAACCGGGTGTCAGCCGATCTACAGGGAGTCAGATTTTTTTTTTCTGGGAGATGTTAAAATAAAGTAACTACCTAAAATGTGTTGGTGCTTAACAACTCATATTACTTATGCTGGTTAGGAATCCTCATCCTCAAATGGTCTATATCATCCTTAATTAATCACCGCTAACCAGCATTTTACATTGACAGTGTCCCTTTAATAAATCTAGTCCAAAAAAAAAAAAAAAAAAAAAAGAGTAAGGCGTAGTTGTAGGTACTGTTTCTGCCCCCAAATCTCTGACAAATTTACTGGGTTTGTATAATCACGTGTAAAAGTGTTTCTCCCCCACTGCTGTGTGAATAGACCCATACAAACCCTGGAAGACTTATTGGCTGTATAGGGAAACGTGAAACTGATGAAGACACAAAGTACAGTCAGAGGGACAAAGTAAACAGCTATACAAACGGAGAGAAATATTTTTACCTCCAGTCTCTCTGAGCTCTTTGGAACACTTGGTATTACAAGTAATGCTACTGTGTTGAAAAATTAAGTGTCATTATTAATTTGAGGGACTGATAGAACATGAAGCGGCCGTCACTTTCTGTGTTAGGATTCAACCCGCATTTCTCTTCAACACAGCTACAGCCCTTTTTTGCCACAGCTTTATTTTTTGTTAATACTCATATGGAGTTGATGCCTGTGAAAATGAGCTACTGTTCAAACTGCTACAAGTTAGTCACAGTGGAAGCAGATGCGTGCAAACATCCTCCAGGCAGTTCTGCCCATATTGACTTGTAGAAGTCCCTGCTCTTCCAGTCCTGGGCATGTCCTGTGCTGGACCATGTAGTGATAATTTGTCATAGGCACATGCCCCCTATGTGGACACCAAACTCATTTTACTAATACAGTATCCTAGATCAGGCTTTGAAATAAAGATTCTACAAGTGAAAAGTTAGTTTGCTAGCCTAATGTATCATTCTAGCTCCTCAGTTTTTAAGCCTGTAAGGCAAGTATATAGAGTGCAATTGCATGAATATTTTGGCCTGAACAGATTACATGAAAAAGTTATTGTATAAGCAAAACCTAGCGTAAACCCATCACCTCAAATGTCCTGGTTCAACTTGGAGACAGCATGCCTGATTCTCTGGTACCCTGTACTTTCTGTGGTAATTCACACCAGTGCAAAGTGAATATAAAATGCTACCACTTGGACTTGGTAGCATTTGCAACACTTTGCACCAATGTAAATGACAACAGACTGTGCTGGACAATGCGGAATCAGACCCATTACATTATAAGGTTTCCTATAAGGTTTGCTGCACAAAATTAAATAATAATTATAAAAAAGAATAAAAACCCTAATCCCTCATCTACAAGTTAGACAATTGGGAAGACATTCAAAATCTAATTGCTCTCCTTTCAAACAATGCCTCAGCTCAAATCCCATTAACTCCTAACAGCAGAACAAGAAACCCAAAATAATACATGCCAGAGCAATGAACTCTGAAGAAGCCAAACTGACAAGAACAGGGCATATCAAACAAATGAGAAATTGATTTCCACTCCAATGGAAAAAATATATCAGCCATACTGTATACACAGAGAGACCTGGCAACCAGAAACAGCTGGGGTAAAGATAAGGAACCAAGCAGATTTCCACTCCACTGGAAAAATATCACCAACGTTATGCACAGAGAACAGAGCCCTTGAAACAACTGGACTCAAAATCATGGAAACCTCTTCACAGACAGGAGTGTGATAGAAGGAATGAGCACAATTATGCAGGCCAGACATGCCACATTTTAGGATTGCACCACTTATATTAGTCATGGTTGGGCTGATAACTCACATGATTGATCTCATCTCAAAAGTGATATTAATTTAAAATTTTGTGTGTGATTTCTGAGTCAACATTGAAAGGAAAACCTTGTTTTTCCTCTAATAAAAAGCTTCAATTTTTTTTTAATTTTAGATAACTCAAATAGTTTTTAAAACTTCAAAGCTATAAGCATTTGACATTTGTATACTAAACATATAATATGCTTTTAACAACATTTTAAACAATGAATTGAGATACACAGCTCCTGTTTCTCATGTGTACTGTGGATCTGGAAACACGCACACCCAAACAAATGCAACTTCACTTATTTCAGTCATCCCAAATTTCAAATGTGTGATCGCACCTACCTGAGAGAAAAATCAAACATTCAGTGCACTTACTTGGCTCTCACATCACACATTCAAGCAAACACTTGTGTAGAGACAGTTATATTTTCTCTTTCATCCCAACCCTCATTTTTAAAAATGGAAATTAAATCCAAAAAAGATAATTAATACGTGTGTCTTAAGATTTTAAACAAAGAATTCAAGACACTTACAGCTGTCCCTCTGTTGTACATAGTTAAGTAACTGAAAAGACAGGCTAGTCTATTTTCTGTGTACCATCTTAGGGTTTTTTACTGCTGCCCATCATGGTAGCATGTGGGTGCCTTCCATGTAAAATTGCTAACAAAAAGTGGAGTCATATGCAGTCCCTGGCACTTCTCCCTTTCTGAGGTAAACACCATTTGGGATTGGGGGTTTCATTTTTAACTAATTAGATTTTATTAATTTCTTTTTTGAGTTTTGTTGGGGTTTTTTGGTTACAAGGGAGTGTCAATGTTGGGCAACCACAGGATCTGAATCCAGGACTATGGTACCACAAGTAGAAATCCATATACCTGGGCCACCAGACAGCCGTGCACTGTTAAAGCCTTGTCAGCACTAGAGAAAGATAGAAAAAAAATTCCACTGGTGCTAACTGAAATAGAGCTGAATAAGTAAAAGCAACAAACAGACCCCTAGTGTAGGCAAGACTCTGGCAGCTCAGATGCTGTGGTAACAAATAAAATTCAGAAGCTGCTGGAGGAGGACAGACATGTGATCATTCCCCACGGCACCTGCTAGAACTGCATTTCCCAAAGTGTGAAGCACAACTCACGCAGAATGGGTGGGCACAAAGGACTAGCCAGAGGGCATAGATGAGGTCTAAATCAAAATGGGTAGGCCTAAAACGTAACATGGTGGTGTTGAAGGGCGGTTGCAATTGGTTTCTGAGGAGGGCTCAGCTTTCAAAAGTTTGGGTAACACTGTGCTAGGCACCCGCATGGCCCGCATGGCACCCGCATGGCCCCACAATATGCCAATATTTTTATGGCCGACCTGGAACAACGCTTCCTCAGCTCCCGTCCACTCACGCCCCTTCTCTACCTACGCTACATTGATGACATCTTCATTATCTGGACCCATGGGAAGGAGACTCTGGAAAAATTCCACCAAGATTTCAACAGCTTCCACCCCACCATTAACCTCAGCCTGGACCAATCTACACGGGAGGTCCACTTTCTGGACACCACAGTACAAATAAGTGATGGTCACATTAATACCACCCTATACCGAAAACCTACCGACCGCTATGCCTACCTTCATGCCTCCAGCTTCCATCCCGGGCACACCACAAGATCCATTGTCTACAGCCAAGCACTGAGGTACAACCGCATCTGCTCTAACCCCTCAGACAGAGACCAACACCTACAAAATCTCCACCAAGCATTCTCAAAACTACAGTACCCGCACGAGGAAATAAGGAAACAGATCAACAGAGCCAGACGTGTACCCAGAAGCCTCCTACTGCAAGACAAACCCAAGAAAGAAACCAACAGGACTCCACTGGCCATCACATACAGTCCCCAGCTAAAACCCCTCCAACGCATCACCAGAGATCTACAACCCATCCTGGACAATGATCCCACACTTTCACAAACCTTGGGTGGCAGGCCAGTCCTCGCCCACAGACAACCTGCTAACCTGAAGCACATTCTCACCAGTAACTGCACACCGCACCAAAGTAACTCTAACTCAGGAACGAATCCATGCAACAAACCTCGATGCCAACTCTGCCCACATATCTACACCAGCGACACCATCACAGGACCTAACCAGATCAGCCACACCATCACTGGTTCATTCACCTGCACATCCACCAATGTAATATACGCCATCATATGCCAGCAATGCCCCTCTGCTATGTACATAGGCCAAACTGGACAGTCTCTAAGGAAAAGGATAAATGGACACAAATCAGATATTAGGAATGGCAATATACAAAAACCTGTAGGAGAACACTTCAACCTCCCTGGACACACAATAGCAGATGTTAGGGTCACCGTCCTGCAGCAAAAAAACTTCAGGACCAGACTCCAAAGAGAAACTGCTGAGCTTCAGTTCATCTGCAAATTTGACACCATCAGCTCAGGATTAAACAAAGACTATGAATGGCTTGCCAACTACAGAACCAGTTTCTCCTCCCTTGGTTTTCACACCTCTACTGCTAGAACAGGGCCTCACCCTCCCTGATTGAACTAAACTCGTTATCTCTAGCTTGCTTCTTGCTTGCATATATATACCTGCCCCTGGAGATTTCCACTACTTGCATCCGAAGAAGTGGGTATTCACCCACGAAAGCTCATGCTGCAAAACCTCTGTTAGTCTATAAGGTGCCACAGGATTCTTTGCTGCTTTTACTGTGCTAGATGACAGACTGGGAAACAGAGGAAAAATTCCAAGCATGAATAGAGTAAACCTTAATCTCTTTCCAGTTTATGCAGTGGGACCAGAAAGTCCTGCTTTCAAGAATAAACAAAGAGCTCACCCTAGAAAAGCAGGAGGACAAGAAGCATGAATAGGAGTTTTTCTTTCTTGAACAAAAGGCCTTGAATCTACTTGAGTTTGTCGGATTTTATTTGCTTAACATTAGAAGTCAAATAGTCTCAACTAGTCTTTAAAGTTACCATTAAGACAGAGCCTATCTTTGTTGCTGCTCTTTTAATGTTGGGTAAATTTTCTGCCCAGCTGGGTGATTAGGACAAAGAGTCAATTGATTACATTATAAGTGTTTTCAAAATGGAAATAAAAAAAGAAAGACTATAAAAAGCTAAGGCTCTAGGACAAACAGGAAAACTGCAGAAGGACTCTAAAATGACAGAGCCCGCAACTTTCCACTGCTATAGGCAATCTCGAAAAGTACGCTCCCCTGGCTGACACCCTGAGGACAAAGGGCTATGAGGTGTACACCGACGCTCTGATCGTCGGGGCCCTGGGCGCCTGGGACCCCTGTAACGAGCGCGTACTGAGGACCTGCGGGGTAGGCCGTCGCTACGCGCGGCTCATGCAACGTCTAATGGTCTCGGACACTATCCAGTGGTCCCGGGACATTTATACAGAGCACATCACCGGCCATCGCCAATACCGTGAGTGAGCCGGCGTGACTTTGCGCACCCACAACGAGGAAGAGACCTGAAGACTTCCTCTGTTGGACCTTATCCCCTGAACCCACCGAACCGAACTGAACTCCACCATATGAGGGTCATCCTATCCTCATTACTCGGCCCACTTATTCATACCTATGATTGCCTGTAATTCCTGTATGAGTGATGTACCCTCACTGCTTACTGATTGTACCTTGATTCATCCACCTTGTACCCCCCCATTGGGGATATTGCAGACTGTATGTGTTATGTGCTATCCAATGTCAAAATACTAACATCCCCCTATACTCTGTATGCTACCCCCGATGACTAATAACTAAAGTTTCAAGACAGTGTATCATCTATTTTTAAACATTCTCTAATAAAATGTTATATCTGTGATGGAGAAATGCATGTAAATTATTTATATAGCACACAAACTATAAAGGGGTTAAGCTATTACACAACACCATGTAAGATGTGTTCACGTGTAATGCAAATGTAAATTCATAGTGCTGCACATGCTCTTTTGGGGAGTTTAACATTCATCTGTTATTCTGAAACAGAAAGCCCAGTCACAGTCACAAACATTTTGTAAAGTTTCTTTCCTCTTTGTTCCCATCTCTTTCTTAAATAGTTGTTATGTGCTTTGAAGATGAAATGCCTTCAAGAGGAAACATGGTCTAATAGTAAAAATAATGGACTAGGACTCAGGTGATCTGGGTTATGTTCCTGACACTGTCACAGATGCATTGTGTGATCTTGGATAAATCTCTCCCTGCTCTCTGACTCAGTTCCTCTCCCCTCCCTCCCAGCCCCCATCTGTACAATTGGGATAATTACTAGAATTAGATGGAAAACAGGCATTGTTCTCTGTGAAAATCAGAGAGAAAAATCCCCTTGTGAAAATATTCCCATTGGAAAAGTTTCAAAAATGTGGGGAAACGCTTTCCCTCCCACATGCTTTCTTGTCGTTTTCCAACTGGGAAAAGCTGGAAAAGTCAAAAAGTGGGGAAATCCCCACAATTTCAAAACTCTAAAACTTTCAAAATTGTGTGGTTCCCCCCCATTTGTCATTTCAAAAACATATTTTGGAAGATGAATTTCTGTAAAAAGATAAGGTTTTGTCAAAAGCTATATTTTCTGATGAAACCAAGTTTTGTCAGAAAATGTTCAAGCAGCTCTGACATGTAGTTGCCTCCAGGGGGATCGTAGAGTACTTTGAGATCCAGATTACAGTCATGTTAAAGCTCTCAGTTGGATTTCTAAATGAGCAGCTATTTACCTTCTTCCTCGCTATCTGAGGCACTGCTCTTCTCCAGAAGATTCTCATTCTCGATCGGCTCCAGGGACTGTGCTGGGAGCCTGCGTCTCTCTAGCTTAACTGGTTTCTTTTCTGAAGGCAACAGAGGGCTCCTCTTGTCCTGTTTCTCATTTTGGGATTCCTCCTGCTCAGACCCCTATGGGAAGAGCCATCAGCAAATGGTATAATTGACTGTAATAACCTTCATGAACACTTTATAAACAACCTTAGTTAAAAAAAAAAAGTTACAATTGACAAGTGTAAACAAGCTAGCTGTCCAAATTCTATTTACCACTTACCTGGGGCAAGTACTGCCCCTAACACTGGACTGTAAAATTCCTTCTCTGGATCCAGCCTCCCTCATCTATTTATATAGCTCCAAGGCAGATTCTGCCAAATGGAAGCTTTCAGCTGAAATCAGTTCCTAGCCACTACTCCTGTGAAGGTAACCGTTCAAGAGTGAAATGATGCAGCACCATTTGAGACACTCAGAGGTGTGAATTATCCCCATCAATCCTATTGACTGACTGACTCATAATGACTTAACTCGGAACCCTAACTATGACACTTGTGGGGCCAGACTATTCTAGAAATTCAGGCAAGCAACTGCACACCTAATGAAAGACAAATGCAAGGTACTACACTTAGAAAGGGGAGGGGGAATCAAATACACAGCTACAAGATGGGGAATAACTCACTAAGCAGTAGTATTGCAGGAAAGGATGTAGGGGTTATAGTGGATCACAAATTAAACACGAGTTAACATGATCCAGTTTCAAAAAAGGCTAATATTCTAGAGAGTATTAACACAAGTGTCGTATGTAAGACACGGGAGTTTATTGTCACGCTCTACTCAGCACTGGTGAAGCCTCAGTTGGAGTATTGTGTCCAGGACTGTGATCAATTGTTCTCCATGTCCACTGAAAGTAGGGCAAGAAGTAATGAGCTTAAGCTGTTGCAAGGGAGATTTAGATTACACATTAGGGAAATCCTTCTAGCTCTAAGGATAGTTGAGTTCTGGAACAGGCTTCCAAGGGAGGTTGTGGAATCCCTGTCATTGGAGGTTTAAGAACAGGTTAGACAAATACCTGTCAGGGATGATCCTGTCTCAGTGCAAGGGACTGGACTAGATGACCTCTTGAGGTGCCTTCCAGCCCTACATTTCTATGGTTCTATCATTCTAATTTGCATACGTTTATTGAGATTGGGCATGCAAACCTGCTAACTGCAAACAGCACAGCCAAAGAAAGGGCAGGAATGGTGGTCCTCCTAACGGTATAGTTCCTACATAAGAGCCATATTCTATCCTCAGTCTCTGTGCAAACTTCTCATTGTCTTCAGTGGGACATTGGTTGTGAATCAAGAGCAGTATATGGCCTTAAACTTTGTAGCTCTGATGTGTGGCGCATAATGCGATCAAGCTCTCTTCCTACATGATTTTAACTCATCTGCCTTACCACCATGTTGGAAGATTAATTCAGTACTGATTCATAAGGAAGAGCTCCATCTACGTGAATCATCATCACCATTTTCTGTAGCACTCGAATGTTCCTTGGCGGTCTGTTATCAAAATGTAGACCTGACCTTACATAGCTTGGGTGATTGAGAGATTCAAAGTACAAAGCTGGATGGCTGAAGGGCATAAAAGCCAACACTGAATTTGTGAATTCAATATAAAAAGGCAAGGTATTTCCAACACCAAAATAAAGGGAAGATTAAATTACGGAAGCAAATTAATCAGACCCTAGTATTGAATCGGAAGCAATTAGTGAATTCCATGGAACACAATGTAGTGCAAAGGAAGAAGTAGGACAATGGGAAGGGGAAAGAATAAGTCAGTGCATCAGTATTTCAGCATCAAGATTCTCCAGTCTGGGTGAGGAGAGCGATGAAGCAGCCATTTGTGGCAAGCACTTTTTGTACGGAATAGCAGACAAAGGTCCCATCCATCTTTCCACACCTGATACAGATACAAGGAATTCTTATTCTGATGGTATTTTGACAGAGACCATGGATTTGAAGAAGACAGGGGAGTTTAAACCACCCTGCACCGGCTTAATCCAAGGCAATGGGTTAAGCATGACACTTCTGAGAAGAAAGCCCTTCCCAAGACATACTGGCCCACCAGAGATTTTTTTTATGCATGCATGACATATGCATTATAAACCCAGATTTCTTGTACCTTTCAGCCATAACACATCTAAGACAAGGGCTAAAGAGAAATATTAACAAAAAAAACCCTGCTACTAAAATAAAAAAGCAGTAGGAGGCACATACATAGTCTAGTAGTTCCATGCGTCCTCAAGAGGAGCTGAAAACGTACAGTGAGGGAGGAGGTGTCATACATCTCTTTGAAACCCCAAATTTGGCACCAAGCTGGCAAACCTCCTCCTAAGACTTTCTTGGTGCTACTAGTGCCTAGTAGAGTCCAAGAATGGGGATCAGTGCATGCAATTTTTGTCAAGGAGAACAGCACGTGTCTTGATGGATGTGCACCAATTTCTGGCGGCAGGGAAAATTAGGCAACAGACTGGTGTATACTGTTAGATGCACTGTGCTTTAAAAGAAAACCATGATTGATGGTGCACACAAAGGCTGCACACTTTCTTTTAAAAAAATTAGAGAATTAATAAAAACAAATTCCTAGTTTGTCAAGCAGAAACAAACATTAACTGTGAGATACAAAAGCCCTTGAAATGTTCTTGAGATTACATTATATTAACTATGAAAGTATTAAAATGTATCACTAAAGGTTAATCATAGTAAAACTGAAGGCAGACTTGAATGCTGAGATGGCTGTTCAAGACCCTGGCAAGTCCTGTTTGCAGGGGTCTGACACTGCCCGCTCTCCCTCCCCCCAAAAACTCAAGTGGGATTTGTCATAAATGATGATGAAGTTGCAATACTCTTCATTCTTCCTTGAATCTTTTGCCACGGGGCTTACTAGAACCAGGCTATACTTTCCGCACCACTCTCACGGTGAGGATCAAGGAGCCATCATGCTGTATGCTGATGGCCTATTTCCTTATGGCTACTGAAATATTTATTATTGAATAAACTCACATCATTGTGACTTGTCTGCAGGATGCATGTAGGATTCAGAAGACATGCATTGGATGGATTTATTAGTGTAACTGGAAATACCACTTGGAATAATAATGGGAGCAAACACACTCCATTCAAAAGCACAACCTGGCAAATATTTGCTGTATTTAAACAGCATTAAAGGTGGCCTGCAAAGGGGGGAAAACGCTGTGCTTTTCCCTTGTTTTTCTTCTTTAGGAAGAATAAATAAGGCATAACATATTTTTCTTCCTCCTGCAAGTTACTGGGCTAAGTACAGGGGTAACTGGGAGAAATTCTTCAGTCTGGGTTATGCTAGAGGCCAGACTTGATGATCACAGAAGACCCTTCTATTCTTAACATCTAAGAAAACAATCACGAGTGTGGGTGTCTCGTCTTTCTGAGATCTCCATGGATGACTCAAATGTGTAACGGGAGCTAAAATACACACCATACATATATCACATCCCATTAGTTCCTATGATGTCAAAACCCTACTAGTTCTCCATAGGTTCTTCAGGAGCAGACAAGATCTGAATTTCTCATGTGAAAAACAAGAAGAATCCTTCAGTCCTTTATTTTTTTAATTTTCTTTTGGGAAAAAGATTCAGTCCTTCTTTATACAGCAAAAAGGGAATGAGTCAGTTTCTCCCCTTTTGCAGGTCACCTCTAAACTACATAATGAGTTTTCATGGATTTACTCAGCCATCTTATGGCAGCAATACTTTAATAACTACTGAAACTCTCTATTCCTTCTGTAATCCTGAAATATCTGCATTCTGTCACTCAACTACTCTAGCAAATACCACACAAAATGTATACCTAAATGTAACTGTCATACATTTTGTAAGTTATGCAATAATCAAATACCCCAGATTCATCTCTCTCAAACTTCAATGAGCTCGGATGCTAAGAAATGTACTTCAACAAATTGAGCCTGTGCATAGGATTGGAGCCTATATTCATCAAAATGGCACTACTGGGTGAGATTTTCAAAGGCACTTTCATTGTTACAGGGTTAGCTGTAACTTTTCCCCCTGTTAGGTCTCCATTGAGCACACGCTTTCAAAATGACAGGTCCTGCACCTCCACTCCTCTCAGTGTGGAATCCCACGGTTCTCCCGCCCTAGGCTACAGCACCTGTTCACCATACATGATTCCTCAGCAGGCCCAAATGCATTTAGCAGTGTAAGAGACTTCCCTTTGTGAGCTGTGACCAGTACAATGCAATGACTCAGAACAGTTTCTTTCAAAGTATTACTTATCCATAGGAACACAGCATTCTGAGAAAAGGGCTAAAACTACAAAGCCTATACACAACACACCTTGTCTTACCTAAAGCCTAAGTAGGTCTAACTTATCCCACACACTCCAATCTCTAGGTCAGTCTGTTCCCCCAGTAGTCCCATCCTCCCTCTAAGATCAGTTCTTTTAACAAATCCTTATGCCTAGAACAATTATAGGGAAGTGTGAGGAGATTCTAATCTGCAACAAAAATATCAGGCAAGTGGGTCTGAACATAGAAATAGAAAAAAGACAATAAGAGGTTTTATGGAGCACTTTTCCTTTGTAGATCTTAAAGTGCTCTATACAGATGGATAAATATAATTATCCTCTTTGTACAGATAGAGAAACAGAGGCACAAAGAGTTGCAGTGACTTGTCCGAAGTCACATGGTGAGTCAATGGCTGAACAGGGAATGGGATGCCAGGAGCTCCCCACTCCTGACCCAGTTCCCTATCCACTTGATCCCACTGCCAATAATAATAATGTATTATTTAAGTAAAAGAAATTCAAAAAAGTGATCAGAACTACAAACAATCCATTTCATGTGAATGTTAGCAGCCAGCAGGGCAAAAGTCTTAAAACACTGAAAGATGAATAACTGACCTTAACCCATTCACCTCCAGATGCTAAAATCTTCTAAACTGTTCTCATCTTCACATCCTTCATAGGTAGGAGAAGGAGTATCCACACACACACACACACACACACACACACACACACACACTTACAAATGTGTAAATCATACATCCTTATTTGTTAAGTACAGCAAGTATTTATTTCTAAATAAATACTTACTCCTGTCAGTGTGTTTCCATGGAATGACTCTGCCTCTACTATCTGAATGATGGGTTCATGAATTTCACGGATTGCTTTGGGTAATTTTTCATCTCTGTCTCCAGAATCATCACAAATGCTGGATCTGTCCAAAGCAAAAAGATAATAAAGACGGTGTTAATTTAATTTCTTAGCATTTATGGCACCAAACTCATACTTTTGGAGATTTATTGAATTTAAAAACATGCACTATAAACCATTAATTGAATTGCCACATAAGACTGCCAGCTCAGTCATCCCACATCCAGTTCATTAACCCATCAAACTACCCTGTCCCCAAGAGCCCGTGAGAAAACCCTGGCTTAGCAGTGTATCTGGAAAGTTAATAAATCAAGGTTATGGTGAACCAAGGGAGAAAGTTAATGTTGTGGATGGCAGGGAGATAAAAGTATCTTAGGTCTCAAATTGAGAAGTTTTGTCCTTTTGATTATTATAATAGGCATTTTTCTTACACTCATCCCTCTAGCATCCTATGTCAAAATATTTTGAAGATTATACTATGAAACATTAAAAAAAACCAGGCAGGGGCTTTTTTTGGGATATACACATTTCCTCAGCATTTTCATTCAAAACACAACAGCACTAAGTGTTAGTGCATTCATTAATTTTTGTTCACTTTTATAAGACGTGCCCATCTAAGGGCATGTAGAAAATTAAAACCACATTGTTTAAAGAGTAAAGCTGAAAATTAACAATTTTGCTCAGGGTCATTTGAAGGAGTCAAAGAAACTGTATCAGAACCAGAAAGAGACACTGATAAATCCACTTTCATTGTTAATTTTTTTTTTTTTTGGCCAAACTGTAAAATGGTGAAAAATAAAGCAGCAGTTTTAAGTGTTTCAATTTTAATAATCTAAAACAGAGGGTCTCAACCTGGGGTTCATGAAAAGGTAGCAGAGGGTCATAATCCCTCAGCAATATCCATACTGCTTACTAGGATGATGGGCCTGACTAGATTCTAGCATGGGGAAGATTGAGAATCCCCAATCTAAAGTGGCATTAGTAATACAAGTATGGGATTTTTAAAAAATATGACACACAATTCCTAGATTCCTTTACCTGAACAGAACCAGGAAAAGCTATGGAAACACGAGCTTCCTCATACTTCTCCACACTAAGGGGTCTCGGTTCTGCTCAACCTACAATAGAGTGAAGGCAATCGAGTCTTTATGCCTAGTCAGTACTTTAGCCCCTTTGCTAAGGCTGCTAAACTGCGTACAGATTAGTGCCAGTAATGGAGGCAATTTTGAAGGAGGATTTTAAGACAGAGTTGTGGAAACAGTTTTCTATTTCCATAAAAGATAAGTATCCGTAGTATCTTCTTACCTAGATTGTCCATTGTCTTCAGAGGAGGAGTAAAAGCTCTCCATCTCCTCACTGTTCAGGCCCAGCTCAGAGCCATAGCTCTGTTGTACCAGTTGCCAGAACTCCTGTTTGGTCAGTCTCTGAAAAGAGAAAGCACATTGTTGGTCAAAAGCTGCAGTGAAGAACTACTTCTTCTACCTGTTCACAAACAGATGATTTGACCCCAGATATATCTGGATCCCTCCCTGTTATTTTTTAAGAAAGCTTCTTGCCTAACAAACAGCACCCATTTTAGACCCCACTGCACTTGGTAGCCCTCCTTAGAAATATAAAGGAGACTCTCAGCTTCCATTTTTAAATAGCTAATCTTCTAGCCAAAACAGGTTTGAGAACATAACCCAATATAAACTGATCACTAGAGCTGAAAACTCGTGACTGTTTTTCCCTTAATATCACAGGTTACTCCCCTTCCACCCCAACCCCCAACCAGCTGCCCACAGTCGCCCTTTGGGGCTCGTGAAAACTATAAAGTCACAGTCCCTTGACTTGAGCTTCATCATTCAGGCTGCCACTGATGACAGTGGGGTATCTCAAATTCCCTCCCAGCCAAATTGCCTGCAGCTCAGCTGGCTTCTTCGCTGAATAACCAGTGTGAACTTTGGTCACAAGGAAAGACAGTTCAGCAGCTTGAGAGGTGGAATGGTCTAGTCCAGTGGCTCTCAAACTTTTGTACTGGTGACCCCTTTCCCACAGCAAGCCTCTGAGTGTGATCCCCCCTTATAAATTAAAAACACTTTTTTATATATTTAACACCATTATAAATGCTGGAGGCAAAGCGGGATTTGGGGTGGAGGCTGACAGCTTGAAACCCCCCATGTAATAACTTTGTAACCCCTGAGGGGTCCCGACCCCCAGTTTGAGAACCCCTGGTCTAGTCAGTGACTAAGCACAAGGGCCTGCTACATTCAAATCCCAGCTCTAAACAGACTACCTTGGTGGCCTTTATCAAGTTACTTCTTTCCATTCCTCAATTTCCCCATCTGCAAAATGAGGACGATCACACTTACCAACCTCACAGGGGAGATGTGAGGAGTAAGCAGTCAATGCCTATGATGCACTAGAATTCACCATAGTACACAAACCATACAGCTTATTTGGACAACTATCCCTTTTAAATTCATATTTTACACACACACGCGGTTGTGTTAGTTCTATCAGACGGCCTACGTTGAACTGGGCACTCTAGAGAACATAAAGTAGGCAAGCTGCCTTTCACTAATTTGCTTGCATTCTAGGAACTACTACAGGTCTGTCTCATCTTACGCTGGGGTTACGTTCCGCGGTCAGCGCGTAAAGCGAAAACCGCGTATAGTCAAAATTACATTGAGTGTAATGGCGGGCAGAATCGCCCGCACTACAGAAACAGTATTTAAATTGTTATTTTTCTCTTTTTTTTTGTTTTTTTTCTTGTTTTTGCCGACCGTGTAAAGCTGAAATTGCACATGTTAAATGCGCCTAAAATGCGACAGACCTGTACTACTATTTGTTGTTTGGATTCAAGTAATGCTTACAGGTCCCAATCAGGATCTAAGCCTTCTTGTATGAGGCACTGTGGAAACACAGCATAGGAGACAGTCCCTGCAAAGAGTTTACAGTCTAATCTAATAGAAATCGCCAACAACAAAAATCAGACAAGTGTCACTTTATGAAGGATTATTAGCACAGGTTAGGGTAGCAGATCCAATAGATCAGCACACTATCACTGTACTAAACAATAATACTGCTATTTGTTTCTAGTAATAGCTTTGAGGATGCACAGTGAAAAGCTTGTTTGAAGGAGTGATTTGAAAATCCCCAAATCCTTAAACTGCTTCTGGGCATAGAGGTGTGATCACTGAGGTGGCAGAAAAATGGTTTCATAAATCTGTCCATAAATATCAAGGCTCTCTCTAGCCACTCCCTTACTCCCACTCATCCCTGTGCCTTCCTAACGTTTTGCCCTCATATGTCTGAAATGCTTCCTTATCCCAGTGCAATAAAACACATCCCTCCTCTTTCAAATAGCTCCTCAAAGCCCACTTACTGTGCATCCTCAGTCTCTATTGTTTATCAATATTTATTTCTGGTAGCATCCACAATGCACTGGGTACTGAGCCCCATCATCTGGTGCTGGTAATCGGTCACAGACAAAGTAATACTTGTGCAAACTATTGATAACAAATCACACTGTATTTAATCACAAGCTCTTCAGGGCAGGAACTGTCCCTTTAATATGTTCGAACAGCACCTAGCACCATAGGGCTCTGAGCCTGATATGAGTCTCTAGGTGACACTGCAATACAAATAAATACTACTTAGAATACAAACACAGATCAAGACAGGCACCTTGGGTAAATTTTTCAAAAGTGCTTAAGTGACATTCAGAATTACCATGATCTTAATTCAGTGTTGCTTCATTCACTTCCAAAGTGACTTAAACTGAAGGTCACTAATTCTGAATAAAAGTGTCTGAACAGGGGTTTAATGCAATTGAATTAATCCACCTTAATTCACACCTCCAGTTAACTCAGATTAACTTTCCTCAGTGTGCCTGTGTAGTCAAACTCCTCATCACATTTGTCAAAAGGGATTTAGGAGCTGAAGTCTCATTGTCTGATTTAGGTTTCTAAGTGCCTAAGTCACTTTTAAACATTGTACCCTGTCTGCCCCATGCTCTGTAAAGACCCCATATACCATTAGCACTCAGCTACAAATAAATCATATGCACAAAATGTTTTGAAAAATAATATAAACAGTTTAAAATGCAACTAATGTATTAATGGCCACACTTCAGTGTTTCTTCAGTTGTCATGAATGTTTTCTTGGACATTCTTAGAACAGAAGAACCGTCTGCTTCCCTCTCAAGATCTAAAGGATAGGGCACTAGACTAGAACTTAGGACAGGGGTCGGCAACCTTTCAGAAGTGGTGTGCCGGGTCTTCATTTATTCACTCTAATTTAAGGTTTCGCGTGCCAGTCATACATTTTAACGTTTTTAGAAGGTCTCTTGTTATAAGTCTATAATATATAACTAAACTATTGTTGTATGTAAAGTAAATAAGGTGTTAAAATGTTTAAGAAGCTTCATTTAAAATTAAATTAAAATGCAGAGCCCCCTGGACCGGTGGCCCGGACCCGGGCAGTGTGAGTGCCACTGAAAATCAGCTCACGTGCCACCTTTGGCACCCGTGCCATAGGTTGCCTACCCCTGACTTAGGAGATCTGGGTTCTTTTCACAGCTGTGCCAGTGACCCCCTTATGACTTTGGGTAAGTCGTGTAAAAGATATGTGCCTCAGTTTCCTCATGAAGCTTACACACTTTTGTAAAACACTTCGAGTTTTACAGATGGACAGAACTACCTAAATTGTAAGTTACTATTATCTGGTACTGACTGCTGCCAGAGACAAGATACTGGACTAGATGGACCACTGATATGAGACAGTGTGGTTATTCTTATGAATACACAAGGCTATTACTCTCAGGAAGGGTGAGGGGAATCTTAGAAATGTGCTCAGATACCTCCTTTTTAGAAGTCCAGTGCTAGGTTTTTCATTTCATTGTTAAGAAATTGAACCAGATTTCCCCATCCACCAATAAAATTCACACTTTGACCTATTCAAGTGCTCTCAGGTATTCTCAAGAGGGGTAAGAAAAAGAGAAAGGATCCTGACACTTAAACCCATATCCATAAAATAAACAACCAGTCTCAAAGTCCATTTTCCTTGCTGAAAAGAACTCGAAAAAAGTGGGAAAGAAGGCATAAGGAGTTTATGGATGTGAAAGAAGAGTGTCATTAATGGTCTCTAAAGAAGCTGGAAACTGTTTATCAGCCATGATCCATATAGATCAATGGAATCAAACATTATGAATGAAAGCAGCAAAGAATCCTGTGGCGCCTTATAGACTAACAGACGTTTTGCAGCATGAGCTTTCGTGGGTGAATACCCACTTCTTCGGGAATACCACTTGCATCCGAAGAAGTGGGTATTCACCCACGAAAGCTCATGCTGCAAAACGTCTGTTAGTCTATAACAGGGGTCGGCAACCTTTCAGAAGTGGTGTGCCGAGTCTTCATTTATTCACTCTAATTTAAGGTTTCGCGTGCCGGTCATACATTTTAACGTTTTTAGAAGGTCTCTTTCTCTAATTCTAGAATATATAACTAAACTATTGTTGTATGTAAAGTAAATAAGGTTTTTTAAATGTTTAAGAAACTTCATTTAAAATTAAATTAAAATGCAGAGCCCCCCGGACCGGTGGCCAGGATCCAGGCAGTGTGAGTGCCGCTGAAAATCAGCTTGCGTGCCACCTTCGGCACACGTGCCATAGGTTGCCTACCCCTGGTCTATAAGGTGCCACAGGATTCTTTGCTGCTTTTACAGATCCAGACTAACACGGCTACCCCTCTGATTATGAATGAAGTAACATAAGAACAATTTACAAGAAAAATCATATTAAATATCTGTGCATTAAAGACATTTTAAAAAGACACCATTGTCCTGCTTACTCAAATTGCAGGGGTTTGCAATAGTGACAGCAATTTAAAGATACAAAAAAGGTAACACACAAGCACTAATATGTAGCTATCCATATATATTTATACCTACATATACATACACACACACTTGATTTTTCTTATATTACTATTATATCTTAAGACTTCCACAAATGCAGAATGTGTTTGGAAGTTATATTTAAAATGTTCAGCTTCAACAACTATTAATTTATTAAGACTACTTGCAGATTTCTGATTATGAAAGCATGGTTTTTAATCACATTTGCTCTGTGTCCCTTTCAACAGAAAGTGGGGAGAACCTTACATTTTCAATTCTCAAACTCCTCACCTACTTAGCCAACTTCATATTGATGCTCAGGACACAGGACTGCACCAAAAGACAGCAACCTGTGCTGCTGGGGCTGTAGAACTCTCCTGCATTCAGAAGCACGTAATTTCACCCCAAAGGGCTGAGTTTTCTGTGAAGCAGATGAACCCAATGGGCCGCATGGCTAACAAGCAAGTCCAAAAACTCAGAAGAACAATTCCCAGCCCATGCTAGTTTGGCTCTAATCAAGACCCAATGGGCCTTGAGCTGTCAACATGAAGACGACTCCACTACACAGTGGCAAAACTCCTGGGGTAAGCAGGCTGCTTACATTGTTGTTTATTAAGACGTATCTTTGCCTTGTCGAAGATGGACTGTGCTGCTCTTTCAAACCTGTTTCTCCGTAACTTCCTGCTTGGCAGTATCAGACCTGTTCACAAGGGGGTTGGTCTGCCTGCAGAACTGGAAGTTGTGCTAGATTCCGGACCGGTTCCTAGGCCGCTCCCACTAAGGAAGCGTAGGTAAGCAGGGTTTGTTAAAGACACAGTCTGGTTTTCCTTTCCTCTTCCAGACACATTAAACTGCACTTAAAGTTCCATTACAGCAAGAGACAGCTGGAGACAGACTTATTTAAACTCATTTTGAGTTTTACAATGCCCATTCAAGCAGTATTTTAAATATCTAAAGATATTAAAGAATGCCTTGAATCTAACACACTGCTTCTCAAGGGAGTGGCTTCAGAAGCGGCAGCTTTTATCACTAATAGCCCCGTTTAAAGCAGGTTAAGCCACTGTTTACTGCAAGGAGAGAACCTTCTTTTTTAATGACATTCCTGCATTGCTAGCACAGCTTTCTTATCAGGCCTCTTCATTTAACCTTTTCACTGCTGTCAGTACACGCATGTGCCACAGCATAAGTTTTAAATGGAAAAGCAGGACATACTATGCCCAACCACACTGAAAGAGAAAGTGTCCTTGCTACCTTTATCTTTTCAGTGCTGAATTATGTAACTTGTCTATTACAGTTTAATAGCAGGCAAGTTTTTGTGCTTTATATAGAAACAATATCATTTTATATATAGATGTTGATCCTATACAGGATTTTTCTTCCACAGATTTCAAAGCTGGGATGAAACCAGTTCTGCTGCTAATAAAATCTTTACATCATACCACATCATCATTTATTTTATGTCATCATTTACTGGAAGACCAACTTGCAAAGGTGTTAGAGAGTTTAAAAGATGAATCATACTATTTTTCATATCCCTCTACCTCACAAATCAGACTGCCTTAGTACGAGTCCAACTGTACATGGTGGGGGAGAAGAAAATATCTAATGCATTTTAAAAAGTCTCCATAAAATAGTTTTTGTATTCATAACATTGCAGTATTAAAGGGCTGATATTGCAAAATCTACTAAATCTAGAAACAAAAGTCTTACACCACTGGAAAGAAGAGATTCTCAACTCTTCTGTTTCTAGCTCTGGTAATTGATAACGGATGTTAAACCTGTCACTAGTCCAATATCAAATCCTGCCTGTCCTAGGATTCAGGATAGTGCAGTTCTGGGAGGGAGAAAATTATTTTTGGGGCAGGTGGTTTTGTGGTTTTTTTTAGGACCTGTTTGAAGCAGCTCAGAAACATTAGATGTTATCTCAAGTATAGCTGAACTAGTGGGCAAAGTACAGGTGGAAGGGTCAAGAGAACACAAATGCATGCAATTTACTCATGACTCTCATATTAACACAATCCATGTTTAAGAATGGCTCAAACAATATAGTTCTTCCTTCGGGACCAGGAGGTCACATGTTACAATCCAACACTAGCATGCAGTTCTTGATACTTTACTACCCTACAATACTTCACAGTGAGCATGGAATGCATTTTTCAATTTTATAGGAGTTTGGATGAGATACTAAACAGAAGTTCTTTCTGTGCGTCTCTGCAGACTTTCAAGATAAAAGTTAATAGATTCTGGCCAGTTGTGCAGGGGAGTAGGGAGGGAGAAGCACAACAAATTCCCCCTCCCTCCCATACTTCCTTGTGCCCCTGCACAGGGATGGCTAGAATTAGTCTGGGAGGATGCAGTCCCTGCTCCCAATTAGCTCTCTACAACAGCACTAGCTGCTCAAAAGTGAGTGGGGAAAAGACTCCCCCACATATCCCCATCAGCATTGAGGAGTTGGCTGGCTGCAAGGGTGGCAGAGCTATTGCTCTGGTATGTATGCCTTGGAAACATCAAGAGGAATTCTAGCTACTTGATCCCACACCCCTAAAGCTCTCTCCTGCCTCCTGCAATGTAATTGCACTCAGGAGCAATTCTGCACCCAGCAAAGGGGGAGGGATAGCTCAGTGGTTTGAGCTTTGGCCTGCTTAAACCCAGGGTTGTGAGTTCAATCCTTGAGGGGGCCATTTAGGGAACTGGGGTAAAAATCTGTCTGGGGATTGGCCCTGCAGGAGTTGGACTAGATGACCTGCTGAGGTCCCTTCCAACCCTGTGATTCTATGAAAGCTCAACATAGTTAATTAACTAAACTAAAATTCAGAGTGGAAAATAAATCCAAAACTGCTAAGGAAGAAAACTTGCAGGAATTGAAACCTGATTACGAGTTATACTTGTTCTGTTAGAAATCAGGAGCACTTTTGTTATGTTTGTTCAGGGTTTTAATGACATGCCTGATTAGATTTTGCTTTGCTGATTCTCCCTCAACAAAATGCAAATGGACATTTATGACACCGAGGGACTATAGGACGTGAAGTTATGTGCCGATGAAGCTACTAATATACATTTCTGTGTCTGTGAAATTTATTATATTACGGATAGGTCAATAGTGACTCTACATTAAGACAGCATATACTTTTTAAAATACTGACTAACTTGATGAGGAAATTTTCAAAATGCTCCCTTTTTGACTAATGACAGAGATAATTTTTAAAAATATTGCCACAATAGCTCTCTAATGCCATAGGCTTCCCCCTCATTCAGCTCCCCTAGCCACCATGACAAAGTGAAAATTATTTTTCTCCCTCCCAGGGCATTCACAAGGGGAGACAAGCAGGGACACAGGCTCCCCAGTAATTGGCTGGGGCACAGAGCTCCTCCGGCCCCGGGGCGGAGATGACAGCTCCTTCAGCCCCAGGGTGGGGCCCAGAACGTGCCCCTCCAAAAACAGTGAAATTTAAATTCCTGCACACGCCCCTGCCTCCTTTTATTATTACTAACATCAATTTTTATCCACGATGAGCTGGATTAAGATACAGTATCCATACCCATTCCTGTAGTGGTAACATCTACAAGAAAATGTGTACAGTACAAGAAAAATATGAGGTTGGAGTGAAGGTTGCGCACTTGAATAGGAGATAGTGAGGAATTGGGTGGATACATTGTAGTTGTCTATGCTGGATGCTGGAATTGAAAAAGAGTTTGACATGGAGTTATGAGTGTGACAGTGTGTTCGGTTTGTAAGGGATGTGGATTTGTGGCTGATCTGGATGTTAAATGTTACCTTAAATGGTGTTTTCCTTGAATTTTAGTGTTTGTATTTCTTTTAAACACATTTGAGCCACCTTAACTCTAAGTTAGCTAAGATTATATGCAGGATATGTATATAAACAGTGCAGCAGATTTAAGTCTCTGGGGGACATTCTCCTTCAATGTTATATTTGTGTATCTTGGTGCTTAGCTGCCTCTGTTTTGAAATATTAAAACAATGAGAACTGTGAGTTATAGGAAAGAGAGCCACAGAAGCGTGTTACTTGCATTGACTCTTTGCAACAAACATGTCATTGCATTTTCAGGAAGAAGCATCAGATTAAGTGTACACAAGTTGCCATATGAATCAAGCTACCTAGCAGAAGTTGCCAAAACACACCTGTATGTAGTTCAGCCTTCATCTTTGTTGTGTCTTTTCAGCTCAGGGGTCATATTGAGCTGGTTGGCAGAGGGTTCAACCTAGTTTACTTTTCTTGAGATGATGCCAATTTGTTTTCCAGAATCTAAGCCTATTCTTAAAAAAAACGTCTCTCTCTCTTATGGTCACAAAGATGACCTTAAAAATTTGAACCAAATATAAATCAATCCAGTAATATCTGCCTGAGTTTACAGATAGCCTCCAACAATAGCTCCAAAAGAGGTGTGAGCTGCTACTCTGCCATCCCAACGGAGTTATTAACTTCACAGATAATGACAACATTTTAAATGTAAATGCAAGAAAAGAGAAGAATCATCATATTATGAAGATCTTCTTTGACTGGAGTCTCATTCTGGAATCTGAAGTGAGTGGAGCCTGGGAAAGTACCAATACTTTCTTCCACCCCACTCCAACTTCGACTATTGATTTGAATACTTGAAGAACCAAACCTCTGTTTCTGAAATCATTTAGCCTCCAGTGCAGGTCTAGTGCTCACTAGAGAAAGTGATCTTTAGCCTTTTTTTAATAGTATTGGTCAGCTACATTACTCCCCCTCCCCCCCAAAAAAACAAAAAAAAAATCTTACCTTGTCCAGCAGTGCATTCTGCCATAAGCGGAAGATACTGAGGTAGCTTCTATCTCTAGCACTGAAGGATGTGAAGAAAAACTGTATGGAAGATAAGATGATAGCTTGCTTTATTGAATTCCCTCAAAATCATGGCCCCAGGGAAATGGATTAATACCTACAACTAGGCAGTCACTGTGATATGCAGCTATTGAGGACACTTACTGAAAAAGGGCTAGATTCCCACTGTCTATACATTATATAAAACATTTTTGTTGCTTTTTGTGACATCTACTTGCAAGCACTTACTCCAGTATAAAAATGTCCTCTATATCATTTATCTGCTCCGCTGCTATCTTTCTCCCACTCGCACCTTCATGTGTCTTCATGTATCCCTCTATGCTTGCAACAGTCTCCACTTATCAGTACCCTCACCCTCCTCCTTCACACCCACTGTTCACATGATTATTTTCTTGCTAATCTTCTCACCAAGGCCTGGCACATCATCCTTTACCTCAGGGGTTCTCAAACTGGGGCTTGTGACCCCTCAGAGGGGTCACGAAGTTATTACATGGTGGTCGCAAGCCGTCAGCTTCTACCCCAAGCCTCGCTTCGCCTCCAGCATGTATAATAGTGTTTAATATAAACAGCTGTGTTTTTAATTTATAAGGCGGTGTCGCACTCAGAGGCTTGCTGTGTGAAATGGGTCACCAATACAAAAGTTTGAGAATCTCTGCTTTACCTAATCTGCTCTCTTGTGTTTTGCCTTGTCATTCATGGTTACTCATTCCATTTTTTAAAGTTTGTAACCTCTTAAGCACAGGGATAGAATCGTGTTCTTCGCAGCAGGTAAAAACTAGTAAGACTCATGGGACCCATTATGGAACTGCAAGGGTCTCCCTTCGGTGTCAGCTATATTGAATAAGCAGCCGACTGGACCCTTCCTCTAAAACATCAACAAACTCATAGTAGGCACCTGTCACCCTGTTTTCGGCCTAACAGTTTTGTTTTTTTGGGAGGGAAGGTTACTGAAAAGCTGGTGATGGGCCAACTCCCATCCCAATCCAGATTGGGCAGGCTAACCTATTGCAACTTGCTCTTTGGAATCCCTTTGAAATTCACCCAGAAGCTACAGCTAGTGCAGTATACAGCACCCAGGAGGCAGGGAGAAGCTCCTAATTATACCAAAACCCATTACAAAACAGCCCTATTAGCATATAGCAACTGTCTTCCAAGAATGTGTTTTATTTATAGAGGTTGCAAAACATCAAATTCCAATGCAAACCCACTCTGAAAAGGAAATCCCTAAAAATGGCATCATGGGGCCCTCTGTTTATTGTGTTCACTGATTCCACAGCAACTGTGCTCAGATAACAAGTAAAAAGATGATATTACTAGTTACTAGCTCTGACTCACTGGGTTCTTTCTGGCCCAGCCATCATCACTAGTAATAAAGATTTTGCAACTGAAACTTTGCCGACAACTCTGTTGATGTTACAGAATAGACTTTGACATCCTCTCCCACAGCTGTGCTGACACTGCAGTGCTAACCCAAGTAAAGAGTAGTAAACACTTGTTGTAGTCACCAAAGTTATCAGATCCTGATTGTGACACACACAGGGAGCAGATGTGTGGAGTAAGATTTTTTTTTTTTTTTAAAAGAAACAGTCTCTGATCATAACTGCAGTTTAAATATACAATTGAGACAGTTGCCTTAGCCAACAGGAATCAACAAATGCTCCACCCCAGGAATTATTGTTATGAAAAAAAGGAAATACTAGCTTTTCACCTTCTCCCCTTCTGTTACAATTTGGATGGCATTTGGGATGAGCCGCGCAGTCTTCTCCTTTGTCATGAAGGTTATATCCTTCAAGGCAATAGAAATCTGAACAGAAATAGATACAAAAACACACACAGAAAAGTTATTAAATCCCAGAAATCCACAGGGCACAAGACATGCAAGAGGAACTCAACATCAGACTAACCCAAGCTACTTGAATAAAGCGTAGTAGATGTAGGGTGCAGGACACTAGGACCAGCCTTAAGCACAAGCATACCAAAGCTTTGTAATTCACAGCCCTGCCCAGCCCAGCCGAGCGCACCAGGACCAAATAGTGAACAGACAACTCACTGCACCCTTACCACTCCCACAGCAAGACTAGAAGATTCATGACACAAACCCTATCCTGACAGCAAGCTGAGCCCCACAAATCTGAATCCCAATCCTGGCTGCTACACTGGAGAAGACATTTGTACTCCCTTTTTCTGCTGTAATGTCTCATTTCTGCTAGCAGCCTGACAGATGTGCATGCAGGTACATTTGCCAAGTGGTGTGCAGCCCAGGGCACGGGTCACTTGCAGGTTTAAACTAGTGTAAATGGTGGAGTCTCTGTATCTTGATGTCTTTCAACCATGATTTGAGGACTTCAGTAACTCAGCAGAGGTTAGGGGTCTATTACAGGAGTGGGCGAGGTTCCGTGGCCTGCAATGTGCAGGAAGTCAGACTAGATGATCATGATGATCCCTTCTGGCCTTAAAGTCTATGAGTCTATAAACACTGCTGTGGGGTCTTCCCAGTTGATGTATGGGGTACAGGCATGTGCTCTGCACATTAGTACAGGTGACACTTGAACTGCAACCATCTAGAATGTTAATAAGCAGCTCCCCAAGGTGATCCAAAAAAGAGCTTCCGTCTGGTCAGTCAGTAAGAGTTATAGCATGCTTGTTTCAGCTGGAAGCCATCTTTGCATAGCTTATACACACAAGGCTGAAGATCCAAATAGAAAAATCCCATCATGGTCTTTTGGCATTTCCTTTTAAGCACTTCACCTCACATCCATCCCCGGTGTAACTCCAGCATTGAGGTCAATGGAGTAACCCCACGGATGAATTTGACTTCTTGGTATAGCCAATCTAGATCATTATTTTGAATAAAACATTTCAACAGATTTTCTATATTTTATGTATAAACAGGCTATTTATCACCTCTCCTGCATTCTTCAAAAAGCACTAGTACGGTCGAATCCAAAAAATCTCAAACTTTTTCACAGTGTGGACTACATTTTAATTCAGAAATTGTTAACGCCTCCATCCCCTTCCACTGGCAATTGGGCAGACCACCCTCCCCTTCCCTATTCTCAACTGCATAACATCCCTGTGGCAACTACAGCAATTGCTCTCATGAAAAAGTAATATAATTTTAGCTGCTTTTTAATGCACTTTAGGAGCTGAAAAGAAGCAGCAGCCAGCACCATGTGGACATCCAGCTTTCTTCAGACCACTGGAAAGACACTGACCATAATGTCAGAACCTTTAGCGAAGATATTTTACAGAAAACATTTCTCCTACAGGGAATCTGTATTCTGCAGCAGTTCTGATGTAGGTCCAAGCTAGTCCTATTTCTAAAACTGTTAATTTGCGTCAGTGGAGTCCACATGGACAGTTAATCTGTGGTGGGCTAGTGCAGGGTACATTCACATCCCCACTTACCATGAATTAAATGTTTGTGTAGGCAAGCCCACATCAGCAGCTAAACCAAATTGCAAGTATGCAACACAGGGAATGCCAAAACAAACCAGATGAGAACAGATATAAGGGCATGGAGATACATCTGAGTACAGATAATATAATACACCCATACTTTCATAAAAGGCAAAGTGTCTTCATGAAGAATCTTTTCTTTTGGCAGAGGATTAAAAAAGTCAAAGAGTGAAAGGGCACCTCAAGTATATGTAGGGGGAAAACCTGCAAAAAATTATATCAGATCAAGTTATCCAATATAGGGATAGAGACAATTTTGAACAGACTGATCTTAGTGTTCCATTGACTTCCAGGCTGCTCTTTGATTTTACTGTACTATAGAGATTTGTAACTCCAGTCACGGCGGCCGGCTGCCTTTTGCAGGACCAGCACCAATGGGATGCCCTCCATGATTACCATCACCAAGAAGGATCCCTCAACCAGAAAGCTTCAGATATGATCCCCCAAAACAAAAAGGGAGAAGGGATTTCTTTTAAGCAAACTAATAATCAAATACACAAAAACAACTTACTGTGGTCTCCCATCGGAAGATGTTGCTGTAGAAACAGAGCCAGTTTTCAGAGAGGTACAGGCGTCCCTGCAGCAGAATATCCTTCTGGAGGGCACAGGCATAATCTATACGTAAAGACCAAGATGAACTTATTCACTCATTACAGTCCAATAGGACCAACCTTATTTTTTTCTATAAACCCAACTCTCTTTGATTTATAGCTCAAAATTAGGGGAATAACTTTCATTACTCAAAGGAAAACTCCATAATAATTAAACCCATATTGGACCAAATCCAGTTTACTTTATTTATGACAAGGAATCCTGTTGATGTCCTACATCATCAAAGTCAACGGAATTATTTGTGTGAGCACGGAAAGCAGAACTCTGGCCATTGTGTATTACCCTCTGGTTTCAGGTATCTGGCAAGGCATGGCAGTCAATGAACTTCTGTTTTACAAAGAAAATCAAGCAGAATATAGAAATTGCACTCTACAAGTCAAGCTCCAGGACACTTGAATGAAGTAGCAGAATACAAAGGCAATATTTTGTCTACTAATTCAGAATATATAGTTAACCAGTCATACATACCACAATATAATGTATTGTACATTTCTAAGGTGAATCATTTTACACTCCTTATCATATCACAACTCACAAAGAGCTAAAAAATCCATACTTAGTAGATATCCACATTCCGGCCAGGACACTTCAGTCAGAGGCCTTTTTCAGTCAAGGTTTCTTTTTACTTTTATTACCTATATGAAATGGCCTCTGGCTGAAATATCGCTGCTGGGAACTGACTGTATCTTGAACAGTCCATTAATGCAGTGGTTCTCAAACTTTTGTACTGGTGACCCCTTTCACATAGCAAACCTTAGAATGTGCCCCCCCCCCTATAAATTAAAAACACTTTTAAATATATTTAACACTATTATAAATGCTGGATGCAAAGCAAGGTTTGAGTGGAGGCTGACAGCTCACAACCCCCCATGTAATAACCTCGCAACCCCCTGAGGGGTCCCGACCCCCAGTTTGAGAACCCCTGCATTAATGGATCTCTATTAACAACAGCAAGGAACTAATTCATCTCTTTACTGGTGTCACTGTGATTTAAAGAGCAGAAAGATTCACCATTGAAGCAGTAAGTGTAGGATTTTCATAAATGCCTAGTACTGGCTTCATTGCTCTCACTGAAGTAAAGGGTAAGACTCCTATTAACTACACTGAAAGCAACGTTAGAACAACATTAAGCCCTTTTGAAAATCCCACCCTAAGAATATAAATACTAGGTTAATTTGTTTTACATATTTGAGGTATTAAATTACATGCATGAGGCTGAAACAACCATGACTGTTACGGGGACATTGTCAGGTGAAACTTGGGCCAAAATTTAGCTTTAATACACATCAACTTTTACAAACTGAGGACCGATAAAAATTTCCTTGAATTTTGCCCCCTAAATTCAAATGGAAACAGTGTTTTCAACAAATTAAAATTACCCAGCAATATTTGCAACCCCAATATATGAGAAACTGAAAGCGGAACTGACAAGAAACAAGTTAGAACAGGCTGAAAGAAATTCAAGTTAACAGGCAGCATAGCAAAAATTAAAAGAGACACTGTCCAAATCAGTCTTCTGATAGAGAAATCTTTAAATACGGTGACCTGACTTTTAAAAGAATTCCATCTTAACTCTTTTATTAATTTTTTTTGATGCCCTTCTGTGTTTATAAGAGTCTTTTGGGCAGGTATAAGAACGTCACCACCAAAACACACTGGGGCCATTTCTCCACCCTATCTCCCTTCTCTCTGTACACCTGCCAACCAGCTGCCTCTTTGGTGTCAGCTTTGCTGCTACTAGTAAACACGCTTCCTTGCAGAGCTCAGGGAAGAATATGCACATGGGATCCCCCCAGAGTAGAGCATGAGCGTGATGCAAGTGATCAGCAACAAAACAGTGGAACCAACTATACACAATGGGATGTCAAAATGCACAAAATAGGCAAACCGAAAATTGAGACTAAATGTTAATCCCAGTGCTAGTAACCTACGAGCCGAATTGTAAAAACAGATATAAAATGTTAAAGATGAAAACGAACTTTTTAATGAACTGGTGCTCTTCCAATCAGATTTTTTAAATGTTTACACTATGAAAATCTAAGGCACTTAGTTTATAGGATAGGTATGGAATCAGAGTCATTTTTGTATAATCTTTATCTCTAATTCTCATAATTATAAGAATGTACAAGAGTAACTACAAAAAAGAAAAACATTATAAAGAACAGCAGTAGTTACATTTCTGTTGATAACAATGAGTAGGTGATAACTACGTTAAATATTTGTAGATGAATAATAACTACTACAGCTTGGGTTAAAATCCACTATACCAAGCAAATGAATGGTTTTAAGACTGGAGGTCAGAAAAGGTCCTTTTAAATGAATGCTGCTCCCATGGGGTAAAAGAGTAATTACATAAAATAATGACTGTGTTTGCTTCTGACTGAGGAGGTGCTATATTGCTGGGATTAGTCCATCAGCAAGTGTATTCTTCAAATCCAAGGTAGTCTGTTCATGGCAAATATGCTTAATAGAATTTGCTTCCAGGTGGGTGAAGGTTCTAATTTCTCTTCTATAAAAGCACTTTGCTGTTTCTGGGTAGATGGTGCTGTAGCCACAACACCAAGCATCTAGCAAGACTTTCTTGCTGGATTAAAGGCTGCCTTTTTGTTGCAAGAGATAAACCCTGAAAAACCATGATGTTGTTTTGGTATCAGAATACTTATCTCTGATACAGTGTATTTGTTAAGTGGCTCTCCAGTGGTACAGTCAGGCTTGCTTTGAGTGACCTATTAAGAAGTGGTGAGGTGTGTCATCAGCATCAGGTACAGAGGCAAGAAGATAGTGGGTCTGCTGGGTTTTAAGTTCTCCATTTGGTAACAACTGGCAGAACGGAAAGGCAGGGCTCAAAATAGGTGTTTCAGTGCCTTCAGGTAAATACAACAGTTTGATCTTTTCTCACTAACCCCTTGTTTTTCTTCTAGTCGAACCATTCTTTTTCTCCAGATCTGTAATCCTGTCCTTGCAGTCCCACTGATGTCCTCTTGATAGTATACATGGTTCCAGTTCACCCTGGTGATCAGCAAGCTTTATCCTTTTTAGCAGTAGTCATCCAGTTAAGATTGTAGAGTTGTTTACATATTTTCCAATTCATTTCCATAACTACGGTGAGATCTGGAGTGTTTTTCACTACGCATTTCTTATAAGTATCTGAGGCAAATGGGCTGGTGGTAACTGATATCATTGTATTTTCTCTCGGAGCCCAACAAACCCAAAGTTCTTTTTAGATTGAAGAAAAGACTCCATGGAATGGTCCTAAATTCTGCAGACCACTTATTAGTGAGGTTCTTGCTCTCTCATTAAGGTTCTGAGCTGATTATTAAGGAGCAGGGACAGAGCTCATGGTAAGTGTGACTTACCTAGCTATTTGAGACACCTTAGAAATACTTACCACCTGTCTAATATCCACAAATATTCTGACATGTTTACAAAAAAAATTCAAACTTATTTGCCTGGGTCATGGTGAATTTAAAATGTACATCTTTTCCCTTTTCTGCTTAGCACTAAGCTAGCATCACAGGACCCCAAGAAATAGGTAAGATTTTTACCTGAGAATGCCCCTTAGGAGGTACATTCATCCCCCAGAAAGACACTGCTTGTTGTGCTTCATTTCTTGTATAGTCTTTGCTAAACCTGATGGTATGGTTCTCTCTCTTTCCCATTCACTACCTTGCCTCAAAGCAAGGTGAGTTTAGCAACACAATTCATAGACCATGACTTTGGGGAGAGGGAGTTTTCCCTTTACTTCCCCCACCACCACAAAAACACCACCATTGAGACATAGGAGCTGCCCCTGACAAATCAATTTTTCACAAACCATTCGCCTGATAAGACACCTGACATAGGTGCCATGGCATATCACCTTCCAGAAGAAATGCCTTCATATTAGACTTCTGCCTTATACAGTCCTTTGAAATAGCATACCCGGAAGAAGTGACAGTTCTGTGCTGCAAGTCCATTTCTCTCCTCCCTCCACCATGGGCTGTCTAGAGCATCCCAATTCTTCTTCCTGCAACCCTGACCTTCTTAAAAAACAGACTCCTATGCAAGGAGAAAGCTTTCAGGAGTCCCTCTGGACGTGTGTTTGTCTGTCTGTCAAGGTAACATCTACTATCCTCTGGGCCATTGCTACTTTTTCATGGGTGGAAAAATCTCTACTGGCAGTGCCAGAAACAGGACTCATGCAATGACAACAGTGAGCAATGCTTTCTGGGACTTTATCTCCTGCAGAAGCCAGACAGATGGACGGATAGGCATCACTAACACAGTGCTCAACTCCCTGCCAGCCTGAGAAATGGTTGCACTTGGACACATTTTTAAAGATGCTTCACTTAAACCCAGTGTTACCTTAATGAGAAACATGATTTTTTTAGGCTTCATTTGTTGAGACTCATTTCAAGAGAGCTTTGAGTTTAGATTCTGTATTAACCCCCTCTCCTCTGTTAAACCTAGTTAACCGTTGTTAGTTACCATTTTAAAAAATTGCCCCCCTTCACCTCCCTCTTATTCAACATCTGTTAAGTGTCTGAAGAAGCAATATGTGAAGATGCACCAAATGTATTGCCTATGCCGGAAAAGAGTCCAGTGGCACAAATAAAAATGTCTAGGACAGGGGTCGGCAACCTTTCAGAAGTGCTGTGCCGAGTCTTCATTTATTCACTCTAATTTAAGGTTTTGCGTGCCAGTAATACATTTTAATGTTTTTAAAAGGTCTCTTTCTATGTCTATAATATATAACTAAACTATTGTTGTATGTAAAGAAAATAAGGTTTTTAAAATGTTTAAGAAGCTTCATTTAAAATTAAATTAAAATGCAGAGCCCTCCGGACCAGTGGCCAGGACCTGGGCAGTGTGAGTGCCACTGAACATTAGCTCAAGTGCCGCCTTCGGCACGCGTGCCATAGGTTGCCTACCCCTGGTCTAGGATATAATTCTAACTCTGCTCTTTCCCCACACTCTCCAGGCCAATCATAATCCAAACATTTCTGAGCTTATCTATTCAATATGCTGTCCCAGCACATCCTTCTCAGGATGGCCTGGCCTCTCCTTTCCCCTCATGGTTGCCTGTGACAGGTGCTACCTTACATAAATACCATGGCCAATACGTGTTTTGCCACCTATGGGAAGAGTAGGAGAAGTTACCTTAAGAGACACCCCATGACCACCATCCAGAGGGGCTGGAGGCATTCCTCCAGCATAGGAGTCTACTTTTAAGAAGGTCAGGGTTACAGGGAGAAGAGCTGGGAAGCTCTTCTTTGAAAAGCAGTTTGCTGCTAGTCTGCATAGGAGGGAGGAGTGAAACGGGTTCCCATGCTATCGCTAAAGTCGTTTGTCTTACAAACACCTGCTACTGCAACTTTGGCATTATCAACAATAATAGAGTTTGGTTGGTTTGTTCACATCTTACCTACTATGAGCCTCTCCAAATCTGGCAGATGGGAAAACTGTCTCTTAAACTCCTCACTCCTATATTTATAAGTGGAACTTGAGATCTGCAACAATGAAAGGTGAAAGGTTAAAGTAAACAGCCTTATTTTCAGCTACTGACTATCTTCATACTAGCAGGAAACTAGGGATATAGTGGAAAGAAAATAAACACCAGAAGACTGGAAAAGAATAGACAGTATCTAAATGTATTTACCACTGTCATTATGCTCTGTTATACAATGCTATGCTGCTATAAACTACAATCCCAAATTGAAATATCAGATCTGTTATATACAGCATTGTCTCAGAAATGCAGCTGCACAACGGGATTTTTGCCACTTTCAGTCATTAAACTGGTAGACTGGTGACACTAAAGACCGAAGTCCATATAACAGGTACAAGGCAGGAATCTTGTGGTGCTGGTACCTGATCCTGCTCTACCTATATGATTCACCCCTTAATAAAGGGACCACTTTTAGGGGTAACAGGGTAGTTTGGTCTCCAGGGCCCCTTTAAGACTATGGGCTTGTCTACACTTACAGCACTGCAGTGTGTACCACTGTAGTGCTTAATGAAGACACTACCTACAGTGAAGGGAGAGCTTCTCCCATTGGAAGAGCTTCTCCCATTGCTAAAACACAATGATTTGTACAGCAGGTGGATTAACCACCTCCCCAAAAGACATTAGCTACGCTGATGGGAGAAGCCCTCCTGTCCACATATCGCTGCCTATGCCAGGGGTTAGGTTGGCATAACTACGTTGCTCAGGCATGTGGATTTTCCCTGAGCGACGTAGTTATACCAAGTCTGTAGTGAAGACCAAGCCTTAGCCTCTCTGCTGAGGCTGCCAACAAAGGGGCCAATTGGTACTAACCATGATGGTGGTTTTTGCAATGTGGATCTAAACTTCAATAATATATAAAGAATTTTGGAATACCTTCAGTATAAAATGGTACTGTTAAAACAAATTCTAATCTATTCCCTGTTAATAGTAAGGTGATTTACAAGAAACTAAATTGCTGCTGTACAAATCATTGTGTTTTAGCAACATTACAACTGAAAGAGGAAGAACTCACTTCCCAGTGTCCCAACAATGAGATATAAACATACCATAAAAGCCTCATTAGATCTAGTGTGTGAGAAACTTTTATTAAGAGAGCAATGGCCAATTGTTGCTTACATCTTTCTGAATAATAAAGGTGTCAACAGATGTTTGACATGTCCCGTACACACACATTTCTGTACCATCGTATCAAGCAGTTCAGTGTAAAATACAATGAATCACTTTTGGCCATTTGACCAGACTCCTTTATAAACCCTTACTCCATTTTCCATGCACTATTACGACGTGCACTGTATCAGTTAACAGCCAGTTGTAGCTGTGAATTTTAAGTTTTCAAAGTAATTCCACCCCAGAGTAAATTAGTCTTTAGCTAGGAGTTATTTTTAGTAAAGGAATGATAGTGATGGCCCAAGCGCATTAGCTCTAGGCATAGAATCATAGAAATGTAGGGCTGGATGGGTCCTCAAGAGGTCCTCAAGTCCAGCCCCCTTTGCTGAGGCAGGGCCAAGTAAACCGGGACCATCCCTGACAGGTGTTTGTCCAACCTGTTCTTAAAAATCTCCAGACGGGGATTATACAACCTCCCTTGAAAGCCTATTCCAGAGCTTAACTACCTTTATAATCACAACATTTTTCCTAATATCTAACCTAAATATCCCTTGCTGCAAATTAAGCCTGGTACTTCTTGTCCTACTTTCAAAGGACATGGAGAACAATCAATCACTATCCTCTTTATAGAAGTCCTTCACATTATTTGAAGACAGTTATCAGGTCCCACCTCAGTCTTCTTTTCTCAAGACTAAACATGCCCAGTTTTTTTAACCATTCCTTATAGGTCAGGTTTTCTAAACCTTTTATCATTTTTGTTGCTCTCTGGACTCTCTCCACCTTGTTGACTAATATTCAATTTGTGATTCACTATATCCCCTAGGATCCTTTTCAGCGGTACTACTGCCTAGCCAGTTATTCCCCATTTTGTAGTTGTGCAGTTTGATTTTTCCTTCCTAAGTGAAGGAAGCCTCATGTAACCTCACTTCTATGATTTTAACATTCCCATCTGGGACTTCTGCTCCATACTGCCAGAACTGATGACCCTGTATAAATCAAACACTGGTTGTCTGCCTATGCTCAGGACTCAAGTTCTTTAGTCAGGATGACAAGGAAATAGGTACTATGAGGTGATGGGTTGAAATGAATAAATTAGCAAGTGCTCTTTTTTCATTTAGCTAACTGTATTTTTTTTTTAAGTCAGCAATGTTACAAATACCACTTAAGATGACTCCAAATAAAAGATTAAAAATATTTTTTCTTTATTTTTTCAGTTTGTTTACTGAAACAGAACTTTGGGTACAGCCAGCACCCCTGGTTGATGAGTAGCTTTCATACAGCAACAGGGGAGAAAAAAACATTTTTAAAAATGAAAAAGATGTGATCTGTAAAGAAGAATTGGCAGGGGAATTCAAAGGCTGGATAGCATTTGGAAAGGAATTGGCAGGCAACTACATTTAATCAGGGCCAGTGTGTTCTACAAGTCAATGGCTTTATAATTTGGGTATGTCATGGAAATTGTAAATAGTAACACTGTTACAATATGCAGGGGTTGTTGCCTGAGAATTTGGCACATGTACCACAGCATACATGCTTTTAACTCACTGTTTGAAACTGTCTACGTTTTGTGAAAGTGCCCTTTTAAGGTCTTATCCAAAAGATTCAGAGTAAACTTCAAGGAACTCAATTTGTCTACCTACGAATCTTGGAGGGCTGAGTCAACCCTGCTGAGATTCCTGTGGTTTCAGGGAGTCTAGGGATTTCGAACTTGATGCTTAATGACTGCAATTTGCGCTTGTGATGATGGAGCATTAGTACACACACAAACAAATGTATTTACAGTCCAGTCCAGTAAATGTGATGCAGATAATCAAACTACAAGCTTTCTCACGCTGGCTTCAGCACCAATTTAAGGAACCACCCTCCAAGGGGAAGGAGACGTAATGTCTCCAAACAATGTGTGTGAGAGAAAAGAGCTATGCAAAATCTAGATATTAGGAAAAGGAGATCAGGCAGTGGAGAAAGTGTGAATGTGTCTGTAGAAGGCTAATGCTTGACACAACCCAGGCAACAGCACTGAGAATCAAAACTCTAGAGAGTTTCCAGAATCTAAACATTAAGTCACCTCAATCTCTAGGGCATTAAACCTGTTATCTCTGTGTTCCTTACCTGAGAGCCCTTTGTTGGCATATGAAATCATGTCTGTTTTTCCAATCATTTGAACAGAGGACAACAACAAGAAATCATCCTGCTTATTTGCACACTAAGCTTTTCAGACCGCTAGGAAAAACCTGCTCTGAATTCTTATCTAATCAGTCCAGTTCCACTGGAAGGAATTTAGACATTGAACTTTCTTAACCTTCTCCTTTCCTTGCTTTGTATGGCAACTGGTTCGAATTCCTAGGGCTAGAATTAAGTGTTGACTTTCCAGCCACCCCAATCTTTTAAATCAGCCAGCCATAACCAGCAGGGCAAGTTGTGCTGGAAGACAAATGGGACAAATTTCCAGACCACTGGCACAAAACGGCTGGGGCTTATTGGTGCTGTGATAATATAAATAAATTAATAATATAAAAAAAAGAAAACAAAAGACTCCTAAGACATTTCAACTTCTACAAGAACGACACCTCGTATTTTCAACCTACCGTATTGTACTTTTGTTCAACAAGCTTAAGTGTTGTGAAATTTATAAAAGGCTTTCATTCTGGGCTACATGAGATGCCACAGAGGTTATGCAGAGGATGGGCAATGAATAGACAGAAGCTCTAGCATTTTATAGGGGAAGTAGATGTCTCAATTTTAGCACTATAGAACCTGGGCATTTCTCACAGTTTAATGATGTCATCATACATGTGATATCATGCAACGCCACATGAGGACAATACTATAATGAAACTAGATAGCGAGATGTGGAGACAACCTGTGAAAAACTATGCACTACCATATCACCAACTGTCTTATCAATTTTTGTAAGTATTAAAAATAAATCATTGTAGGTCGGGTAGGTAATGAAGACTAATCTATGAAATTTTGTTGCCCATTATATAAATGCCCTTATGTATGCCATGCAATTTGTGAAAAAATATCAGCGGAGTTAAGCAAAGCCTACCCAGCATTCCTGAACTAAAAGTATTGCAAAAGAGACTGTTACTTCAGTACACAGTATCTTTATGAAGCACCCAGCCAACCCATAGGCTTTCCAGATTGTCCTATTTAAAACTGCATCAATCAGGAAATTCAGAGTCAAGGTTCCAAAAGCAACCTTAGCTCTGTCTCTTTGCAATAAAATAGAGTCTTACTAAAAGATACCTTCAGGTAATAATGTATTATTCAGCAGATAAGGAACTACAGTTTTCTATGCTGTTCTTCCAATGAGGCTCCATAGGTAAACTGAACTGTTTAAACTGCATCTTGTCCTTCTATCCCTAAGATGTAATGTTTCCTAGAAAGTGCAAAAAATCTGAACACATCTCAGGCAACCACTAGGAAAGGAAGTTACTTGAGAACATGTATAAGTCAATGGGACGACACACATGCTTAAGAACCTTGCTGAATCAGGACCTGAAGGAGAAGAGCTATACAGTCTATTGCATTTGCCTTTTGTTGTTGTTGGTTGCAGTGTCCCAGAGCAAGAAGGACAAACCACATCACACACTAGTTGACATCCTGTGTTCTCTGGATTTTATTTTACAAACACGAACACAAATATAAATAGCTATGAACAAACTTATGGCTTCACCAGTGGTGACATACCCCCACATATATCCTGATCTCAACCACAGACCCTCACACCCAACAGTGCTTTCTGACCTTAGCACCAATTCCTGCGAAGTACTCAGGGCAGCACTTTGGGTCCCAGTGCCATGTAAAGCCCTCAGGCCATCAGCATTAGATATTCACTGCTTATAGCCATTAGCCTCACTTAGCCCTCAAGTTACAATCAGCAAAGCCTGTCTTTTCATTTCTGCTCCCAGTGTCTACAGCCAAGCAGTGCTGAGCCACCTCATCTCTCCACCAACAATACAAATCCTTCAAGGTAGACGAGTAGAAGGAACGTAGTGCTGAAGTCAGCCTGCAGGTTGGAAGTAAATATGGCCTGGAGTGGTGTATTTTGAGAAGACTGGGCTGAAGAAACAGAAGAATAGAGACCAGATGTGCACCATTTCTCAGGGATAGTGAAGTGCAGGGTAACTGTTTTCATCTGGAATTCCTGGACATTGTCTAGCAATAAAATTCAGAAACACCACTTAGGTTACAATCAAACTGCATTTATCTCACCACCACCACACTCAAATATATATATTGGAACTTACCTAAAATCAGCATTTGAAGCCCAGTGGTTTTCCCCATGGATTTCAGTAATGAATTTTTTCCTGTTCAAACTTCTCTTACTTCAGCCTCCTTAGGATCAGACATCCATCCCTAAGTCTTTTTCAGAGTCATTGATTCCTAGGATAAAATCCCCTCATCCTGTAAGTATGGCCTACATTCTTTGTTCCTAGATGTACGACCTTACATTTGGTTATATTGGAACACGTTACTTGTTTGCGCCTAGTTTAACAAACGATCCAGATCGCTCCATATCAGTGATCTGTCCTCTTCATTATTTACCACTCCCCTACTCTGTGTCATCCACACATTTTATTAGTAATTATTTTATGTTTTCTTCCAGGAGACTGATTAAAAAAAGTTAAACAAAGTAAGGTGAAGAACCGATCCTAGCAGGATCCCACTAGAAACACACCCACTCACTGATGTTTCCCCATTTACAGTTACGTTTTGAGATTTATCATTTAGTAATTTTTAATCCATTTAACGTGTGCCTTGTTGATTTGGTATTGTTCTAATTCCTTAACATGTCATGCAGTACAAGGCTTTACAGAAGTATACTTAAGTATATCACATCAACATTGCCTTTCAGTCACATTTGTAATTTCATCGAAAAATAATCAAGTTAGTTTAACAAAATCTATTTTTCATAAACCCATGTTGATCGGCATTAATTATATCACCTTCCTTTAATTCTTTAGTAATCCAGTTTCAGATCAGCCATTCCATTATTTTGCCTGGGATTGATGTCAAGCTGACAGGCCTATAATTATTTGGGTTATCCCGTTGACCCTTTTTAAAATATTGGCGGAACATTAACTTTCTTCCAGCCCTCTGGAACTTCTTCCAATTTTCCAACTAGTATTAAAAATCAATATTAACTATTCAGACAGCTCCTCGGTCATCTCTTTTAAAACTTGTGGATGTGAGTTTATTTGGCCCTGCTGATTTAAAAATGTCTAACTTTGGTAAATGTTGTTTAACCAAGAGGAGGTAGATGGAGGCCATAGGCTTGTTTCACATAAGCCAAAAAGCTGCATGATGGTAACAACTTTCAATCACGATCAACATGGGCTACATGTTCAGACAGGTAACTTGTAGATGAATTTTGTCCTGTTCCCAACCATGCACCAGACTGTTCTTTTCTCTAGCATGTATAGTGGGTGGTTTAAACCCTCCTGGACAGGGTGTGTGTGTGCATGCTGTCAACCATTTTGTTTTTTGAAAATAAGGTGCCATCTGAGCATCTGTAGTCACCTATTACTAGATTTTCCAAACAACCATGCTTCATTTAACAGGTCACATGAGGCACTTCTTAACCAATAAGAAGAGGGAAAATAAATATAATGCTGGAAGAGGCATCCCAGTTGCTGTAGGATCTGTAGAAGTCTGTTTACCAGAAATTTGCAGGCAATGAAGGAAATGTAAGCATATTCATAGCCACTGTAGGAAAAAGTTTAAAGAGCCAGGACTAGGTCTTACTTACATTCATTTTTGGATCCTCTTCATTCACCCTGAGCTGCTCTGGAGAGGAGAGTCTCCTAAGCACAGGGCACTCTTCCAGCTGGCCACTGGCAGGCACAGGTCTGTGTTCTAGTGTCATTATGTCCCCTTCTCTGGCCCAGCCCCCCTCCTATTTGCAGAGGCTGAAACAGATTTTAAATGTTTTCAGATTATCTGTGCTGACAGAATGGAGAGAGAGATAGTTTTCTCCTTCAGTCAGACCTGGGGTCAGGTGAGACGTTCTCCAGTAGGATTACAAAAGGTTTCATTTCAGCAACATCATTTCTGCTTTAGGAGCACAACACAGTAAATCTCTAGAGAAGGGACATTAAAATACAAAACACAGGTGAATGCTCATATACTAAATATTCCAGCTGAATCACAGAGATGAGGTCTCACTGCTTAGCTGCTGCTGGAGCCTTTCCCTGCTGCAGAGAGCTACCAGAGCATTTCCCCAATGGAGTCTTTCCCTGCAGCGGGGAAAGGCTCTGGTAGAGGGGAGACAGCATAACACTACACTGCTAAAAACAGTAGTGTAGATGGGGGATGCATTGCCTGAGCATGTAGAGAGCCATGTAGGGATCATACCCTAAGGTTTTAGGCATGTTACTCGCCTAAGCAGTGCCTCATCATCTACACTGCTATTTATACCCATGCTAGGGGGCGTATAGTGTATGTACTCCACATGCTGTCATAAGTATGGAGTGTAGACATACCCCAAGAGTCCCAAACCATCAGATGAAAGTGTAAGCACTAATGGCTACCACAGATGCACAGTCGGCTAGAAGTATAGTAATCCAAATATCAAGTGTCTGTAGAGAAGATTTTGTGAAGGAACACTACCAATGTTCCCTCTCATTTTTTCCATCCATGGGCGGAATGAATTTTGTTACGTGCAGCACCAATATGGAGGTAATGTGTGGATGTGCGCCACCAGTAGAAACCAAAAGCTTAGATATAATATACACCTCTAACTCGATATAACACTGTCCTCGGGAGCCAAAAAATCTTACCGCATTATATTGAACTTGCTTTGATCCACCGGAGTGCGCAGCCCCGCCCTCCCGGAGCACTGCTTTACCGCGTTATATCCAAATTCGTGTTATATCGGGTGGCGTTATATCGAGGTAGCGGTGTATATCTTTTAAAAGTTATGGGTATGGAAGAAGAAGAAAGAATATTAAAACAAGGGATAATTAACAAGGTGCACTGCTTAAGATGTTGCTTTAATATGAACTCAAATAAAAAGAAAATTAACACTGCAAAATTTTCAGTAGCCTTTTCGAATCTTACATGTATCTATTCCTTTGAGGCATAAAACAAAATTATCAATTTTCTTGACATAGGAAACAAAATATTTTATCATTAGTATTGATGCATGAAACAAAACAATTGTTACGCTTTCTTTATGCTTGAAATACGTTGACCTCTATGGGGGCCTCACAAATCCTGAAGCCAGGGGTTTGGCAGGGATAGGTTTGGGGATTTGAAGGGGCATCCCCAGACCCAGGGCTGCTGCATCTCTCCCCGCCACACCCCTGCATGCCCCAAGCTCCCCCATCACCACCCCCCACCTCACCCCACTGCCATCTTCCAGGTCCACTTGTGGCTGCACCTCTCTGTGCGGTGTGCACGCCTGCATGGCTCTGCTAATTAAGTGAGCAGCACTTGATGGGCTCCTGTGACGGCCGCGCAGGCGCGCACCTTGGAGGGAACACAGCCCAACACATATCCATATAAATCCAAACCATGTCTGAAAAGTGAATGTCCATTTATAAAAATACTTTCTCAGATCAAATATTCTGGCATCATTTCTCAGCTACTGGATGTCCATTTATAAATATTTTTTTTAAAAATAACAACCAACACAATGAAATTGAGTGAATTGGGCATTCAAGAGAGACTGACAACATTTGTTTGTTTGAAGTGTAGTTGTAGCCAGGATATTAGAGAGACAAGGTGGGTGATGTAATATCTTCTATTGGACCAAATTCTATTGGTGAAAGAGACAAGCTTTTGAGCTACACAGAGCTCTTCTTCAGGAAGAGCTTCTCTCTCTCCCCAATAGATGTTGGTCCAATAGAAGATATTACCTTACCCACATTGTCCCTCTAACATTAGTTTTAAATAGGGTGACCAGATAGCAAGTGTAAAAAATCGGGTTGGGGGTGGGGGTAATAGGCGCCTATATAAGAAAAAGCCCCCCAAAAATCAGGACCATCCCTATAAAATCGGGACATCTGGTCACCCTAGTTTTAAAAGCCAGGTGTAGTACAATCAGATGCTATTGAAGCTGCCCCTTACACTGCCCTGCCAACTCACTTCCATGTTGAGCATAGCACCCTCATAGTAGCCCAGTCCTGGATTCCCCACATGCTGCTGTGTGCTGATATGCCTCAGTCCTGACCAATTGTAACCCAAGTTATCCCAGTCCTAGGCCTTGACCAAGGCACCTCAGTCCTGACCTGCAGCATATTATGCTTTTCTGAAAAGCAGCTGAAGGTGGTACTGGAATATTGTAGTCAAACAGTTCACAAACAGGCACAGCACATCACCAAACTTATTTAATCTTCTGACTCCATTGGATTGGCACGCTGATCTTTAGAAGTAAATTCTTTGCACACACTCAGCTTCTCCCACCACACAGATCTCACCAACTCCCTGGTCTTTACTAGAGCCTAGACCACAGTTTCTTAATATGGTTGCAACAACAGAGGTTGGTTTCATCCACATAGGCAAGATCAAACTATGTTATAACCGGGTCAGGGCACTATCATATTGAAGCACATTTCTTGAACAGTCACATTTATAGTGCAGATTACCAGGGTAATATAATTCTGTTGCTTAAAAGACTAGGAACATGTTGTTAAAAACAATGTTATTCCTGCAGGAATTCTGCACCACTGCACATGCACAGAATTCATGTCTCCTGCAGATTTTTTTTCTCCACAGAAAATACATTGTCAGAGAGGTGCTGCAGTTACGCCTTTTGCCCACCAGGGGCTGCTGTGGCACCAGAACAGAGGGCCTCCAGCTCACCATCCATAGCAGCCAGCAGCCAATAGGGAGGAGGAGAGGCTGTGTTCCTCACAGCACCCTGCCTGTGGGGCCAGGTGATGAGGCACAGGATATAAGGGGGGGGGGGGCAGAGAGAGCTGGGATCATGGGGCTGCTAGGGAAGTCACATAGACTGGGATTCAGACGGGCTAGAGGGGGGACAGATGTGCCTGACTGAATGGGAGAGGCTGGAGTCAGCCAGGGTCTGCATGGGGAAGGCTCCCCAACTCCCTAACAATCCCTCCTCCCTCCCCCCCAAAATCCCATTTCATACTTCTCCCACCCACAACCAACAACCCTCCAGGTTCATGCCAAGGCTCCTTCCCAGCAATTACTTCCCACTCCCTCAGCTCCTCTGTTACCCCTGACCTCCCGAGCCTTTGCATTGCTTCTGACAGGTGCAGGAAATCTGTTTCTGCATTGTAGTTTAAATGAATTATTACTCAACGTTTAAATGAATATGCCTATTAAGGAATCTCTTTGTCAAAAACATTTCCTGAATTGTTTTTGTTTTCTGTATTGTTACAGACATACTTGCTGACAGGTATTTTGAAATAAATTGCCAAATAATTGAAAGTGGCGTGATTATATTGTGTTCTTTTAACAAATAAAATATGCAGAATTTTAAAACACTGTGTGCAGCATTTTTAATTTTTTTTATGCAAAATTTCCGCAGGAGTAAAACAAGCTATTTAACTAGAGCTACATGGCGGATCCTCTGATTCGCAGAGGATTTTGAAATTTGGCTTGTTCCAAATTGGAATGAAAACCAAAAATTTCAAAATTCTCCATGAAGAAAAATTTAAAAAAATATATATAATTTTATTTATTTATTTTGGTTTCAGGTCATTTAATACATTTCATTTTCACAAAATAAAAACATTTCATTTTGATTTTAACCTCTTTTATTTTGTATTATAATTTTAAAACTTAGAAACAAAAAGTTGTTTCAAAATGAAAAATCTCAATGTTCCATTCCAAAAACGTAGAAGTGGGACACTTCAAAATTGTCTGAACTCCCTCTCCCCGCCCCCCATTTTCTACCTAAACAAAATTCCAACAAAATCAACCCAATTTCGCAAAGTGTTTTGATTTTGATGGAACTGCATAGTCTCATGGAATAAGGTTTCATCAAAGTATCTCCGACCAGCTGTATAGTAAACCACACTAGGTTTTATTCTCCACTCAGTGCAAGTGGGATTTATGCACACAATTATATTCATTAACACGAATGGTAGTTCAGGATTTAATTGCCCTCCCTCACCTCCTTCCTATCCATACAGGAGAGACCCTAATTAAGTACCTCGTCCTCCAGATGTAGGAGGAAATGCACTTTAGAACCATAAAAGTACTTATCCCTGCTGGAAACATGGTAGTGATGCTTCAGTTACAGCTGAGATGGCATTCATGCAAACCTGGATTTAGGAGTATTATCTCTCTTGCCCTGCAAACTGTTATTCTCAGCTCAGAAGTGTAAGTTAATTTAAAAAAAAAGTCTCTGGCATTTAAAAAAAGTTCAGATACTGTTGTGCTTTGAATACTCAAAACCAATTTGGACGTAGAACTTCAAACTTGGAATGTACTTTGAACTCAGGAACACTTTGTTCAGTTAAAAAACAATTGGTTGACACACATATTTAGAAGCCAGTGAAAACTGCACAATGAACATGCCCTCTGTGTTACTTTTCTTGCAGACATCTGCTTTTATCCACACAGATCCCTGGCAAACCCTGACCACGTTGGAAATCCCTGCTCCATGAAAAGTAGTCCCTACAGTTCCCCTCTGTAACCCCTTTTGCTCTGAATGCTCTGATGTGACCCAGCAGGCCTGGCAGTATTCTGCCAATCCCAGTTTTTGCCTGTTTTCAAAGCTGGCGTACTCTTCAGGCTTCAGTGCAGGTGGGAGTACACACACATCTTTTTCAATGTGCAGTCTAAGGAGGGTATATACAAGTATGTGCCATGCTTCCNTTCCCCTCTGTAACCCCTTTTGCTCTGAATGCTCTGATGTGACCCAGCAGGCCTGGCAGTATTCTGCCAATCCCAGTTTTTGCCTGTTTTCAAAGCTGGCGTACTCTTCAGGCTTCAGTGCAGGTGGGAGTACACACACATCTCTTTCAATGTGCAGTCTAAGGAGGGTATATACAAGTATGTGCCATGCTTCCTCCCCATCCTCATACAAAACACTCCTGTATCAGTTGATTTGGGGAGCCAAACCAAGTCCATTTTTAGTGGTGGAGTGGGCTAGTTTATAATCAAGTCCATCCAAACTGGGATGTTCAATCCCAGGTAGGAGAAGGGATCCACCACCACCAGGGAGACATTGGTCTTGCCTGGAGAGGTCAGTTCCCAGGCAGGTAAAGAGAAAATGTATGCTCCTCCCTCACTTACCAATACAGTATATGGAGCTTCCAACCCCAGCAGATCTTAAATATTGTCTTCATTGTCTCATGCTCCCTCCCATCCATTTCTTGCATCTACCTGTTGTCTCTTCTCTTATATTTAGATTATAAACTCTTCAGAGCAGGACCTGTTTTTTCATGCATTTGTATGCTGACTAGCACAACTGGGCCTCGATTCATTAGTATGGCCTGTAGGTGCTACCACAATATATATAAGCAAATAAATGCATACATACATACAAAGGTTTTAATCGCCATGAGGAGAAGCATGCAGAATTTTTAAGCTCTGCATGTTACATCCACTTCATTCACCTGGGCATTTGGGCACACCAGGGTGGTGAGCAAGCTCTTTTCTGGAACTTAGCCTAAAATATTCCTAATAAGACACAGGGCAGAAAAGAACACCGCTCCCTCTCCCAGAGCTGTATAGTTCTGGAGGGTTAACAAAGAGGAATAGTATGAAAAATTAATTTTAATCACTGAAGTCAATAGATGTGAGACTGAATGTGTGAAAGGAGCAGATATGTTGTATAAAAAGGAGCCATAGTTACAGACAGTTGACCATAATTTCACTTTACTGTTATCCAAATGCCTATTTACATATAACTGGGTAGTGACAATATAGTTGGCCAATATGTACTCTGTCAAATACCTAAATAAGTCCCAGGAACTCGTTTTTCCAGATAAACAAGGTAACCATTACCTGCCTGGAATAGATAGCGTGAATACATAACATGGAGTCATAGGGTGTCACCAGCATACAGGGTTAGGGTTGGAGACAGAGACCTACAATAACACTACAGTGAATATTCACTGATTGCATCTTCCTTTCAGGAAGACATCAGGCACGTGAAAATGATCTCAGGAAACAGAACTGGCAATACCAGGATGCCAGTACGACTCAGGTATGCCACGAGACTCTAGGCTACACACCAAGAGCACAGGTATTATAATTGCAACTTGAGGGTGCTTCCTGTTCATGAGATCATCATCATCATCTCCTGGGCTGTCTGAATTCCCAGACTCAAATGTTCAAAGTGAATTAACTCCAAGGCAAAAAAAGTCTGAGGATTTTATTAGCCTAGAAGGTGGTTAATAACAGAGTTACCAGGAAGCAGCCTCAAGTTAGGATACGAACATTTTAGATTCATATTCAAATTTTAAATGAAAGAACAAAATTAAAAAACCCAAATGGGCTGCGAAACTGCTGGAAGAAAAAGAATCTCCATAGCTCTGAATCAGTAACTATACAGTGCTTTGTTGATTGAGGCAAACCCACTTCTGTATTACCCTGCATACCCTCACTTCTTGAAAGGTGGTACAGCTTGTATAAAGTTTTCTGAAACAGACCAATGTAACTATTGAGGTGGTTATAGATACCCAGGCAGTTAGACAGGATATGAGCCAGATTCCTTTGGGATTCCCAGCTAACCAAAATCATCTTTATACAGGCTCTTTTAATAAGGAACTAGAAACCCTGCCAATTTCTGTTACCTTAAAGGCAAGGAGGAATGCAGACATGGATATGTCTGAGGAAGTTTGAATTGCTTGGAGTAATAGCATTAATGCATGTGAGGGCAATTCAAAGAAACAACACCACAGCTCTGCGCTAACAGGATACTGAAGAACTGCTCAGGCACAAGAGACAAACAAACAGAGTTGGGTCATCAAAACAGCTCTCATTGGCTGATCAGTAACCATAAGGTCACCACATGCTTACCAATAGCTAGTAAATACTGGCATTTACCTTACCTTTACCCTTACCTGAAGGCTACTTTATGTCTGGTTTTGGGACCTATCAAAGGTAGTGCTAACTACAGCAAGTAGTTGGATTGAAACTAACAGGATTACTGTTGAAAATTAGTATTACCCTGGGTATTAGAGCTGTGTGAATTACTGATTTTTTCAGTTTGCTGGTAGTTTTGATCAAATTAAAAAATTGGTTTGGATCAAACAAAATCCAATATTTTTTAAAATTTTCAGCAAAACAAAAAAGTCGGAAAAACATTTTGGCTCAACGGAAACGCTTTGGCTATTTTTAGTAAAAGCACAGGAAACGAAGGACTAGATTAACAAAAACCAAGGAGGAGAGGGTACCCATGCCCCCAATCATAACCCAGTCATCATGGCACTCACCTGGTATGTGGGAGACCCAGGTTCAAATCCCCAATCTGGAGCAGAGACTGGAGCCAAGGTATCCTCCCCTCCCAGGGAATGCCCAAACCACCAGGCTATGGTGCAGTGGTTCTCAAACTTTTTGTATTGGCAACCCCTTTCTCACAGCAAGCCTCTGAGTGCGACCACCCCTTGTAAATTAAAAATGAGGGGGTGTAATTTTAATTTAACAGAGGCTCAGGGCTGACAGTGCCTGGACAGGGCTGGGCTCGTGACCCCCACATAATCACCTTGTATAGCATACTTGAATAGTCACTGGACCGGAGAAAGAGTAAGACTGACTCTATATCCCAGTAGTTAGGGCACTCACCTGGGAGGGGGGACACCTGGGTTCCAGTCCCTGCTCCAAAGACAACTTATTTATACAAAGTGGAACAGTTTCAAGGGAAGAGATTGAGACCCCTACCCTAGAGTAGACAGGTGGTTAGGGCATTCGCCGGGGGGGGAGGGGGAGAGGGAGAGGGGGGGGGAAGAGACACTTGGTTCCAGTCCCTCCTGCAGAGTGGAGATTCAGACCTGCATCTCTCACATCCCAGGTGAGTGACCCGACCACTGTGCTATTAAGTATAAGGGGGAGGGAGAAGCACCTCCACCTTCTCCTGATGACAAAATCCCTTTGTGAATCTAGCTCCCCAAAACTGAGATGTTTTGTCTTGATATTTCCTTTTTTATTTTCATTTCAGCCAAACCAATTTATTGAGATCAACATGAATTTGCAAAATGTTTGGTCAACCCAAATCTGCATTTTTTTGGTGAAAAGTTTCATCCAAACTTTTTTTTTTTGCCCAGTATTAATTACTAAGATAATAAAGAATTAGGCCCCTTAGATTGGAAACTCTCTGGGACAGTGAATGTGTCTTATTCTGTGTTTGTATACTATTAAATAAATTAAAATTAATGCTGCATATGATGCTGTGCTATCCCACTATTATTTCTTGGTGATATCATGAGAAGTTCATTCACAGACTAACCCAGTCTTCCAGCTACAGCAGGGATGGTTAACAAGCATATTGCCCACAGAATACACTCCAGCACAGACACTGGACAAGACACTGACAGCCCAGAGCTACAAATTCCAGAACAAACTGTACACATGGAATAGGGTGACCAGACAGCAAGTGTGAAAAATCGGGACAGGGGGTGGGGGGTAATAGGAGCCTATATAAGAAAAAGACCCAAAAATCAGGGCTGTCACTATAAAATTGGGACATCTGGTCACCCTAACATGGAAAAAGGATAGAGGTAAGTGCAATAATAAAAAGCAACTAATACTTCCTGTTCGCACCATGTGCTATTAATATATGTTAATAGCATTTACTCCTCCTCTCTGGAATTTATAGGAACAATTATTCACTCTTGCTAACATAAAGCCACCACTAGTCAAGTGTCCGAAGATACTGGTCTTTGCTTTTACAGATTGTTTGGTACTCGGTAAACATGCCTGATTGAAAGCACTGAAGTCCGTTTCTATCCAGACAGCAGTGGTACATGCTTCCCCATCCTGCTTTGTCAACGTGTCACAACCTTGACTTATAGTATAGAGACCACTTACAAGGAAGTTAGGGGTGCAGGCTCCATGCCCTATGACAGTGGTCCCCAAACTTTTTACCTCACGTCCCCCCCTTACGCCTGCCGCCACCACCACCACACACACACCCCTGAGCCAGGAGCAGGGCTGCAGCTCCTGGAGGGGGTGTGGGTTTGCAGACAGGGGGAAGGTGGCTGAGGCTGCGGCCACAGCTAGGGGCAGGAGCTGAGTCTCAGCCGGGGGCCAAGACTGGCAGCCGGGCCCTGGGCGCAGGATGGGTAGTGGGGCTCAGGGCACAGGGCTGGCAGCCGGGGCCAGTAGCCGGTGCTAGGGCCAGGAGTGGAGCTGGGTGGTGCTCCCTCCATGCCCCCGCCCCATGGGAGCTGGCTGGGGCCCCAGCCGTGCCCCCCAAAATGTTCCTCTGCAACCCCCTACGGGGGCGTGCCCCAAAGTTTGGGGACCTCTGCCCTATGACATGCTCTCTCTCTAACTATGGAAACCAACCTGGCTAGAGCATATTATAGCCTCCTGTCTTCTGATCAGGGTGGGCCAACAAGGGTATGTTACACCTGTGCTCAGCTCTCCGCGCTAACTGCCAAATGATTTTTGGTTGAAATTCCAAGTGCTTGTAAATGGCCTAGGCCCAGATTTTCTTAAAGGCCATCTCCTACACACCATCTGACCTATGCTAGTTGAGAATACTGGAGAAGAGTGAAGCTTGAGAGAGGTAGAGGGCATTCTCAATTCCAGGTCTGTTCNGGGTGGGCCAACAAGGGTATGTTACACCTGTGCTCAGCTCTCCGCGCTAACTGCCAAATGATTTTTGGTTGAAATTCCAAGTGCTTGTAAATGGCCTAGGCCCAGATTTTCTTAAAGGCCATCTCCTACACACCATCTGACCTATGCTAGTTGAGAATACTGGAGAAGAGTGAAGCTTGAGAGAGGTAGCGGGCATTCTCAATTCCAGGTCTGTTCCTCTGGAATTCACTGATGGAAATACATTCAAGCATAAGCCTGACCACACGCATTAAGAACTGATATGCATCTCTTTGCCTAGGTTTCAGATAACAGAACTGTGAAATCCTAAGCTCTTAACTGATTGACAAGGTCCCTCTCCATCCTCGGCCTTAAAGATGTAGGCCATAGGGAAGCAAAGTGCCTTTACAGCTATTCTTTGGAACAATGATCATATTCAAGCCATGTAAAATCTGTTCAGTTTCTTCAGTGATGGGCTCCATGTAAATGGATGTGTGATCATTTCTATGCATGATTTCCAACCCCCCCCCCCCCACACACACACACACACACACAATACGGCTATTAAAGTTGTTAACAGTCTCCATGCCCTATGGCAATAAGCTCTAGCTAAGCCTGAAAGCCATTTTGAAACTCTGGCTAGTGCAATTATAGGTTGGTGCAGGTCTAGTATATTCAAAAAGGGATGGGGAAGACTTCTCCTGAACCACAGAAAACTGTATGTTAAGGTCTTCCGAAATACATCCTCCTCGAACATCACAAGAATTAAGGGAATCATTGAGAAGTGACAGGGAAGAGATTCCAAGATTTTCATTCACAGAGAACAAAGAGGGAACTGACTAGTCCTGCGGACATGTATTTACAGCTCTATTCGGAGTCTTTACTGCATCCATCACTGCGGTATCTGAGTGCCTCCCAGGAATCTGACTGAGGCCACTGTCCAACCATTATGGGGCAACAACTATCGCTCAGCGCTATCCTGGATCAAATATACACCACTGAGGGAGAGGGTAAAGGCACGACTGTCTTATTAAGAACATCAGAACTATCAAGTTCTATGTAGAGCTGGTCAGAAAGTTTTCATCAAAACATTGACAGAAAATCCCATTTCTGTCCAAATGGAAGCTTTCTGAAAAATGTGTCAACTTTGATCAAAATGCCCATGGAAAAAAAATGTTTGAAACAAAAAATGTTCAGTTTCAGAAAACTTTAATTTTGTTTTGCATTTTACTTTGTGTTTTTTTCATTTTTGTATTACATTTATTACTTTACATTATTTCATGGTGTCAGTAATAGTACTGCATAATATGCACTATTACTCATGTCATAATATGATAGAATAGTTGAAAGAGTCTGGTTTTTATTTATTTTTAAATCATTAAGGGCAGCTGCTACTTAGTACTGATTTAAAAATCTTATCTTCTAAATCAAAGTGTCTCCTATTTCTGTTTTAAGGAAACAATTTGATACTGACACAAAGCACTGTGTATTATGTTACTACTGACACATAATAAAATATACAAATGAAAAATCATACAATAAAGAAAGAGACAAGCTAAGTGAGCTAATATCTTTCACTGGACCTCTATGTAGTATAACAGCTACAGAAGTTGGCCCAATAAAAGATATTAGCTCACCTACCTTGTATCTCATATCCTGGGACCAACATGGGTACAAAACACTGTGAAATAAAATAACCTGAAACAAATTTTGAAATTCCTCAGTGAAAATACACAATTCCAAAACAAAATGTGGAAACCTGAAACAACATTTCCCCAAATTTCTGATTTACAGGAAATTTCAAAAATATTTGTGAACGAAGAAATTTCAAATTGTTGAAATTTCCAGCAAACTAGAAATTCTAAGTTTTGACTAGCTCTAGTCCTATGTTCATTACATAACTGTTCCAAACACATTTAACAGAAACTCTCATAAAAAAAGAATATGTAAATTTATTATGTGACTATATTAAACAAAAACAAATTATATACCTCTCACCTTTCAAGTCATTCAGCTCTACCTGTGTCCTCACTGGCCCTCTCCAGCTTGTCTGTGGCACTATTCACCACTATTCTCTGCTGTGCCTGCGACCATGTATTCAAGCTGTTACCTACTACTGTTTCCACCAAGATCAGATCGCATTTTGTGTCTCAGGGAAATCAGTAAATGCCTGAACTAACAGCACCAAGGCCCAGGTAAGATAACCTTTTATTGGCAATTATACAGAAATCTAGAACAAAGCGACAACATGAAACAAAAGTCTAAACTAACTTGAATAGATGAATGCCATTATTACTGAAATATTACCTACACTGCATAGCAGAAAAGAACCTTTTTTGTCCTCAACGCCCAAGATGTCTGCTTCTTGATGCTGGCTCAGTCCATTTGACATATCTCAATGCGTCTGTATCCGCAGTTTAACTGTAAGCCCTGTAGATATAGCTCTCAAGCTTCGGCAGTCTGAAATCTACTGACTTGACATTGCACCATGTTCCAGATCAGCCCAAGATGATAATTTACTTCAGAACAAAACTACATTCCTTTCTGAGTATCTGTTTTGGCTGACTCATGTTTCTTCCTATCCCACACGTGTGCAAATATTAGGCAATATTATTTGTAAGTTCATCTGCCCCATTCAGATTAGTTTCCCTTCACCAGCTCTTCCACTTAGGCTGTGTAAATAAGAAAAACTGTTTAAACTGCACTTTCCCCCCTGAATTTTCCCCATCTGCTGTGACCCTCAAAATCATCCTGGATTTTGTTTTAAACATAATACATGTATAGATACAAGGGCACACAAATAAAATTAAGATGACCTCAGTACTAGAGTCCCCTAACACTCCTATTTGTAGCTTGACCTCAGGACTGGACCAGGTAGTCTCCCACCCTGCAGCTTGAACTCAGCACCAATCCCCAGTGATTGCTGGGAAATGTCAGTGAAATACCATCTTAGAGAGGGACACCAGAAACATTCACAGTTATAAAGATACTTTGAAAATGGAGACATGCTGAAAATTAAAATTTTTAAAATATAAATTTGTGATTTTTTTTATTTAGCAATCCTAGGTGACATAATGGATCAATGAAGTTTTCCTTTAAGAATTTTGCTAAATAAGGTTTTGTATTTATATCAACCATAATCCCCCATGCTTTTCACTTAGGCTCTAGTTCGGCAAGGTACTTACGCACATAAGTAGTCCCACGGAAGTCAATCAGATAACTCACATGTTTAAAGTTAGGCATGTGCTTACGTACCTTGCTGAATCAGGACCTTCATCCGTTTTATTTCCTAATATCATCTCTAACTAGATTACCTCTCACTGGACATTTCTCCAGGTTTCTAACCTATTTAGATAATACAAATTTTTGCTCTGTAGTTTCTACATAAAAATTGCTGCCAAATTTAGAACTCACTATCAACATAGATCATGCAGTCACGTTTTTTCTGTTTTCATGTTTTCCACCCTACTTACACACACCAATGCAAAATCATGAACAGAACTAGATACACACAATGTAACTTATGAAACCTGATATCAATCATCAAAACAAAACTACAACATGGCTGAGTTCCAAGACTGCTGTCAGCGTTCAGAATGAGTGTGGAGATATGTGGGCTGTGGGTGATAGACAGAGGGAAGAAGCGGAGGATGAGATGGGAAACTGATAGCGTAAATTGGGCGCTGAATGACTTAACTACTAATTTAGTTTCTCGCTCTCTCTCTTTTTTTAGGATTTGCATTGGTGGGATATGTAGCAGTCTAGCAATCTTAACTTTAAGGCCTGGTCTACACTACAGAGTTATGTCGACTCAAGGCATTTTACATTGACCTAACTACAGAAGCGTCTACACTCAAATTTTGGTCCTGCCAATGTAACTGCTCTGTTACACCGACTTAATAACTCCACCTCCACAAAATGTAGAGTCAATGTTGATGTAGTTAGGTTGATGCAATGTCAGAGTAGACACTGTGTTGCTTACATTGACTGTTACTGGCTTTCAGAAGCTATCCCACAATGCCCCACCCTGACAGTACCATCAGTACAAGCTCTCCGGGTGAGGACATGCACTGCCAACACAAGCAGCATAGTGTGGACACAAAAGCAATTTAATGAATGACTGCAGTGGCTGTAACTTAGGTTGACATAATTTTGTCGAGAGGACATGCCCTAAGTTTTTAGTTTGTGTAGGAACATTCCCCCAGTCTTGAACTGCACTAGCTCAGCAATTCTGACTGCAATAAGAAAAAAAAGCACTTTGTTTATTGCTGGGATTTCTGGATTTACTTAACTTATTCCAAGTTATTGTCAATGATATTTTTAGTAATATCAGTAATATTTTACATCTTGACAAAGCAAATCATCATGTACTAAAGCTACACAGATAATATAAGAATGTCCTAAACAGTTCTGGCCAAGGTAAAACAAGTTACAAAGTAGTTTGTATACAAAAAAAGCCCCAATTATTTATCCGATTCTCCAGAAAACTCTTACCTGTATCAAAAAGTATGTAAATGCACCAAATCTTCTACACATACAGGTCAAGAAAATTCTGAGTGCTTTTTTACCTATTTTAGGATTTTCTGCTCCCACTTCTTTCTAATGACTAATCAATAATGAGAAGTGACTCTAAACAAATACATCTGCTGCAGTTCTCTGCTTATCTGCTGTCCCAAAGGGACATAAGTAGCTCACCTGGAACAGACTATTTTATTTTTTTTAAAGAAAAACAGGGGAAGCTATTTTGCTGCTGCTTGTTTACAGTAACAACCTTTAAGTTGCAATCAAGCCACAAATGTAAAAAGCTAACACAGAGGGAAAAAAGGAAAGTCTTCTTTTAAAGTTCTACTTCAAGTGCACTCTGGAGACCCCTATCTCCAAGGCCAAGTCTACACTTGGAAGGCTTTGCCAGTATAGCTATGCTGGTATAGTACGGGACTGGTCGACACTACGCATGGCTCATGCGGCGCCTCATGGTCTCAGACACCATCCGATGGTCCACGGACATCTACACCGAACACATCACTGGCCGCCGAGCGTGAGCTGGAGCGACATCGTGCATCGACTACGAGAAAGGGACCGAGAGACTTTTTCCATTGGACCATATGAACTGGAACCATAAGCTCACTGAACGTTAAATCTCATCAAATGAGGGTCAATCCATCCTCATCATCGTATCCACTCATTATACTCCACACCTGAACATAGCCATTATATGAACAACATACCCTCATATCTCAATGTCTGTACTTTAACCCATTAACCTTTTACCCCCAATTGGGGATACTGCAGATTATGTATTCCTTACGCCATCCGATCTGAAACCGAACTTCGCACCCCTTGATAATCTGTACATTATTCCCTGATAACCAGAAACGTCTACACTTAAACTCTGTTCTTAGCTGCAAAGAGCTCCCAAGTGTGGACGCAGCTTATACCCCCTCAGTGAAATAAGATACACTAAACAAAGTGCATTTCCCCCCCAGTACAGCTGCATCTATACTAAATGTTTTTGACAGCACAACTGTGTGTGTCAGGGATCATATCCCATCAAATCCCTGATTGACATAGCTATACTAGCAGACATTTGTAGTGTACATCTGGCCTTAGGTATAAATATGTTTAATCAAACAAGTTCCTGTTGGTCTTACACAATAACTCAAGTATTTCTAATGGAATTTTATTCCCAATGGCAACACCTGAAAAGGAAAAACAAAGCTCTGAACCTAAAATTAAAGATTTTTTTTTTTCCTACCAACCAAAACCAGATAATCTGATTCGAGGCTCACCCTCAAGAGCCTTGTCTACACTAGATTTATTTTTTAAAAATCTCCCACTGCTGCCATACCACTGGCACAGTTTAATGGCAATAGACGGGGCACCAGCATTTTTATCACAGTCCTGTTTCAGCCTGTTCTGAACAGAGTTGAACAACGAAGTACATATGCCAGAGCCACAGCTATTCTAGCTGCACCATCACAGCAATACAACAGACAGATTTTCCCAGAAAAGTCTAATGTAGAGACAGCCCATTTGGTGAAAGTTCTAGGCCAACTAATTAATAATCAATTTCTCCTTTTTTAGTTCCTGCTACCAGAGAGCTCCTTGAGGTGTCAGTAGTTAAAGCACTGTTATTCTTGTTTCCAAGATAACTAAACACTGCTTCCAAATAATTGCAATTACAATACATGCTACAAGCAACAAGAGCATATACTGAGGTCTTATGTTACAAAATATGCCCATGGAAATAATAAATACTTATTTATTATTTCAAGAACCACAGCTAATATTCATTTGACCTCTCTGGATCCATATACCATCCATGTGGTCCTCTACCCCTCCCCACTTCCTTTTTTAAACATTATATCATACAAACAATTAAAAATAAATTCAGGCTAAAATAACTTGCTGTAATATGACAAACAACCATCCGTCCACTAATGGAAGTACCTCAACACAATCCAAGCAAATCTCTACCTTTCAACTCTCCGCAAATGCTTAGGAAAATATAAAATACTGGGTAAACAACATGTAAGAGGAAGCAACTGTTAACAGGCTATAATGCTACATGCTCCCTATATGGGGATTGCCATACCAGATCAGATTGAGTGCAGTCTCTGAGTGAACAGTATCAGTCTTCAGAGGAAAGTGCAAAAAACACCACAGTGGACAACTATAGAATAATCTGCCCATGGGGAAGTTTTTTCCTAACCCCTGTCAGTTAATGGTTGGCTCATGCCCCAAAGCATAACATTCTATATCCCTTCAATAAATTAATCCTGTCTAATGTAACTATGGGTGCTCCCATTATCCATATAAATATCAAAACCTTTAATTCTGCTCTCCTCTTGGCCTACTTAATATCTTGTGGCAATAAGTTCCACGGGATAATTATGCATTTTAATGTACTAGCTTTAAATATATTCCCTTTTGATTTCACTGAACATCCCCTTGTTCTTATATCATGAGAAAGGGTAAATAGAAGCACGCAGTTTACATTCACTGTGTCATTCATTATTCTGTATATCTCTGTTCTGTCCCTTCTTATCTCTTCTTTAAACTATACATATACTTGACATTTTGCGTTATTTGTTTTAATGGCTTTGGCTACTGGCTCTTCAAATTCCCTCTTAGCGCTCCTCATTTCCAATGTACAAGTTACTTGCCATAGCACAGTGTCTCAAGCTTTCATACTGGTAACCCCTTTCACACAGCGNTCTTCAGGTTGGAAAAGAGGAGACTAAGGGGGGATATGATAGAGGTATATAAAATCATGAGTGATGTGGAGAAAGTGGATAAGGAAAAGTTATTTACTTATTCCCATAATACAAGAACTAGGGGTCACCAAATGAAATTAATAGGTAGCAGGTTTAAAACAAATAAAAGGAAGTTCTTCTTCACACAGCGCACAGTCAACCTGTGGAACTCCTTACCTGAGGAGGTTGTGAAGGCTAGGACTATAACAGCGTTTAAAAGAGAACTGGATAAATTCATGGTGGTTAAGTCCATTAATGGCTATTAGCCAGGATGGGTAAGCAATGGTGTCCCTAGCCTCTGTTTGTCAGAGGGTGGAGATGGATGGCAGGAGAGAGATCACTTGATCATTGCCTGTTAGTGGCCAATGCCAGGTGCCCCAGAGGGAGCGAACCTGTCGGTAGACAGGATACTGGGCTAGATGGACCTTTGGTCTGACCCAGTATGGCCGTTCTTATGTTCTTAAGCCTTTGAGTGCGACCCCCTTATAAATTAAAAAACACTTTTTTATATATTTAAACACTATTATAAATGCTGGAGGCAAAGCGAGGTTTGGAGTGGGGGCTGACAGCTCGCAACTCCCCATCTAATAACCTTGCGACCCCCTGAGGGGTCTCGACCCCCAGTTTGAGAACCCCTGCTATAGCATATATTCTTTTCTATTGGCTTAATTAAGACTGGATTTGCATTTGATGAAAGATACCTGGTTTGGTTCAAATAACTTCCTGAACCTTGACATTTAGCAATACTGAATTTTTTTCTTGCTGACCTTTTTAATTTAGAGGGATACACCCTTTCTGTGATGCTTTAGTTAGGACACAACCCCATACTGAGTCTAAGAAATTTTAACTTCTTTACTTTTTTGACTTGACGGTCCTTTTGACTAGTTTTTTCACTGTTTTGAAATCCCCTTAATTAAGAGGTGTTAGGTTTTTATACGTTTCCTCTCCCCAGGAAATTGAACGTAATTATATTGTTGGAAGATAATAAAAAAAGATAAAAAGTAGAGAATCTTGGGACAGAGCTCCCAGATATATCTGCTATGTTCAATGCCCGTCTGTTTTTGCCCATTTATATTTGAATATTAGATTATACCCAACCAGAACCAGTTATCCAGAAGCACACACAAGCTTTAGAACAGGGGTAGGCAACCTATGGCACGCGTGCCTAAGGCGGCACGCGAGCTGATTTTCAGTGGCACATTGCCCGGGTCCTGGCCACAGGTCCTGGGGGCTCTGCATTTTAATTTAATTTTAAATGAAGCTTCTTAAACATTTTAAAAACCTTATTTACTTTACATACAACAATAGTTTAGTTCTATATTATAGACTTAGAGAAAGAGACCTTCTAAAAACGTTAAAATGTATTACTGGCACGCGAAACCTTATATTAGAGTGAATGAATGAAGACTCAGCACAGCACTTCTGAAAGGTTGCCAACCCCTGCTTTAGAAATTCTGATAAAAATGGTACTCTACAACCTCCAAATCTAAAGCACCCCTGCTTTTTCCCCATCTCTAGTAAAAACGTATTTGAGTAAACTGAAAAGCTGCTATTAAAATTCTGTAGCAATAAAATAATACTAGGCATTTAAGAAATGATTTACACATTCAAAGAGCAGTACAGACATTAAGGACCCAGTCGTGAAAACCTTTATGCATGTGAGAAGTCTACGCACAGGAGAACTACTTACATTAGTAAGGTGATCAGGCCCTAACCAATTAATTCTCACAACACCCGTGTGAAGTAGGGCTGGTAAGTATTTATCCTCGTTTTAGAGACTGGGGGAGGAGTGGGGGAAATCAGTCCAGCAGCATGAATTGAACTTCCCAGAATCACCCAGTGTCAGAGCAAGGAGCAGAACCCAGGAGTTCCTGACTCCCAGTCCTGTGCTCATTCCACTAGATCACAGTGTCTCTGTAAAATGGCAGTCACATCTGGCCTGACTTTCAGAGGTGCTGAGCATCCCCAACCCCCACTCAAGTCAATGGAAGTTGCAGATTTGAAAATCAGACCAATCAGGATTTTATAGAGAAGTGCCTGGTTTTCATCTTCAAGGAAATCCTGGTACTTACCTGGAGAAGAAAAGTAGAAAAGCCTTTGGAACAAGTCAGTGGCTAGTCAGCAAAGTACAGTTTTGTGCAGCAAATATTCCAGTTAGCAGAGCTGACATCTGTGCAGTGTTGTGTATGCTAATGTTTATGGAGTAGTCCCGTGTTTATTGCAATTTCCCAGCTTTTCTATTGGCTAAAAGAGTGGGAAGGAGCCTACTAAAAGTCTATACCTGTCATAGAAAGCTACATCATCTTTGACTGAATGTTACTGACATATGCTTTATGTAATGGCACACATCGTTTGCTGTGTTATCACCTACACATCTATTATGATTCACAGGAGCTATAAGAACCAGTTTATATCCAACAGCTGATAGCCAACCAGGCAAGACATTAGTGAAACATGTGATTTTCATTCCCTGGGATAGAGGCAGAAAATGACATAACACCATTTTAATGGCAGGGGAGTCTAATTACTTCATTTTAGCACAGGAATGCTGTTGTCTGACGTGGCTCATGACATCATTCTTTATGCCTCCTGCTGCTTCTTCATTCAATCCCCACTAATTATGCTGTCACCTTTAAACTTGGAAAATAAACGTCTCATTACCACAGCCCCTAACAAGCAGGTGAAAGATTTACTTCCCATTTTTAAATTACGGGTTTTTCTTTTTTTAAGCAAATAATTGGGAGGCTTTTTTGAGATAATCTATGGGCTTGGCTACACTGGCAGATGTACAGCGCTGTGAGTTAAACCTGCCTTCGTACAGCTGAATAGGGAGAGCGCTGCAGTCTGTCCACACTGACAGCTGACAGCGCACTGTCGTGGCCACATTGGCGGCACTTGCAGCGGCATTGGGAGCAGCGCACTATGGACAGCATCTGGCTCCTGCAGCATAGGTATTGCTTTACAGACCACAGTGGTGCCTTTCAATGGCCAAGTATATGGAACTATTATACAAGTCCCTTGTTTTAAATACAGGAAAATACTTATATAAACAGGTAAACGTGAATTACAGGCTTAAATACATCCAGGAGTTCAGGAAATAGCAATCACAAAAAAGTGTTATTTTATTTCACTAGATAATACAGAGATACATAATATATTAGAATACCTACATAGCATCCTTCATCACAGCAAAGAATCCCAAACACTTGACAAACTACACACAGACAGCACCACTGAAATTTAACCATTTCTGAGGCAGACTGCAGCACTCCATGGATGAATGACACACTGTACAAAAATGGGCAGGAGGGAAAATTTGTGCCTAGCTTCTACCTTTAGTCAAAATGCCACAGGATCCTAAAAGTGCAATTCTGCCTGAAGAGGTGACTGTGATAGTGGCATGGTGAGGTGCTGTATTTATTATTAATTGTATTACCATGGCACCTGGAAGTCAAGGGCCAGGATCCCATTGTGTTAGGCGCTGTACAAACTTGTAACCCAATGACTTCAGCTCAGATTTGCCAAGCTTACAAGTAAAACTCAGAGGTCTTTTTCTAAGTGCCAGACCATCAAACTGCCTCTGAGACCTGAGAGTCAAACTGGGTTCTTGTCTTTCTGTGAATTATCAACAACAACAACAACAGTTGTGTAGGCTGAATTACACAATGGCACATGTGCAACCTCTTTTAGCCCTGTAAACAAAACGTAGTTAACAGCTACTACATCTGCGTAACTCGATTAGCCCTTAATTCAGGTACACAGACGCAGCTGAGCAGGCAGAATATTTGCCTGTAGGATCTTTAACATGGGTGAGAACATGTGAAAAGAAAATAAATAAATGTGAATCTCAGATCCTAGTGTATGTTTGCAGGGCTGACAGAAAAACAGGTTTACTTTTAAACTGAACAAATTTGATCTGGAGTAACAGATAGATAAACATGGAACTCTATGATGCATTTTGACTTTGCAAGGTTTCATCAGATACACAGTACAAATCATAACGTTCCGTTTGCTTCAGCAGATGGAAGGGCTGAGTCAACCCTAATAGGTTTAAGTTTCCAGGAGGTTTTTATTTCAAAGTCAATGCTTTGATTATTTAAAACATCACATTCCAGCTTGAGGAGAGAGAGGTGGGGAGTGGGAAAAGAAAAATATGTGCTAGAGGTATGAGCAAGGGACTGGGAATCAAACTCCTGACTTGTATTCCTGGTTATTCCACTGATTCACTGACTCACTGTGTGACCTTAGGCAAGTCACTTAACTTCTCTGACTCAGTCTTCTCATCTGAAAAATGTGATTAATACTCTTTACTCGCCTCACATGACTGCCGCCAGACTGTTACAGTTAATGCTCCCAAACCTACAGCTGCAGTATTGTGATTATTTACCACTAAGGCTCCAATGCCACATGGGGTGGAGCATGAGTTACTTTGCAATGACTGAGTTCTGGAGTGAGAACCTTAGCCCCTTGGTCAGGATATTTTCCTCATAATCTAACTTTGGCTGGGCACAGTGCATGTTCCCCACTCCCTCATGTTTAACAGGAACCCCCCTCCAAGCACTATCTCCCACTGCAAAAACACCAGTTCTAGACACATTATATGTGGCCCTTCCCAGGCCTCTCTGGTGCTATTTCAAAGAAATCTTCAGCAAGTAATGGGAGAAGGATTTAAATGAATGATTCTTATTGCCCGCTCTGAGGTGTGCGGAGTATTCTCTCTCTCAGGGGCTTGGCTGGCTAGTTCTTGTTCAGCTGCTCAGGGTCTAACTGATCACCATGTCAGGTCAGGAAGGAATTTCCCCCCAGGTCAGATTGGCAGGGACCTTTGGGTTTTTTCACCTTCCTCTGCAGCGTGGGGATGCAGGTCACTTGCCAGGATTATCCAGGTATCTCTCACTTAACCATTCGCCTGCCATTGTGGGGGCNGTGAGGGTAATTCACCATTGGAACAATTTACCAAGGGTCTTGGTGGATTCTCCATCACTGACCATTTTAAAATCAAGACTGGATGTTTTTCTAAAAGATCTGCTCTAGGAATTACTTTGGGGAAGTTTTATGGCCTGTGTTATACAGGAGGTCAGACTAGATGATCACAATGGTCCCTTCGGGCCTTAGAATTTATAACAATGAATTAAGAGAAAAAACAATCGAGTTACCCAAAAGCTCCAGTCAGCACTCCAGTTATATGGAGCGGGGGCCTGCATTTTCTCAGTACATGCACCAAGAGTCTCCTCTGAATCTGCAAGCAACTGGCGGATAAGACCATGATCCACTTCATGGATTTCCTGTGAACCAAGCAAGCAAGCAAACCATGTAGTTTGATAATGGAGGGGAAAGGTGTTGGAATAAAAGGTGGTTAATCAGTTTGCAGGCTTTATAAATAAAACCTTAAAGGGCTACATTTAACAGGATAAATGATGGGGAAACATTTCCCACTTATTGATTCTTAACTAATGAATGACATTTTTCAGTGTCAATGATATTATAAACATTAAGGTTTTATTTCCAAATGTCCCCCAGTGTTTTGCAAACAATCAAAAGGCAGTCATAAATGTTATTTTAACCACCATTAAACTGACAATCTGAAAGCAAATTATTAAAAAATAAACTACAAAGGAATCCTTTTAAAAAAAAGAGAGAGAGAGGGAGAAGATCTGGTTTTACTCATTCCAATCTTAATTACTCACTGTCCATACACATGTACATAAACACAGCACTTCAGAAATGTCAAATTGTATTATTATTAATACTTTACTCATATATAGAGCTTTTCATCAGTAGATCTCATAGTATTTTACAAAGGTGATCCATAGCATTAGCACTATTCACAGATGGGAAAACTGAGACAGAGAGGCAAAGTGACTTGCCCAGCAGACCAGTGGCAAAGCCAGGAATAAAACCCAAGTCTCTTGAGTCCCAGTCCAGGCCCCTAACCACTTAACCACACTACCTGTAATATCCAATAATGCCTGTAAAAAAGACAAGACGCTATCACGGGGTGGCCAAACTTATTGACCGTCCAAACTGCATATGACAGTCTTCAGAAATTCGAGAGCCGGGGCATGCCTGCTGGGGCTCAGGGCTTCAGCCTTGCTCCTGCTCAAGCCCAGAGGCTTGCTCCATGGGGCTGAAGCCCAGAAAACCTCCTCCCCACTGGGCAGAAGCCAGAGGCGACACGTGGGGGCCACATGGGGTCACATACCCTCCCAGATTTTTGCCAGGGTTTGTTGGCCCCACTCGGTCACATGGTGCTTCCGGGCCCCCTCCCTGTGCGGCAGCTGCTGGAGCCAGCAAGCTGGGAGCTGCGGCCATGGGGAGAGACAGTGGCAAACAGCTGGGAGCTGCAGAGAGAGCTACTGCTTTTGCTGCTGCCTCTCCTTGCAGAGCTAAAGCAGGGGTCCCTCCCTGCAGCTCCCAGCTGTTTGCCGCTGCCTCTCCACACAGAACTAATACCTGGCAGCTGCAGGGAGGGGCCCACTGAGGGTAAGAGGGAGGCATGCCTAAGGGGGCGTGACTCAAGCTGTTGGGAGGGGGCGAACCTTTAAATTGTGCCCCCTCCCCAGCAGGCACCAGTTGTTTCTGACAGAAGCCCCTAGCTCCACTACCCTCCCACAGGGCAGAAACCCCGAGTTTTCACCCACACACAAGTCTGGTAGGTGGAGAATGGGGGGAAGGTTCGTGAGCCACACTTTAACTGTAAAAGAGCCACTTGTGGCTCACGCGCTGTGGTTTGGTCACCCCTGCACTACCCCATTTTTAACAAATGGAGACACCATGAGTAAGGCACCTTGATCTGCTCATCAGCTCACTTGGGGGGGGAAGCCCACTGATCAGCACCATACTACTCTCTGCTGGGGTTGCCTAAGGATGAGCATGGCACCAATCACAGGAGCACTCCTTACTCTGCCTGCTTTGATGGGAAGCACTCATGTTCAGTGCTCTTGAGCTCAAGCGGAGAGGGCCAAGTGACAATTACAGGAGCTCTCCCTTTGCAATGAGACAGAATAGGGGGAACACTCAGCCACCAGGGCAGCTGCTGTGTGCCCTCCAGTAATAGGAACACCTGTCACAGAGCAATAGAAGCCAACCTTCTCCACCACAGGAGAGAGAAAGATGAGATGCCCTCACCTCCCTGATGAGATGTAATGAGAAGGGAAGTGTGTTTTCTCAAAACGTCCCACCTGCACGCAACCTTAATTCTAAACAGCTGGGATTCACCACAGCTATTGTCTACATATCACCCCCAAAAACTTGTTAGTGCAACACGAGGAGGCTGAATTTCCTGACCATTTGTACAATTAAAATTAAGAGGTTGTCACAGCAATCTTAACTCAGCTCCCTTGTGTGTGTTCATTACAGTGGGGTCTTTCAGAGTACAGCTTGCAACACTGCTAGCTAAAATAATCTCCTTTTGGAAAATCTGAAGCTTAGAAAGGCCATAGGACAGATCAACACTAGGCTGTGGTTTAGAACCCAGCCCAGATCATTAGTGACCAAAAGTGGTTACCATTCTGATGGATGCTCGGTGGCTATAAGAAAGGAGAAGGCAGGTTGCCAGCCAGTTTCTAGTAGGCAGGAGGAAAACCATAAAACTGGCAGACTCAGCAAAGCCAGGACAGCCATCTCCTAAAGCAGTCCCTGCAGAACAGAGGCCAATCATCAGGTTAGCGTGGGGAAGCAGGCATCACCTCTGCCAGTGCTGTATGCTCTGTAGATAGCTTATTACAGCTTCCAAGGCTTCATTCCCTTGGATACCTTTCACCAGCACAGCTATCATTACAAATACTTTAAAAACACATATTCTATAGATACCTGCAAAAGGGATGTGGAATATTCATTTTGAATTCATGCTCCATTTCCTGGCCTAAATTTGTACAAAATCTACCCTCAGCAAAACAGCAGCTAACAGGCTTAAGCAAAGACATCATACCCGCCAGGATCCAGGAACCCCAACAGAACAGTGCTGTGGGAGCGAGTCCCCAGCCTGCAAGGCAAAGTCAAGTTTTGAATGTTGCTGCCAAAGAGTGGGACAAGCAGGCAGCCCATTCCCCTGAAGACACTGGCTGTATATGTGAGATGAAGTGCAGAAAGCAAGCTGACTTACTACCCCCTCCGTCCCCAGTCACAAATACAGGAATGATGAGGGAGCAAGCAAAGGTGTCCTTCCCCGCAGAGCCCTGAGTGAAGATGGACAGCCCCATGCCAATCAACCCTCACATATAGCAGAGATGAGGGGTTGCGAGCAACACCACTCCTCTTAGTCACAGTAGGCCAGGGGTGGCCAAACTTACTGGCCCTCCGAGCCGCACACGACAATCTTCAGAAGTTTGAGAGCCAGGGCACATCTGCCGGGCCTCGGGGCTTCAGCCCCACTCCTGCTGAAACCCCAAGCCCTGGCAGGTGCACCCCTACAGGGCTGAAGCCCCTAGACCCCCCTCCCTGCTGGACAGAAGCCCTTACCCCACCACCCCACTGCAAGGCAGAGGTCCTGTCCTGAGCTCCCCCCACCCAGTCTGGTAGGCAGAGAATGGAGGGCACATGGGGGGCTTGCAAGCCACACTTTAACAGTAAAAAAAGCCACATGTGGCTTGTAAGCCACAGTTTGGCCACCCCTGTAGTGGGCCCTATCTAGGCAGCTTGTTGCTTTAGCAGCTGTTATTGGGTAGCTAGCTTGCAAGGGAACAATAGCCCAGCAGCTGGCATTACAGGACTCAGGATGAAGCAAACAAACTGGTTGAGCATTGGTCTCACATACACAGAGTTTGAGGAGACTATTAAAGCTCTGGTTAAAAAGCCAAGTGGCTTAAAAACCACCCCCGAAAGGAGCAGGCCCTTAGCAAAGCTAGAAAGCAAAAATTAAGAAAGAAGAATCAAATGCTTACCATAGAGAGGAGAAAGAGATGCAACCTGCAAGCTGATTGCCTCTAAAATGAGCACCATAGGGCTGCAGTTGCTGCCTTATCTGCAATTTAAAGGGCCAGCAGCAATAAGAAGACTATGTGGATAAAGGCTTCTATATATAAAAGGAGTAAACCTGACACTAAGAGTTAGCTGATATCTAAGTGCTATGGAGAACAAGCTGGCTAATGAAAAGAGATATGAAGCTAGCCACCTGAGGGTCAGGGCCTGGTATAGAGCTCCCCTTACAGCTAGCACCTTCCTTAGGATGTTTAATATTGTATGCAGGGACAGCTAAATTTTTGTTCGCAGCCTGAAAAATAAATCACATTTTGCCTACAGACTCCTGTATCCTATGAGTGAGTGGTATGGTGGAATAGCTCCTCTGCATGGTCCCCACTTCCTGGACAAAGGGAAGATGTTGGTTGCCTCTCAGGCACTCTTCCCATCTCATCCCCCCTAGCTCCACAAAGCCCACTCTGCAGAGAGAGGGATCTGCAGCTGGAAGAAAGTATTGTGAGGGGGAACCATGAGGGATGCATGTCCCACCAGTCCCAAAGAGAAGCAAGAAGAGTACTAATGCAGCCTGGGAATGCCTTAACTCTTCTGTGACCCCCTCTGCAGTGGGGAAACACCCCTTAAAAGGTGTCCCCCTTGGACAATGACAGCCTGTCTCCAAAGGTTTCAGAAGGGAGACTAAGGGGTATCCCAGAGCTGGTGCAGGGTCACAAAGCTTCCAGCACAGAAGGCCCTACTCTCCTGGGAATCTGGAGGGGACCCTATTACCATGGCCCTTGCCCCCAAAAGGATGACCCAAGAAAAACTCCATGAGGGGACCCTCACTGGGTTTTCCCATTCCCCAGCCCCACAAATAGTTTCACAAGAAGAATGTGTTCTGGGCTGTAGTTCTACCAGCACACCTTCATTTCTGTTTTCTTTCACTGTTAACTCTGTAACTAGATTTAAACCTGAATAAAGTAAAATCAATAAAAAGAATTCAGAAATCCAACTTCTGTAGTGATTAAGAGCTAGGTGTTATTATTATTTATTTTATTTTATTATTTGTGTTGTTTTAGTGGTATGTGATTAACTGATCCCTAGCCGTTTAAAAAGCACCTTGGGGACCAGTTCTTCTGAATGAAAGGTCCTGTATAAATATGGAGTGATAGTAGGCATTTTATGTCATGTAGTCCATCAATCTGATTTAAAAAATTTATTAGGATGATGTTTACAAAAAAAAAAAGTGAACGGTACAGAGTTTAAGCTTAGGAGTTTCTGGTTATCAGGGAATAACATACAGATTATCAAGGGGTGCGAAGTTCGGTTTCAGATCGGATGGCGTAAGGAATACATAATCTGCAATATCCCCGATTGGGGGTAAAAGGTTAACAGGTCAAAGTACAGACATTGAGATATGAGGGTATGTTGTTCATATAATGGCTATGTTCGGGTGTGGAGTATAATGAGTGGATACGATGATGAGGATGAATTGACCCTCATTTGATGAGATTTAATGTTCAGTGAGCTTATGGTTCCGGTTCATATGGTCCAATGGAAAAAGTCTCTTGGTCCCTTTCTCGTAGTCGATGCACGATGTCGCTCCGGCTCACGCCTCCTGGTACTGTCGGTGGCCGGTGATGTGTTCGGTGTAGAGGTCCCTGGACCATCGGATAGTGTCTGAGACCATGAGGCGCCGCATGAGCCGTGCGTAGCGTCGACCGATCCTGCAGGTCTATTACACAAATGGATTACCCTAGTTCAGGGGTAGGCAACCTATGGCTGATTTTCAGTGGCACTCACACTGCCCGGGTCCTGGCCACCAGTCCGGGGGGCTCTGCATTTTAATTTAATTTTAAATGAAGCTTCTTAAACATTTTAGAAACCTTATTTACTTTACATACAACAATAGTTTAGTTATATATTATAGACTTATAGAAAGAGACCTTCTAAAAAGGTTAAAATGTATTATTGGCACGCGAAACCTTAAATTAGAGCGAATAAATGAAGACTCGGCACACCACTTCTGAAAGGTTGCCGACCCCTGCCCTAGTTTAAATGTAAAATGAATTTTAAATGCTACTCCACAGAGCCACCTATAGGGGAAAGAGTGAAAACCTGCCTTCAAGGAGAAGAAAGTAAACTTGATATATAACGGAACGATGTTTCAAAGTAGTCTAGCCCCAACATGTTTCCAGGAGAAAAACAAGGGTTATTAAACCTAATAGAAATGGAAATATGTTCATGAAATTAACAAAAATCTGTGAAAACATAATTGGATTTAAATGTTGCCCTGGTATGTTGGAAACAGAATTTTGCCAGTGCAGGGGAACAAGAAGGTGAAGTAATGTAGTATATGGGGATCACAGGTGCCAACTTTCCTTGGCGCCGGTGGGAGCTCGCGCTCCCTGGCCCTGCCCCGACTCTACCCCCTCCCTGCCCCATTGGACCCCTCCCCAAATCCCTGCCCCGGCCCCACCTCTTCCCCGAGCGCGCCGCGTTCCTCCTCCTCCCCCTCCCTCCCACCGCTTGCCATGCGACACGCTGGGAGGAAGGGGGGAGAAGCAGGACTCAGCGGCGCACTCGGAGGCGGAGCGGAGGTGGAGGTGAGCTGGGGTGGGGGGGCAGGTCGGGGAGCTGCCAATTTTTCCCCATAGGTGCTCCAGTCCCGGAGCACCCACGGAGTCAGCGCCTATGATGGGGATGAGAGTAAATAAAAAACAACAGTAATGACTGGGCTTAGTGGTTTTTAGATTCAAGCACGCACAAGAGCTTGCTGAAGATGTGTTCTCCGAGGGAGCAATCATCATGAATTACTTTATTCGGTAAGTGTTTTGATATACCATCCATGCTCTCCAGCTTTTGGTTACATCTATGACAGATTTCAGTTGCACCGTACACTCTGCCAGATTAATGCATCTTCTTCCCCTGTCCTTTCTCACACTGCCCTTTATTCCTGGAATATTCCTCTTGATCCTAGGCACTTTGGGTGAGATTTTCAACAGAGTTACGCGCTCACAAATGGGGCCAAATGTTCAGACATGCTCAGCACCCAGCAGCTCACAGAGTGATGCTTGCGGTTAGATTTTCAAAAGAGCTCAGGATGCGCCTTGCCCCCAACCTGCTGAGCTCTTTTGAAAAAAATGACTATGGCTGCTGAGCTCACTTGAAAAGCTGGCCCCATGCAACCACATTCTTCTTTAAATACCTCCTGAAGCCATGAGCTCATTGGTTGAATAATGCTGGGCCAGGAGTAATTTCTTCTCCACCACTCCTGCCTGACTGGTGGATTTTACTCCCTCAGGCTGTAAGTATATTAATAGCATATCCAAAATAAATAAATAAAACAGTAAAGCACGAAGACTTGTACATAACAAAGCGTATCTCATACTGTTTTGCTGTTTTATAACCCCCATCCTTCTCATGTCCCCCAGCCTTTGTCTGTCACCTCTTACCATGGTCTAATTTAGGGCCCAACCCTGCTCCCACTGAAAGTAATGGGAGTTTTGGCATTGTGCCACCTCAGGCTGTGATCACGTCAACTTTTGGGAGGCAATATGGGCAAGCGGAAAGAGTATTGGACTGGGAGTCAGGACACCTGGTTTCTATTCCTAGCTTGGCCACTGGATCATCTTGAGCAAGTCACTTTGCCGCTCTGTGCCTCAGTTTCCCCATCTGTAAAACAGGGATAATAATACTGACCTACTTTGAGATGTACTGATGAAAAATGCAATATAAGAGCTAGGTGTTTTTAATTATTATTATTATTTTGCTACTGACTTCAATGGGAGCAGAATTATGCCTTGTAAGTTGCAAATTCCTTAGCAGCATGGACTTGTTTAAATGTTTTTAAAAAGCCATTCACATCTATCGTACTTGTTGTGTCTCTGGTAAAAATAGAGACTTTTTCTCCTAAGTAGACACATTTGACATGTATGTACTTTAACTATGAAAGTAGAGAAACACTCTCACTTCTCTCTCCTTTATGCATGAAGACATCCTCTAGAATCAGGTGGCTGTTTCTCTTGATTATTATCTTTATTTATTATGTGTATTGCAATAGCACTTAGGAGACCCCGTCATGGGGCCGAGACCGCATTGTGCTAGGTGCTGTACAAACTGTAGTTAATTGTTCACTTCACTCATTGTTAAAAGTAATAAAATATGTAAATACATAGTAAAAACAAACCAGCTTCTTTTCACTATCTGAGGTCAGTAAAATAAACAAAGAACGCGAACAGCATAATGAAAAGTAGGTTAGATTTTTAGTACTTTCAGTTCCAGCTGAATGTGTTAGTATTAACTCCGGTAAGGCATATTCTTAATATAAGTGTGTCTAGTCAGTATCCTTATCAATAAAGACCAAAATTTCCATAATTTCAGGCGGTCAGTTTTTGGGGACCCCTCTGGAGACAATTCCAACTGATTTCTATTGGAGCTGTGAGTGCTCACCATCTCTGAAAATCAGGCCAGGAGAGGTTCAAGTTGGACGCCCACAAATAGAGGGACCCAACATTAGTGGGCACATTTGAAAAGACATGCCTACAAATTTGTGCCATTAAATCCCTACATTATAAACACAAATTGAGCAGTGTGGCAAAGAGGAAAAATTCCACCTCAGTGACCAATGGGTCAGTGAGAAGCTGCAGGGGAGCAGAGATGCCTCAAATTGTGGGCGGCGGAGAGCAATGTATCAGATATGTGGTCATTCAGGGGACTGGGCCTGGTGAATCAGGGGGGCTTGAAGTACAGCAGACCATGCAGGGGGCCTGAGGTGTTTCAGGTCAGAGAGGCACATCCAGTTGCAGTGGCCAGGGGTCATGAACTGAGATGCGGTGGGCAAGGGAGGCGTGGGATACGATGGGTCATAGGGTGAGGTTGGTGTGTGGTTATGGGCAGTAGGGGATACAATGGGTATGGGGGACTGGGATTTGATAGGGAGGTGCATGGCGAGAGCTATGGGTCTTCTCCTCTGTGACTTCTCTGCCCTAGGGTCCACAACCCCCATCCTGGCCTATGGAAGGCAACAGCCCTGCAGCCCTGTTACCTGTTGGGGGCTCAGAGGAGTCTCAGCAGGTTCCATCCCCTCCAGCTTCAATCTTGGGCCCAAAGGCCTCTCCTGCCAGAACACGAGTCTCCCGCCTACAGCCCGTGCGCAGGCGCCGTCTCTCCGCAATGGGCAGAGCTGCTCCTACCAACTCCCCACAAACACCTGGTGCACCTGCGTGGCTCCCTCTAGCAGCCGTTAGCGGCCACTCCGGGTTCCGTCCTCCCCCACCCAGCCAAGCTCGGCAGCCATTTTGTTTCTTTGATTATTTGTGTAAGCAAGTGGTGGCAAAAGGGTTACACATGTACTTTGCACTTGCCTCGCTTTAATTAACCCCACCCCCACAGGGCACAAACCCCCAGACTTCACCCTCCCAATACAGCCCCCCTCCCCACCCAACCCCCAAGGCACAGCCCAGGAGTGGTGCAGCCATCCAATACAGCCTCTTTCTCCCGTCTGAGGAACCTCCTCTCCTGACACAACCTGACCCTTCTGCTCCCTCCCCCTGGGATCCCCACCAGATCCCACTCCCGTAGCCTGGGAACCCCTCTTCCAGCAGAGCCCTCCTCCCCCAAACTTGTGTTTCTTCATCCTTTTCCTTCCCAAACCCGGCAGCGCTGCCTGTCCTGTGACAGTGAAGCCTACATGTGCTCCAGCCAGAGAAATGTGCTTCTCTTGCTGCTTTCCAGGAAGGCCATTTGAGGCCTTTGCTGTGGGAAGCATTATGGGCCATAAACTACAGTGCTCTGGTAGTCACCCAGTGTCACTTTACTCAAGGTGATAATGATCTCTGTGACTGGAGTCCCCACCCAGCTGCTGGAGCAGACAAGCCAATGCCAGTATCGCTAATATCAAGCATTCAAAAATCATGAGATTGGTTTAAAAATAATAACATCTGGATTCTTTTGAGTCTCTAGCATTCATGTTTTCAAGCTTTTCTCCACAAACAAGCAGGCTGACATTTTTTTTTAAGTGAAAGCTGAGATCTCTCATAATCCCATGACTCCAGGAGCTGGTGCTTTAAGAAAAACACCAAATATCACAAGACTCACAGTAAAATCATGAGATTTAGCAACAGCTGATCAATTCCTTGTTCTCTGGTTTAGAAATTGCCGGTACATCTTTTTTCTCAGGAGTAACAGATTTATTGGGATATGCACAAACAAAATATGAACACAGGATGAGGTAAGCATAAACAACAACACTGCAATAATGATTCAGTATGGACTACACCTTCAGGGCACACACAAGGTTTTTATGTCTCAGTACCACTTCCTCAAATTTGGTGTTTAACTCCTTTATGTGATCATCAGGGTTCCTAGTTTTCTGTGGGAAAAAAAAGTTCTCGGATAAAAAACCATAGAAATCCATGTTTTTTGGTGATTAAAATGAAATGCTGAACTTTAGTTTCCCTCACCACAATATATATAGGTATCAGTTGAACACAATGTTTTATTGATATACAGTAGAACCGCATTTTTCCAAGCCTTCATTATACATATTAACTGAACCACCAGCTGCCAAGGTCTGACAGCAGCTGGGCTCCAGCTGACCGCCCAAGCCTCCACCGTGTGGGGGCTGACCACCCGAGCCCTTGCCGCTATCAGTCCCAGGCGGCTGGTGGTTCAGTTAATATGGAGAGCTGGATAATGGAGGCTTGGATAAACGGGGGTTCTATTGTATATGTTTTTATTTTTTCACAAAATGTAAAAACTAAAGCTTCTCTGTAAAAGGCAAATTCCGCATTTTTCCGTGGCAAATGCATTTCTAGGATCCCTGACAATATTTCCTTTTGCTCATCATACAGCATCATTCAGAGCCCCCTGTTGCAGAAATACAGGCCTCCAGTTTTAAAATGTCAGTGTGGACTTCCACTCCTTCCAGTTCCAAATGATTATTTGTCAAAAGGGACAACTCTTCAGTTGGAAACCAAAGGGCCCCCTTGTACAGCAATAGGCAGTGTTATAGAGTTGCAGTCCTCTCTAGTTCTAGGACTCCAGACAATCCAATGCTGTAATTTCTCCTCAGAGCTCTTGGGTTTCCCCAGAGAAACACTGAGATAAAAGAAAATACCTGGATGGACCCTGCATTGACAACAAAGCTGCAAAATGAAGATTTCACAATTATTTTTAGAAGCTTAAATCATGAAAGAAAATGTTGCCTTTTTCAGCTCTTTTAAAACACTTGCAGGGGACCTTTTGGAGCCATCATCTAGCTATCAGCATAGTATCTGGGCACAGCCAGGGGAGCTGGAACAATTTGTATAGTGGGGGTGTTGAGAGCCATTGAACCAAACTGTAAACCCTGTATATGAGGGGAACCACTTCAAACCCTAGCACCCCCAGCACCCCTGGTTCCAGCACTTATGAGCACAGCCCAAAATTAAAGCAAGTAAGCAATCACTCTTAAACCTGTAACCTCCTACCTAGTAGCGGGTCACCAGATTTGGGAAGCCAGGAACTAGGATATGATGTGGAGTTAGGGGAATGAGTATGTGAGAGTTTGGGTATCATTGTCTTAAAAATGAAACCAGTAGAATAGTCAACAGGGGTGTTTAAGAAACAGGCCTATAATAATAGCAATACAATTCAATAGCACTACAGCTTTCTTCCTCAATCTTTTTGTGCCTCTCCCCACCGCCCCCCAGTACAAAAAAAAGTACTCAGGCTCCCTTACTGGAAACTTTTAAATGGATGTGGAACAGAATCTTCACCAGATCATAACAGTACGTTCCCATTTATATGAAGGACATTGAGGAACAGCCAAAATCTTCAGCTATCATTGCAGAAATAGGAAAAACAGCCAGTGGGCTTCAAGAAAGCTTCACCGGGTCCGCAATCCCAGAGCTCAGGGAAGAGATGCCAGCCAGGCAGCTGGCATGGTGTGTCCACCATGCAGCCTTAACACTGCCAGCAGGATCAGTGGGTACTGAATGAGCTGTTGCAGCATGTGGAGCTGGCTACTGGAGTTAGGGTGACCAGACAGCAAATGTGAAAAATCGGGACAGGGCGTGGGGGGTAATAGGAGCCTATATAAGAAAAAGACCCAAAAATTGGGACTGTCCCTATAAAATCGAAACATCTGGTCACCCTAACTGGAGTTCTTCCCATAAAATAGTGTTGGACCTGTTCCTGTGTGCGAGCCTGGCTTTTCTTTCCACAAACAACAAGACAGTACCTTAGTCAGCTTTGCAGACAGGTCTGCTATTTTNCCAGCACCCCTGGTTCCAGCACCTATGAGCACAGCCCAAAATTAAAGCAAGTAAGCAATCACTCTTAAACCTGTAACCTCCTACATAGTAGCGGGTCACCAGATTTGGGAAGCCAGGAACTAGGATATGATGTGGAGTTAGGGGAATGAGTATGTGAGAGTTTGGGTATCATTGTCTTAAAAATGAAACCAGTAGAATAGTCAACAGGGGTGTTTAAGAAACAGGCCTATAATAATAGCAATACAATTCAATAGCACTACAGCTTTCTTCCTCAATCTTTTTGTGCCTCTCCCCACCGCCCCCCAGTACAAAAAAAAGTACTCAGGCTCCCTAACTGGAAACTTTTAAATGGATGTGGAACAGAATCTTCACCAGATCATAACAGTACGTTCCCATTTATATGAAGGACATTGAGGAACAGCCAAAATCTTCAGCTATCATTGCAGAAATAGGAAAAACAGCCAGTGGGCTTCAAGAAAGCTTCACCGGGTCCGCAATCCCAGAGCTCAGGGAAGAGATGCCAGCCAGGCAGCTGGCATGGTGTGTCCACCATGCAGCCTTAACACTGCCAGCAGGATCAGTGGGTACTGAATGAGCTGTTGCAGCATGTGGAGCTGGCTACTGGAGTTAGGGTGACCAGACAGCAAATGTGAAAAATCGGGACAGGGCATGGGGGGTAATAGGAGCCTATATAAGAAAAAGACCCAAAAATTGGGACTGTCCCTATAAAATCGGGACATCTGGTCACCCTAACTGGAGTTCTTCCCATAAAATAGTGTTGGACCTGTTCCTGTGTGCGAGCCTGGCTTTACTTTCCACAAACAACAAGACAGTACCTTAGTCAGCTTTGCAGACAGGTCTGCTATTTTCAACCCCCTTCCCCATCCCCAGGGGATATAACCCATAACCAAGCTTCAGTTAACCAACAGTTAACACTAACCAACCTTTGGTTAATCAGGATTTCTGCTACACTGAAAAAAATACTTTGGGGGGGGGGATATATTTTCATCACACGCACAGCACATATGGCCAGATTTTCAGAGGCACTGAGTAGCCACAACTCCCAATAAAATCAATAGGAACTATGGAGGCCCAGCTGCCGAGAAAATCAAGCCAATGCTGGATTTTTTTCACTTCCATTTGGGGCTCAACAGACAAGGAATCCTCTATTGAATAAGCACTCATCAGCTCCAGGTTCCGGTGCTGGTGTACACAAGTCCAAAGCAATAAAGAGAATAATTGTTGTGTCTCCCACCCCCATATTTCGACAGCATGGAAGCCACTATAACAAGTTAAAATGTGGCAGTCATCCAGGTAGCATGCTGCGAACTTGAAGCTGTGGTAACTTTAGAAAGTGTGACTTTCATTGGGCAGAATGCGAACTCCTGTTGCAACAGCAGAGATATTTTTTTGCCCATACAATCTGAGAGACAGGCTAGGGCAAAGTGACTATATACTTCAACAGCTACGAAACAGCAAGCTGGGAAATTCTACGTCTATGCAGTGCCTCTTCTCCTGTTCTCCTTGCGGATGGGTAAGTGCTGATCTGTTTAAACATCTTCCCTAATATGGAGGAGTTTGACTTATTTCTGAAATTTGGTTTGTGAGGCTTTTTTTTTTTAAGCCATTCTCCCCTAAGGACTTCCCAGGATACAGAAGGAACTTTGTGGGTCAAATTCAGTACTGGATTTTGCATTGAAAAACACATTCTTGTTTATAGTCCATTCCTATTTAGCTCATAGGCATGTTTGTTTGCGTTTCATCCCAAAGGGGAAATGTATCTTTCCATTTCCATTAGTTCTCGAGAAGGCTGACTATGTACCTTCATTAGTAGAAGCTTTATGGCTTGTTTGTTTTTCTGACATATTAGCTACCCAGTGTGTTCGCAGAACAGTTATAAATATTAATTTTCCAAAGCCAACCTCAGCCAAAAATTCTTATAAATTAAGCAGAGGTATATACAGTCATTTATCACTTAATTATAGAATTTAGGGGTCAGTTCCTGGGATGTGATGTGACCGTATTGCACTGGATTGCTGGCAGATCCCAGCTGTAAAGCCAGCATAACCAGTTGCTGTAGTGTAGGGGAATTCTCTGATGGTGGAGACCTGGTATAATGACTTTTTGCCACTCCCCTCCCAAATGTCCACTTAGTAGGTATGGCCAAAGGAATGGGGGCATGACCAGGAGACCTACGCCCTGTGCCAATCTCCAGCTACCATTTTAGTTCCTTGAGGTTGTTTGTAGCTGCGGGGAGGGATAGCTCAGTGGTTTGAGCATTGGCCTGCTAAACCCAGGGTTGTGAGTTTAATCCTTGAGGGGGCCATTAGGGATCTAGGGCAAAATTGGTCCTGCTAGTGAAGGTAGGGGGCTGGACTCGATGACCCTTTGGGGTCCCTTCCAGCTCTATGAGATAGGTATATCTCCATCTGGCATAAGTTAAAGACACCCATAGTCTGCTCTGATTTACCCCAGGGAGTAGAGTTTGGGGTAGAGCAAAAGTAAACTTTATTCCATCTTTGAGCCACCCCACCCCCTTTAACCTGCCTTGTGTGCTCCTCAGGACCCAGCCCTAGATATGAAAATCTCAGCTTTATATTAAAATTACTTATAGGTTCCCTAATGCATTCCTCCTGGCCTGAGAGGATTGTCCCCTGCACTATATTTCCCAGTGCATTGGGAATTTTAAGTAACTTAAAAGCAAAAAAACATAGAGCTTGTCCCCATCGGGGGAATTAGATCTGACTTCCACATGACAGGTGGAGATACCCATCTCTATACTAATGAAGAGAATGGAATAAAAAGAGCTTAGTGGCAGAGTCAACAAAGCATTTGGCAAGAAATATTCCTGGATGCCAACATAAGGGCATTGTCTATTTAAATATCAATGAACTAGTCACTTCCCAGTTGCACAACGTGGGGGGGTGGGGGGAAGTCTGTGCTGTGACCTTCACAGTGAAGACCCAAAACACAGCTGGCACTAAAAGACACAGACCACTCTTTTGGGTTCTGATTCTTAGTGATTAATTGCAATCTCAGGGATGTATATTGAGACAAATAAAGATACAGGATCACAACAGATGACAAGGTCAGTTATATCAAGGTGGAAGTAAAACTTGTAGTGAACAGCGATGATGTTAGAAAACACAATTAATGTGCAGTTATGATCAGAAAAGTGCCAATGTAAAAATGGTACCTTCTTAATAAATGGAGAATAGATAGTAATCATACTGCAGATGGACATATGAAATACGGTCTGGTCTGCACTTCAGACCTATATCGGTATAACTATGTCACTCAGGGGTGTGGAAAATCCACACTCCTGAGCGAGGTAATTATATTGACCTAACCCCCTGCGTTGACAGCGCTATTTCGGTGGGAGAGCTTCTCCCGCTGACATAGCTACCGTCTCTCGGGAGAGCTCTCCTGTCGGCTTAGAGCATCTTCATCAAAGTGCTACAGTGGCGCAGCTGCATCGGGTTACGTGTAGATTTGCCCTAAGAGTAGGATACTCAAAATAGATAGGAAGAAAGAATGACTATTTAATGACAAAACAATTCTGACTTCTCCTGAAAGCCGGCATGCAGAGGTGCTCACCACTCTTATTAAAGCAACAGTTCATTAGAGAGACAAGGCGGATGCAGTTATATCTTTTACTGGGCCAACTTATTTTGGTGAGAGAGACAAGCTTTCGTGTTTATACAGAGCTCTTCCTCAGGTCTGGGAAAGGTGCGCAGAGTGTCACAGCTAAGGACAAGGTGGAGCAGATAGTTTAGCATATGTAGTTACAGCAGCAAAGAATCCTGTGGCACCTTATAGACTAACAGAGGTTTTGCAGCATGAGCTTTCGTGGGTGAATACCCACTTCTTCGGATGTGTAGTTAGCACATGTTCTAAGGGACCATTCAAGGTGAAGGGGCCCATTAACACCTCTGTAGTCATAGGACAAAAAGTCTGTGGAGTGGGACTGGGAGGCTCACATCCAGATGCAGTGTAGACACACACTCTGAAGGACCTACTTGTACAGGGCTCTTTAAATTTCTCCCTGACCCCTCAGCTACTGAAGAGTATCTTTTTGGCAGCTGGGCTACCTGCTGCTTTCTCCCCTAGGGAGTTCCCTCTCATATGTTTTTTTGGGGGGAAGTGGTCAGGCAGGGCTTATCCCAGATAGTAGAGAGAGCTCAAGGAACTCCTGCTCTTCAGCACTTCCCAGACTGCAGCTGTCCCCTCTCCACCTTCACTCTCCCAAGCCATCTTCAGACACAAGTCCCTTGCACATGTTACTGCAGACTCTGTTTGCAGCAGGCCTGGTGCTACTGGGGAGGCAACGGGGACATTTGTACCAGCCCCCGCTCACCACCACCACCACCACCACCACCACACACACATGATCTTCGAGGAGCCCCAAATTATTGTCAGAAAGACCAAAATATACACAAAGATATTCAATATTAAGCAGTGGAACTGCAGCCAATTGGAGAGTCTTCATCCTTTATATTATAAATCAGAGCAAAATACAGACACATTTTACTTTTAAAATGTCTTAAAATCCAATATATTCCACAGGTCTAATTAGCTCTGGAAGGTGGTTTGATTTTTAAATAGCAACATTAGCCCCCCCAATAACGGGCCCCTCGAACCAGTCCTGGCGTGTGGTAACTTGCTCCTGTTGACCCCCACCCCTCCCCTAGGTGGGTGGGGAGGAGTATACTGTGTAGAGTGACCCGCTTCCCGTCCTGATCCCTCCCAACCTTTTCTGCTCCCCTCCCTACACTTGGTGCTGGATCCTGGAGGAACTCTAATGGAGAGGAAGTGGGGAGTATGCTACAGAGCTGTATCTTGCCCCTGTTCTGTGTCTTCCCAAGCTATAGCCATGGATTTCACCTCCTTCCCCCTTCTAGAAGTGGGGATACAATGGGGCCCTACGTATAACTATGATGGTGCCTGTATTTATAGTTCTGAAATCCTGGGAGATAAACTCTTGGTACAGCAAACTTCAACCACATGCAACCATTTTGAGAGATTTTAGGGCACTCCTCCTATTACAATGCATTCTGATTATGGCCCAAGGCAGCTTTTTACAAGCAAGGAAAGGTGGCTGACTCACTGGCACCTTACTATCCCTCACAATGTTATGATACTGACAGAGCAAATGTATATCAAGGGTCAGAAAATGTGCAGAAAATATGAAGATAACTTGCATTTATAATCATCATTCTATGTTTCCATAACACCTTTCAGATTGCTAAGCATTTTACAAACTTTCCTACCTAACTATATATTAATCTTTTTCATCCACCACTGAAATGCAGCCACCTCTGGGGTGGAATGTGGCAGCTGTTTAACAGCACACAGCAACGTTACAGAACAGTTTGGGACAGGAAGTGAAGGAGAATATCTTTCCCATTGAAATGCCTCTAATTCCAAAGTGCTTTATAGGAATCCTTAAAATATGGCCTAACTCAGCACTGACATGGAGCTCTGGAGTGGAATGGGGTAGCTGTTTGACAGAGAACTGTCACTGTTAGTAACAATATTCTTTACTTCCTATTCCTAACTGAAATGGCTTTCATTCTAAAGAGCTTTATAGACTGCATGTACAGTGATTACTCACTCACCACAGAAATGCAGCCACCTCTGGGGTGTGACACAGCAGTCATCTTGTGTGGTGACATGAGGCAGCACAGGCTGTATTAGCCAATCTGGGAGCAAGAGAGCCTGAGAGAATCACAGCTACTGTATATATCTGGTTGCCTCAATAAAAAAATCACTTTTATATTCATTACAACTGAGTCCTGCCTCTTCTATATCACAGGGGACACTACAGCCACTGGTATGCTGTGCTAGTACCATGCTGTTCTCTAGTATGTGGACTGCTACCTCACAGGCAACTGTTTTGTCTGCTGTATGGCACATTTTTTAAAGCATTTCAGAATGTAAGCACCGTGTAACTGTTTGACATTGATTTTGTAGCTAATTAGGATCTTTTACTAACAACTACCTTGTACTCTCCCCATCTTTGTATCCATCTGTTGCCTCTTGTCTTACATGCAGGCTGTAAGCTTTTTGGTGCAGGGCATGGACCGTCTTTTTGTTCTGTGTTTGTACAGCACCTACCATAATGAGGCCCTATGACTGGGCTCTCTAGTCACTACCATAACACAAATAATTAATAATTCTAATTATAAACTGTCATCGTGCCTCAGTGGGTCACAGCAGAGAATGCCAGATTCAGGACAAACTGCTGAGAAATTGGGCAGACTCATCGCAATGGTTATTCTCTCATTAGATTACACCGAGCCAGTAACAAAAGTAAACTTCTGTCTCACCACACAGGTTAACAGGAAGTCAAAAATGCAGTCTCCTTAGGCATTCCAGCCCTAGTCTCACCACTCAGACACTGGACTCTATGATGAGTGGTTACTGAAGGCCAATTTAATCAAACACAGGGTTCTTCTAATCCTAAGAGATCAGCCATTTAGCCAGGTCAATATATAGCTCAGACCTTACCCAATAATCACAATGATGCCAATCCTTTAGTAACTAAAAACTAAAAGTTTATTAATAAAAGAAGAGAGTTAATAACAGTTAATAGATCATATACATACAAATAATTGCAAAGTTCTTATATCAGGTTTGTAGCAGTGATGTTACAGACTGCTAGCTTGTAAAGTCTCTGGTAACTTCCAAAAGATTGGAAGGTCCTCAGTCCACAGTTCAAAATACTCCTTTTAGTTGTAAATCCAGAATCAGGACAGGAAAGAGGAAAAATGGAGATATCTCAGGGGACTTTTATATCCTCTGCCAGGTGCCTGGAAATGTACTGTTTCAAAAAAAAAAAAAAAAGAAGAAGAAGAAGAAGAAGAAAAAGCTCACAGCCCAGTTTGTGGAAAGCTACTGGCTCAAGATGGAGTCCAGGGTCACATGAGCATATCACAAGTCCTTGCATGCTTTGATACTCACAGCGGCAGCCATTGCCCATATTCTTACTGAGGCATCCACAGGCAGGCTTACTGGGTGGGATGAGTTTCTTCTATGGCCCATTGTTAGAGTGAAGAATCAGAGGGGTAGCCTTGTTAGTCTGGATCTGTAAAAAGCAACAGAGAGTCCTGTGGCACCTTGCCACAGGACTCTCTGTTGTTAGAGTGAAGAGTCCTTAGTGGGCCATCAACACATAGCTGTCTGGCCTTGATGTAAATTTTACCTGGTGAGTGTTACCCAGGAATACAGCACCCGTGTAAGCTACCAGTGCAGAGCCAATATTCATAACTTCAGATGCAAAGATAATACACGCATATAAACAGGATAATCATACTTAGCAAATCATAACTTTTCCATTGACACCTTACATGACCTACTTTGTTCAAGATTTGTTGCAACTGTATAGAGTGGTAATATCAATGATATAAATGGTCGTGGTCATATCCAATCATACAGCATCACATAAACACAAAAGAGATTTTGCGTGTGTGTGTGTATGGAGAAGCCACTCTAATTGATCGCTCTTAACCTGGAGACTAGAGATTTGATTCTCCACTGCCTTGCACTTTGGGTCATCATGTTCAACTGTGCCCAGTGAGGGCAGCATGAGGGTCAAATACTACTAAAGGAGAATGATAGCATTTGACATCCTCTTAACTCACTCTGCACTCTGTAAATGGCAACAGCAGTCTCAAGGCAATGGAAAATCAGCCCCTCGCCACATAATGTCTTGTATTACGTGATATTCTGTAGGTGGTTACTGGGGGAATGGGAACTGTTTTTTTAAGAAAATAAAAAATATTTTAAATATGGATTCTAAACCCGCTACTGCTGTTTTGTTTTCGTGATTGGCACCCCATCCAGTTGTTCCAGTTAGGCATTTCAGAGGGAAAAGATTCCTCTTGTTTTGTGAGCTGAGGTTTGTTTCCAGAAATGAGGCGCACTCAGCTGTCCCAGAGCTGGTGGCTGTTTGATACTATGATTAGCAGCCCGGGGAAATGCGGTTTGAAATCCCTGCATAGCATCTCTACTATTTATACATATAAATAGCAGCAGGGCAGTGCTGCCTCTTCTCTGGTTTTGAACATAACCCTGGGTACTGTCAATAGACTTGTTAATAAACAGATAAAAGTCTGTTGGCAGTGTTCTTGAGTACCTCTTCTGTCTTTCAAGATGCCAGCTGTCAAAACAGTGTGGGACATTCGGCTACTGTCGGATTCCAACCTTCATGCCGTTGAAGGAGAGAGACCGTGAATGGGCTGATTGCCAATCACCTTTCTGTTGAGCAAACATCAAAGCAAGTCCCGTCCTTGTCCTTCCTGCCATACCATGACCCATAAAGGAGCTACCTAATGTTATTTAGCTCAGTAGCCTTCCTTGTTGGGCTCTCTTGGCTGGTTGAGCTCTCTTCTTCCCTCCCTTTTAATTTCTCATCTTCTGTCATTTTGTCCCCTCTCCCCTCTGACCAGTGCTCTACTCTACCTGGTGCACTTAGAGTTGAGGGCAGTGTGGATAAAAATCAGGTTCGCCCAGGTAGAAAGTGGGCAGATGATGTATTTAAAAGTTAATGAGAGGGAAATACGAGAGCTGTGGGAAATATTCACATTCACCCTTAAACTCATTTGAACAGAGACTTGGGCTGGAGGTTCCATCAGTTCACACACAACTGGGCCAAGATTTTAAAAAATGGTTGCCTAAACTTAGGCTCCTAAGTCCATATCTAGGCACCTAAGTAAGTGACCTGCTTTTCAGCTGTGCTAAGTACCTAGCAGCTCCCACTGTTCCACTATTAACTAGGGTTGCCAACTTCCTACTCGCACAAAACCGAACACCCTTGCCCCGCCCTCTACCTTGCCCCTTCCCTGAGTCCCCTCCCCCTCTGTTGCTCACTTCTCTCCCACCCTCACTCACTTTCACTGGGCTAGGGCAGGGGGTTGGGGTGCAGGAGGGGATGAGGGCTCCAGATGGGGGTCTGGGGTCCAGGGTGGGGCCAGAAATGAGGGGTTCAGGGTGCAGGAAGAGGCTCCAGGATTGGGCAGGGGGTTGGGGTGTGGGAGGGGGTGAAGGATTCAGCTGGGGGTGCGGGTTCCAGGGTGGGGCCAGAAATGAGGGGTTCAGGGTGCAGAAGGGGGCTCCACTGGAGCCGAGGGGTTCGGAGTGCGGGAGCAGGCTCGGGGCTGGGGCAGGGGGTTGGGGTGTGAGAGGGGGTGCGCCTCTGGGAGGGAGTTTGGATGTGGGAGGGGGCTCAGGGTTTGGGTTGGGGTGCAGGAGAGATACGGGCTCCAGGAGGGAGTTTGGGTGCAGGAGGGGACTCAGGCTGGGACAGGGAGTTGGGGTGCGGGGTGCGGGTTCCAGGAGGGGGCTCAGGGATGGGGCAGGGGGTTGGAGTGTGGGCTCTGGGAGGGAGTTAGTGTGCAGGGGGGGATTCCAACCTGGGGCAGGGTTTTTGGGGTGTGGGCTCCGGCTGGGCGGTGCTTACCTCAGGCGGCTCCTGGTCGGCGGCGCAGTGGGGCTAAGGCAGGCTCCCTGCCTGCCCTGGCTTCGCGCGGCTACCGGAAACAGCTGGCATGTCTGGCTCCTAGGCACAGGGGTGGGCAGGTGGCTCTGCATGGTGCGCGCTGCCTGCACCTGCAGGCACCACCCCTGCAGCTCCCATTGGCTGCGGTTCCCGGCCAATGGGAGCTGTAGAGCCGTCACTTGGGCGGGGGCAGCACGCGGACCCTCCCTGGCTGCCCCTGCAGCTAGGGACTACAGGGACATGTTGGCTGCTTCCAGGAGCCGCGCAGAGCCAGGGCAGGGAGGGAGCCTGCCTTAGCCCCACTGCACCGCCGACTGGACTTTTAACGGCCCGGTCAGCAGTGCTGACCGGAGATGCCAGGGTCCCTTTTCGACTGGGCGTTCCTGGCAACCCTACTATTAACCTCAAAACCGTTCATCTTTCTCTCTGTGCAGTTGTCTTCATTTGTGCTGAAGATGCAGCAAAAGAGAATGCAACCATCACCCTCAACTCTCCTGCTACTGCTCACACAGCGGTGCTGCCCCTAGTGGTGACCACCCCTGAGCCATGGCATCCATTTGTGGCTCAGATCCCAGCCAAGGAGAAAGCCAAAGAGGGTGAAACTGTGGCCCTGAATTGCCAATTTCACAGTCCCTGGGACCCATCCCTGAGCAAGCTGACAGTGAAGTGGTACAAAGTGGATGAAAAGGGGCAGAGGGACCTACTGGAGAACAATGTGACTGTCTTGACAAACTACTCCAGGGCTTTCATACATGGGAACTTATCCCAAGGAGATGCCTCCCTGACTATCCTCAATGTGACAGCCAGTGATCACGGCATTTATTTCTGCCAGGTGACACTGTCCAGTGGGAAGGTGGTGATGGGGAGTGGTACAAAGCTCAGGATCAGGAGAGCACTAGGTAATATTTTGTGTTCATTTCAATTCTTTCCCCCCCCCACCCCTTGAAGTTGGTTTGTGCATTAGTAGATGGAAGAGGAGGCCTGGAGCTGATACTAATTGTTAAAATAACTGTGACAGTATAGAGTATGCCTCTCACAAGATCTTGGCCGTTGTCTGGTGAAATCTCACATTGTTTGTTTTGATAGCTTCATTAACACGTCATCCCTACAAGATGTGCTTCAAGACCAGTGTAGCTGCCTTTCCATCTTTCTGGGGCAGTGGAATGCATCAGTTCAGCAATATGCTTGAATGAAAGGGACCAGAGAATGAGGCCTGGTCTACACTGGAGGGGGAGGGGGGGGGGAATCGATCTAAGTTACGCAACTTCAGCTACGTGAATAATGTAGCTGAAGTCGACATACTTAGATCTACTTACTGTAGTGTCTTCACTGTGGTGAGTCGATGGCTGACGCTCCCCCGTCGACTCTGCCTACGTGTCTCGCTCCGGTAGAGTACCGGAGTCAACAGGAGAGCGGTCGGCGGTTGATTTATCGCATCTAGACTAGACGCGATAAATCGACCGCCCCCACTGAATCGATCGCTGCGCGTCGATCCAGTGCGAAATGTAGACATGCCCTGAGAGAAATCTAACTCACAATGGACATTATTTACCACAAATCTTGGTCCTCCTAAAACTGATCTAAATAAATCAAAGCTTTAGAGATGGAATAGATCTATTAGGTTGACTAGTCCACCTCTTGGGCAAACTGTGTATCAAACTACAGGGTTGTTCCCCATAATATATTCTCTTGGCTATGCCCACACTAGTTTTGGCATTTCCCCACCTTTCATAGGAGGTTTTTTGTACATTGTAATAGATCTCATGTTAAGACATTTTTCCTGAAGCTCTGCCTAATATTTGCCTTAACTCGCTTTAATTCTTTTATTCTTGTATCTCTCTTAAGCAATTCCTTTTCCTCTAGTCCATGCCCTTCTGACTGTCCTTTCAGACAAATTCTTTCAGCACTTTGCTTTCCTTCTGTCCCATTTTACATGGTTGTAAAAGAGGTCCATTGCAAAGGCCTTTAAATTAGTGACACCTGCTGATAAGCTGCCTCCTCTGCATGTATGCCCTGATTCAGCAAAGCATTCAAACAGGTGCTTATCTTAAAGCATGGGGAGCAACCCTATCACTATTCTGCAAAGGATGCTTAATTTTAAGCAAATGAGTGGGTTAATGGAATTAATTTAAGAAATGATGAATCATGGCCAAATTCTGAGGTCTAGTTTTTTTTACTCAGACAACTCCCATTGATGTCAATGGGAGCTTTCCTAATTGAGGACTTATTTAAAACTGAGTAAGGACCTCAGTATCTGTCCTGCAGCCATCACAGTGAACAATGTCCACATTTCCTAGTGCATGGTAAATTTATCAGCAAACAGGGATGTAATGAATACCTGACTTAGGTCTGATTGTGCATCAATCTGGCAGTTTCGTTGGGGAAATTATTGCATTTCAGATGTAAAGATAAAATGCCATTTTAAGTCTGGTCTGGCCACACCCTGCTGATCCCTGACCTGTTCTCCCATTCACTTCCTTCTTCCTAAAGACATACTTCCTCTTGCTGTTTCTCCATTCTACCACCCTCCGCAGATCAGAGACCTTCTAAGTCCCTCAAGCAATACTCAGTTCCAGTGAATTCTGACCCAGAACCTCAGGATGTAATGATCCCAAAGAATGTGGAACTGTCACATCTCTACCTACCAGTCAAGTGGTGGTGGATGCCCCCATGTCCCAGTGAGAAACAAATGTCTTCAGATCTTACCCCTCTTTGGTGCTGTCTCCTTTGGAAAGTTGCAGAAAAGTTACAATACTCAGAATATTGCAAAGTATTCTTTACTGTTTGCTCATACCTTATGAGTGCATGAAGAATACAGGGGAGATCCCTATAAATGCAGCCTGATTCAGAATTCACTATCACCTCACAGCATAGTACAGCCTACAGCCCTGCACTGAAACAAATCAGTGTGCAATACACTGTCTCCAGTCCCCAAAGTGTATTGCTGCTTCCTGCCTATGCTGAAATAAATCCACATGATCTGCAGTGGACTATGCTCTCTCTCTCTGCTGTAGAGACCTGCAGTTTCTTGCCCATCAAGAAACCCATATAATCTGTATCACAGTAGGCAGCATCCTCAGCAAGATACTGGAGAAATCAGTAACTTCTCCTGTGTACTATCCTACATGGGCATATAGCTCCATGTAATATGTTTTGTGTCACTGTGCCTCTTTCCCCAGGGTTGTTTGGCATAGAAGAATCCATTGGAACAATCATTGGGGTTGTGGCAGCCGGTATAGGAGGCTTGGTGGTTCTGATTATAGTTCTAACTCCTCGGTTGAGGAAGTGTCTCCTGTGCATAAAACAAGCACCTCACCAAGGTATGGAGGAGACAGTGATTTCTCGGATCAATTACTATAAAAATATGAGCTTCTCATAAAACACAGACAACGTGTTACATGTGTCCAAAGTACCTTTAGAACTCCTGTAGATTTAGCCACTTAGCAGTCACAGACTGGGCAGGGATCATGCAAGGAACAGGATAGCTGGACAGTCCTGGTGAAATCCAGTGCCAAAGACAGATGTAAATCTGTGTCTGTTTTTCAGACAAACCTACGCTGGATGTAACAGCCTGTGTGGACACAGCACATCATTCACCTACAAAAAACTTGGAAGGATTGCCTTGCCCACAGACTCCCACACAAAGGTACACATTGAACAGACACAGACCGTTCAGAAATACTGAGTTGTCTTCAATCCCTTCCCCTGCCCCCTTCAGTCTGAACCACCGTTCTTACCCTCACCCTTTAAGACCTTACATGGATTTTCTCCCAGTGGCTGCAAAAGATCCCAGTTGTACAGAGGGCCAAATTTTCAAAGCTGCTCACTCCTGTTCAGGCGACAAAAGCAGTGGCCAGATTTTTCAAAAGTGCTTAGCTAAGTGTCATAATGGGAGCTGAGCACCTTTGAAAACCTTATTTATTTGGCCACATGGGAGCCGAGCTCTTTTGAAAATCTGGCCAATTGTTGATTCTGAGCACTTCAGAAATCTGGCCATGGCCACTCACACACACCTGCCCACACACACCTGCCTTCAAAGCAACGCACTCTCTCTCTCTCTCTCTCTCTCTCGCACACACACACACACACACACACACTCCCCCACAAAAATATGCACACACACACACATATATCTCTTACTCTCACACACACACACACACACACACCTTCCTCCAAAGCAATGTGCACACACACACTTATATACCTCTTTCTCTAACACACACACACACACATACACACCTCTTTCTCTAAAGCAGTGCTGCCACCTTATGGTCAGTCCTAGAAAGGGCTCGCAGTCCACACACTGCTCTGTTTCATTCCACTCTATTGAATATTAATTACTACCTTGACTGCCTAAGCAGGGGTGGCCAACCTGAGCCTGAGAAGGAGCCAGAATTTACCAACGTACATTGCCAAAAAGCCACAGTAATACGTCAGCAGCCCCCCATCAGCTCCCCCCACTCTGCTCCCAGCACCTCCCACCCACCAGCAGCCCCACCGATCAGCACCTCCCCCTCCCTCCCCACACCTCCCGATCAGCTGTTTCCTGGTGTGCAGGAGGCTGGGGGAGGGGAATGGGGAGAGGGAGCAGAGCAAGGGCGGTGCAGGCTGAGGGGAGGTGGTGGGAAGGGGTGGAGTGGGGGCAGGGCTGGGGGCAGAGCCAGAGGTTGAGCAGTGAGCACCCCCTCCAACCCCAGAGTTGGTGCCTATACAAGAAGCCGCATGTTAACTTCTGAAGAGCCACATTTGGCTCCGAAGCCACAGGTTGGGCACCCCTGGCCTAAGTCCTCTATCTGATTCTAGGAATAGCTCCCCAAGTGGTAGCCCCTTTTGCTTCAAGACTTCGCGTTCCAAACCACATGAATGGGTAGACTTCACTAAACCATTTGCTTCTACAACACCTATGACAGTTTAGCGGTTGTAGGATACTTGGTTGTGTTGTATTATATCCGCATCACTCACTTGTTCTCTCTTCCTTCCTGCACAGCATAACTTGAGCTGCATGGTTACAGAAAATACCAGAAGACTAAACAGTTTCTTCCATGTGTGTCATAACTTGTCACATTCTGTGAACCAAAAGGGGCAGTTTTTTGAGCTATCCATGTGTGCTGTCTATAGCTATAATAAAAATGTTTGCTTCAGTACACATTCCTGCTTTCAGTACATGCTGACTCTTTACTGTTGCCTTTACATACACAGTAGTATGGTCAACTTCCTCATATAGCATGCACCAGGGGTTCTCAACCTTTTTCTTTCCCCCGCAACATGCTATAAAAACTCCACAGCCCACCTGTGTCACAGCAACTGATTTTCTGCATATAAAAGCCAGGGCTGGCATTAGGGGGTAGCAAGCAGGGCAATTGCCTGGGGCCCCCACAAAGCTACACTGCTCAGGCTTCAGCTTCAGTCCCAGGTGACTGGGCTCAGGGCCCCGGGCTTCAGCCCCATGCAGTGGGGCTTCAGCTTTCTGCCCTGGCCCCCAGCAAGTCTAATGCTGCCCTGCTTGGCGGACCCCCTGAAACCTGCTCACGGCCCCCCAGGGGGCCCTGGGGCCCTGGCTGAGAACCACTGGCATAGACCAAAACAGCCTTTTATAAGAGGTTAACCTTATTATTAGCTACAGTCCTGGTTAACTTGACAACGTATCTTGGAAGAATAGGTGTATTTCTTATACGTCACCCTGGATCTTTCCTTGCATTGTTTCTTGTTTTAAAAGGTAGTGCCCTAGCATTTTCAGCTACCAAATTCTTGCATAAAACCTGGCAACTGTTTCAACAGAGACTGATGGATGAGTGAAATACTCAATCTCACCAATTGCTAACTGGTACCCTCATATTATTTGTCCTGAATGCATTCCTTCCAGGGGATCAAGGAAAGTCAATGTTCTGACCTATCAGCACCACCCAGTATAGTTTACCTTGTTCTGTTGACTTGGTTGTCATGGTGAGCTCTTGTAATGAAGGAATGTAGAGGTAGAGGAAGAGCCATTTTACAATACCCTGGCCAAAGGAATTGAAGTACTCTTGAGGGTTGACTTTACACACCCAGAGGATTTATTAGGCAGAAAACAAAGGGATTTCAAGCCTCTAACAAAATAAAATAATTAAAGGCAACATTAACACTCTTACAGTGGTCCAGAAACATTCCAGATAGAGTTTGAACCTTCAACAAAGCCTGGGAGTAATTCAGCCAAGGGCTTTTCAGAGGCTCCAGGAGATCTCCCATGTTAAGGTCTGTCCTCTGAGGTCAAGTGAGTTCCCTGGAGCACAGTAGGGATTCTGTGTGGGATTTTCAACAGCACTGGACATTGGCCTAACTTCACTCCTATTGAAGTCAATGGGCATTTCATCATTGACTTCAATGGAAGCAGAGTTAGGCCCATGTGGAGCACTTTTGAAAATCCCACCCTTTATACATGCACCCTGATGCTCCTAGAGGTCTCTCATGTAAAGAGACCACATTTTCACCTCAGGCACAAATTCCCAGGCCCTCATCTCTGGACAGGCTCCAGTCACACAATTGGGTCTCTCTTGTGGTACGCAGGCTATCACACTCTGCTAAAATTTTCATGACTAGCCACCTACCACATTGCAGTTCCACCCAACCTCATGTTGGATGATGAGATTAAGCTGACATCATGTCCATTCTCTGGTGCTACGACTCAAACGTGGGATAGAGACCCAAAAATAACGGACACAACTAAGAGTAGAATGAGAAACTTTTACATGAGGTGGAATTGATTGCTTTAACATGAATAATGCTGTCTACAACCTCAGCTGCATGATTTAATATTTCTGAAGGCAATCATATACAGCAGAGAAAGTGGGATAAGTTAAGATCTGTACTGGACACAAGCAGATCAGGGCCTAAAATGTGAAGCAGTGGAACTATACACTCTTGTGTGTCCAGGATTTGATGAGGCTATGGGTAGAAGCCCTGAATGGTTACTGCCCCTACAACAGAAAAAGAAAAATGTGACTCTCTTCTCACCTCTGAGGTTCTTCTCAGAGGTGTTCCCAGCTGTGTGAAGTGAGAAGATGACAAAAAGAAGAGACTGTTGGTCAGGACTTTTAGAGAGACAAAAATCTGATAAATGTTCAGTTCTTGCCCTGACCACGGTTCCTGCCAGGAGTCCAGGTTCCTTTACAAAGAGAAGTGACCATGCCCTTTGGCAGCTTGTCCCCCAGGATAGAGAAAGTGAGGATGCCTGTCTACCCATCTCCAGGAGCCCCCATACTTAAAGTATGACTTCTGCACTTCCAGAATGGGCCATTTTGGGGCTTTGATGGACAGTGTAGCCATCAGTGGGAATTAATTAAAGACAGCCAAATAGAGCACCCCCATGCTTTCCAAAACGTATGGGGGCTCAATGTAAGGCAATGTGAAAGGACAGCATGCCAGTGGCTGCTGTTGACACTTTTTCTTTCTATCTATAACTGCAGTGTGGCATTGCTGTGGTGCGCTATTAGATGTCTTTGGCCCTCTTCAACTAAGGAGGGGTGTGTGTGTGTGGGGGGGGGCGTTGATCCTTAATTCCAAAGACCGAGGAGGTGCCTAACCAATCCTTTTCTCCTCCCCACCATCCCCAGGCTGACAGAAATTCTCTAACACCACTATCAGTCTTGATCAAAGATGAACAATTTTATTACAGTATCTTAGAAATTAGAAAAATGTCCCCGGAAGATTAGTCTTGTTCCCCCAATATCTAACTAACATGACACGTGGGAGTAGTCTGTCCACATAAGAAATCTGGCCAGAGGACGTAGTGTGGGTTATAAGAGGCTGTGCCCCAACACTTGGATGCTTCTTGGTCACATTGGCACACCATTTTTTGGCATCTATCTGTCAGTGTATCTGAAAAAGAAAAAGACAACAGAGGGTGAACAGTTCAAATCGGACCAAGAGCATCAGACAGTAATAGCTAGCGGCAAATTGGCAGTGTCTAGAAAACGGTGCCCGCCATATGATACCCACTGAATACATGTTCAACTCATCTTCCTAAGTGGTCATGAGGGTTGAGTGCCTCAGTTTTCACCCAAATTCAGTGACCCTTTTTGAAAAATTGCACCTAAATCTTTTTTTAACCAGCCTTTCACTTTGTACTTATTATAAGCATCTGTAATGCGGTTACTCCTCTTCTTCCACCACTTCTTAAAAAGCTGCATATATTAAACTTTGCTTCTGCTCTGAAAGGTGACTCCGTTTACAAGAAGGTGTTTTTCTCAGTTCTCAGCCCTGGAAATTCAACATGTATTTGAGAATCAAGTTGAGTTCTTTCCTTCTCAGAAACACCATAACTGGTTATAAAGCAGGGATGGGCAAACTTTTTGGCGCAAGGGCCACATCTGGGTATGGAAATTGTATGGCGGGCCATAAATGCTCATGAAATTGGGGGCTGGGGTGCAGGCTCTGGCTGCGGGTGCGGGCTGTGGAATGGGGCCAGAAACCAGGAGTTCAGGGTGCAGGAGCGGGCTCTGGGCTGGAGGTTGGTGTGTGGGGGGGCTCCGGTTGGGGGTGTGGGCTCTGGGATGGGGCTGGGGATGAGGGGTTGGGGGTGTAGGAGGGGGATCAGGGCTGGGGCAGGGGGTTGGGGCATGGGAGGGGGTCAGAGGTGCAGGCTCCTGGCAGCGCTTACCTCAAGCAGCTCCCGGAAGCAGCGGCATGTCCCCCATCCGGCTCCTATGTGGCGGCGCACCCAGGTGGCTCTGCGTGCTGCCCCATCTGCAGGTGTCACCCCTACAGCTCCCATTGGCCACAGTTCCCGGCCAATGGGAGCTGCAGGCATAGCGCTTGGGGCGGGGGCAGTGTGCGGAGCCCCCTGGCTGCCCCTACGCATAGGAGCCAGAGCAGGGACATGCCGCTGCTTCCGGGAGCCACATGGAGACACAGCATACATGGAGTGGGGTAAGCCCTGAACCCCGCTCCCTGGCGGGAGCTTGAGGGCCAGATTAAAATGTCTGAAGAGCCGGATGCGGCCCCCAGGCCGTAGTTTGCCCACCCCTGTCATAAAGGATCTGCAGGCCAATTAGACTTTCAGTGGCCCCCTGTACAGCCCCTTTGTTGTTGACAGGTTTGCACGGGCATAACTGATTGGAACTTAGTAAGCAATTCCATTGATGGTGTTCAAGGAGGAGTGGAGCCCTGCTTCCTCTTCCAGAGCTCTCCTGGCTTTGCAGGGTACAGAATAAAACTCAGTAAAAACTTAGGCCTAGAATCACAAAGGTATGTAGGTGCTGTGACACCAAGTTCACATCACCAAACTTTTAGGCACCTAGAAAATCACAGGAACACATTGCAATCTCCAAAGCCTGAGTTAGGCACCTTAGGCTCCCGACACAACGAATATAGAGAATTAGGTGCCCTAGAATGTGATCCACAAGCTGTCTAAGCCCATCTCGTGTAGATCGGCACCTATCTCTGCTAGCCACTCTCAGCTGTGAACCCTCTTTGGAGGTGGGCACATAAGGCATTTTTTGCAAGAAGTGGGGATGGGGAGCAGCTTCCTCATAACTTTTAGCCCTCTGGTTAGGGCACTCACCTGGGATGTGGGAGACCATCAGATTATGTCCCCCTTCCATCTGATGAGGTGAAGGGATTTGAAACCTCTCACATGAAAGCTCTAACTACTGCACTATTGTTTTAGGGGTGGGTGTTCCCTCAGTCTCTGCTGTTGAAACTTTTCCACTGTAGAGAAATACTTAATGAGTACTTAGAGTAGGAGGCCTGGAGCCTGGGTCTCCTGCATTCTGGGTGAAGGCTCAGCCCACCAGGCTACAGAGTCGTCCTCATGCTTGGGTTCTCTCACTCTGGGGTTCCAATGACTTTCAGTTATCCAGAGTGCCACACCAACAGAATGTGGGAGCCCCACCTCAGAATTTTCTATTTTTGCCTTGCCCTCCCCTCTCAAGTTCTCTCTGTAGCATGCCCAGCATCTTCAGTTTATTGTGCTTAGAGCAGTTTGGCTTGGCAATTATTGCCGCAAGAGCGGACTCATACCTTTGAGCCTGCCTTGCAGCTTGCAGTATTTCATACATTTTGAGTGTTTACGGAATGCGATTCTCACATGCAGATGGGCAGAAGACAGAGCAAAGCACATTCTGAAGCATGTTTGAATGGAAGAAAATGATATCTCCATTTTTTGTTCAGCAAACAAAATTGCATGGTAGCAGCAAAAGGGGGAAAAAATAAGTCCTACTGTAAAAGGAGTTTCCATTTTGTTCCTCTGTAAATATTTGTATTTATTACTCAGTGGCTGACAAATGATTTATTAACCCACAGCCCAAGTATCATAGAATATCAGGGTTGGAAGGGACCTCAGGAGGTCATCTAGTCCAACCCCCTACTCAAAGCAGGACCAATCCCCAGATAGATTTTTGCCCCAGATCCCTAAAAGGCCCCCTCAAAGATTGAACTCACAACCCTGGGTTTAGCAGGCCAGTGCTCAAACCACTGAGCTATCCCTGCCCCCACACCTAGGGCAATGCAAACAGCTCCACTTTTAATTTCCATTTCCATTGTTCAGATAAACCTCTCCAGCATTTCCTGGCATTAAATCATTCTTCCCTTTTATTTGTATTGAGTCAGCCATAACACCTCCCTGGACCAGTAAGGGCTGCTGTGCTCTAGGTTAGAGCAGCTGACTTGCCCTAAGGAGAAGGCACGCAGTGTTTGCATCACTAATCTCCATTGCGGGTTATGTGAGGGAGGGCAGCTGTTAGCTGCTGTATTAGAGAAGGGCTAGCGGAGGCTGTCACTGGCCTTGCCTTGGCTTACCATAGAGTTAGCTCAGTTCTATTTAACTCATGTTTGTTGTGTGACTGTAGGGACCATGAATCAGTGCATCCTCACACAACATTCACACCTGTGTTTAGTGCACTTATGGCTGTGCCTCACAGCCACACTATGGCTATTCTTTCACAGCAAAAAATAGGTGTGTTTTTACATCAAGATAGCTAACCCAAAGTCAAATCAAAGTGGAGACAAGGCACAGGTAGTTTTACCTGAATGTAGCTACTACCCCCGCCCCTCACATTTGGGGTTGAACTTGACTAGCTACATCAAGATAGTCCCTCCAGAGGTGAAGATCTGGAGGGAAGGGATTAAAGGAGTTTGGAAGGAGTTGAGGCCACGGAGAGAGAATCATGATATTTTTTAAATGCTCCTGCTCCATTTGCAGTGCCCAAGCAAAACAAATTTAAATAGAAGTGGCTCCTAATGTAAAGGGAATGGAATAAATCTAAAACACACAAGGAAAGTGGAGTCATGTCCTTACCGCACACCACAGCATTGTGTTCACAAGTCCATTTGTATCTCAGCATCTTGGGGCTGCAGCCTTCCCGCTCTGCCTTGTCATAGCAGCAGTCATGCTTGTGGCAACACCTTTCCGCAACAAAGAGATTGAGTTTTGTCTGTTACTTTCTGTGGGCTTTTCTCAGGGCAGTTCCCAGTATGCAGCAGGAACTATGTGGCCACACAAAACTATTTATGACTCTATTCGCACGGGTATTTCCCTAGGCTGGAGGGGAAATTCTCTTTTGTTCAGACAAGTGTTTGATCATTACAGTGAAAAGCAACAACCCTTCAGAGTTTGTTATTAATATTCTGCAGATGCTAATGGAGCAAACAGAGGAGTGGCACTAGGCTGTGCTACCCTTTCTCGCGTACACTTACAGCAGGTGCTTATGAACGTGTGTCATCAACACTTCTTTCTGTGACTGCTTAGTCCAGGATGTGGGCCTGATTCTCTTTTGCTCAAGGGCAGTGGATCTCCCACCTTGGGGAACATCTCCAGTGTAAGAAGCTTTCCTAGTCGGTATAGAGCTGGCGGAATGGCTCTAGGCCAGACTCCTTTGCACGCCTGGTTTAGGAAGCATACTGCAGGAAATGGGAAAGAGGAGTAGGGCCAGAGCACTATATGCACCAAGTATTCTCAGCCCAAGAGCTGCTCTATCTTACGGCAACGGTCAAGCAGGCCATTAGTCAGGGCCAGAATACTACCAGGTGAAATGTGACACCTTCCATGACAGTGCTTGTATTTTAGATCAGGACATTTCAGCAGAGTCTCTATCAGTCACAGATTATTGATCTGCTCTACTTCATCCCCTCTCCCCTTCCCTGCCCGTCAGGGGTCTGTCCCTTTTCCTCTCTTCCCAATAGGGTTTGGGGAGCCAGCTGAGTGAGGAGAGGAGGTGAACAGGGGACTCCCTGCTGGGCATCTCTTCTACCCCATCTGCCACTGTTCCTATTCCACCCACTGGCAGAAAACACTGGGAGTCCCAGGATCTCCCCAGTCAGACACCAGCTCCTCCTGCTGCTCCCTCTTCCCATGTCCCTGCCTGGTGAGTCCTCACGTCACTAGTCGGCAATGAGGAGGAACTGGGCCTCTCAAGCCTGGGAGAGGGAGAGGAGGAGAAGGGAAGGGAACTGCTTCATTTCCTCCTACTACTCTACATCCTGATTGTGAGATCAATTGAAATACAGTGGTCTCATTGGTCAGCAGCAGATCAGAGTGGGTGAGATCATTATGGGAGTCACAATGCTGATGACTTCATCTCTCCACTATGTTCTGTCAGAGCCAGTCCTTGCCCCTCCGTGTCAGTTCTCTCAATCCCACCAGGGCGTTCCCAGCCAGGCTCTGTCACTGATAGAGATGGGCCTGAGCAAAAAGATTTGGATCCCAACCCGGACTTTGACCCCAAAGAATGGGGGTGCTGGGTTCCAAGGTTTTGGTTCAGGCCCATCTCTAATTGATACAGTGATAACAACCGAGCAAGGTGGTGCAGGCTGTCAGCAAAGCACCTGATCTTCCAATAAGTAAGTGCAATGAGTCTCAGGGCGGTACTTAGCATGGGTTAATGGGGATGGCTGCCCACTCCCAACTGTTCTGTGCTCACTCCCTCCGCCTGTTTGTGTAAGGCAGAAAGTGGAGGCTCCCAGGTCTCCCTGAGCTGTCACTGACTGACGTATCTGTAATAAAATAAATAGTGACAGGGCTGAGGTGCTAAATTCAGATCTAGATTTCAAAGGCCCCAGTGTCTGGATCTCCGGTTTGGGTTTGATCTGTTACAGGGGATGGGTTGGGGGGAGGAAGAGCTCTGATATTCCAAGCCAGATCCTGGCTCAGATTCCAAACCTCCACAGAGCTTGGGGGTCTTTAGATCCAGGAATTTGCTCCAGGCCCCCTTCAGCCTACACTGGCTGAAATGATGCTGCTTGAGAGAAAATAAGAGACTGGTTTGGGAACTAAGGGTCTGATCCAAAGCTCACTGAAGTCAATGGAAGTGTTTCTGTTGACTCCAGCGCATTTTGGATTGGGTCCTAAGGGTGTGAGGGGACAGGACGTTGCTTGTAAGTGTCTTCCAGGGAACAGTATAAGTGAGAACGGGGATTTCTCACAGCCTCGCATGGTGGCAGAATCAGGAGCAATGTCTTGAAGCTAAGGAGACAAACACGTAGCTGAGACATGGGGGAAATGTGCTAATACTGAGAACAATTGGAATAAACCAGCAAGGGAGGCACCAGACAAGGCCTGTGAAGACAGGGAGAGGAGCTTGGTGGCCGGGAGAACAGAGCAAAGAAATCCAGTGTCAGAAATAATCACTGCAAGAAATATACACTGAGGGGGCCTTTGGTCCATGAGTATTTTCAGGGTCAGGGTCAAAAATACTCCTGGATGTAAACTTCATTCATGAATATCTTCAGTAATGAACAGGATCCCCATGACCTCCAGGGGCCCATCCCCATCCCTGCATCTGTCTCCTGCCATGTTCTCCAGGGGCACTATTCCACTTGTCCTGGATCCGGCTATTGTTATAGTTTCCAAGTGGCCTGGCTCAGAAAGGGAGAGGGATTCTGCGGCTCATCTCTCTGGTTCCTTTGTCTTGGCTGCGTCACTGTTGTCCAGGCATTCTTCTCCCACAGCCTACCCCCCATTCCTCATTCCCTGGCTGCAAGCTGGACTCCCTCTGTGTCTCCCCTACCTCCTGCTGCCTAGCTCCCTGGAACAGTGCAGGGAGTAAGCACCATAATCCCACTAACTCCCCTTGTGGGGAAAGCTGGAAAGCAACGGCCAGCTACAGGGCACAGGCAGAAAATGCAACGGTGGACCCCTGGCTACTGTACAAAAGTGACACAGGCCCTCTGCAGCAGCACCACTGAACTTGGTGCAATTTAGGCCAAATGTCACTGTGACACCCTGGCACCCCAATATTCACCACTGTCATGTAATTAGAATATGTTTTGTACAAAGTATGCCTTGTGAGGTATCATTCTAAAAGTCTTGATCTGCTAGACAGTAATCATAGAATCATAGACTTTAAGGTCAGAAGGGACCATTATGATCATCTAGTCCAGGGGTCGGCAACCTTTCAACAGTGGTGTGCCGAGTCTTCATTTATTCACTCTAATTTAAGGTTTCGCGTGCCAGTAATACATTTTAATGTTTTTAGGTGGTCTCTTTCTAAAAGTCTATAACATATAACTAAACTATTGTATGTAAAGTAAATAAGGTTTTTAAAATGTTTAAGAAGCTTCATTTAAAATTAAATTAAAATGCAGAGCCCCCCAGATGGGTGGCCAGGACCTGGGCAGTGTGAGTGCCACTGAAAATCAGCTTGCGTGCCGCCTTCGGCACGCGTGCCATAGGTTGCCTACCCCTGATCTAGTCTGACCTCCTGCAAAACGCAGGCCATAGAATCTCACCCACCCACTTCTGTATCAAACCCCTCACCTATGTATGAGCTATTGAAGTCCTCAAATCGTGGTTTAAAGACTTCAAGGTGCTGAGAATCCACCAGCAAGTGACCCGTGCCCCACGCTTCAGAGGAAGGCGAAAAATCTCGTTGGATTGTATGTGCAATTTGTCTATGAAGTTTGGCTATGTATGTGTTACTGAAACATGTGAGGTTGAAAACACCCACAAGCAGCCTTTCAGGTACGACAGTAAAAAGGCCAAACAATGTTAATGGCTCACTGAGGAAGTGCACACAAGCACAAGGATTACCCCAGGAACTGTGTACAATAGAAACCTCTCAGAGATAGCACTACACAGTGGGAACTGTTTGACCCAGGACACAGCAAAAGAGCTTTCCAGCAAGGGGAAAGCCGACTGCTGCAGAGGAGCGTGTGGATCAGACACAGACTTCTCTTAGGGGAGAGTCTGATGATAGAGAATCTCCAGGTTATAGTCAGGAGCAGAGGACTGAAAAGTATAATGTAAGGGCTGGATCAGATGATAAACAGTCACATAAAAAAGAATCTGGCACATCAGAAGAAGGCAGGCTAGTAAACAGGGACAAGTTTTTAAAGTGCTTGTACACAAATGCCAGAAGTCTAAATAATAAGATGGGTGAACTAGAGTGCCTTGTGATAAAGGAGGATATAGATATAATAGGCATCACAGAAACCTGGTGGACTGAGAGCAATCAATGGGACACAATCATTCCGGGGTACAAAATATATCGGAAGGACAGAACAGGCCGTGCAGGGGGAGGAGTGGCACTATATGTGAAAGAAAGTGTAGATTCAAATGAAGTAAAAATCTTAAGCGAATCCACATGTTCCATAGAGTCTCTATGGATAGAAATTTCATGCTCTAGTAAAAATATAACATTAGGGATCTATTATCGACCACCTGACCAGGACAGTAATAGTGATGATGAAATGCTAAGGGAAATTAGAGAGGCTATCAAAATTAAGAACCCAATAATAGTGGGGGATTTCAATTATCCCCATATTGACTGGGAACATTTCACTTCAGGACGAAATGCAGAGATAAAATTTCTCGATACTTTAAATGACTGCTTCATGGAGCAGCTGGTACGGGAACCCACAAGGGGAGAGGCAACTCTAGATTTAATCCTGAGTGGAGCGCAGGAGCTGGTCCAAGAGGTAACTATAGCAGGACCGCTTGGAAATAGTGACCATAATACAATAGCATTCAACATCCCTGTGGTGGGAAGAACACCTCAACTGCCCAACACTGTGGCATTTAATTTCAAAAGGGGGAACTATACAAAAATGAGGGGGTTAGTTAGACAAAAGTTAAAAGGTACAGTGACTAAAGTGAAATCCCTGCAAGTTGCATGGGCCCTTTTTAAAGACACCATAATAGAGGCCCAACTTCAATGTATACCCCAAATTAAGAAAAACAGTAAAAGAACTAAAAAAGAGCCACCGTGGCTTAACAACCATGTAAAAGAAGCAGTGAGAGATAAAAAGACTTCCTTTAAAAAGTGGAAGTCAAATCCTAGTGAGGCAAATAGAAAGGAGCACAAACACTGCCAACTTAAGTGCAAGAGTGTAATAAGAAAAGCCAAAGAGGAGTTTGAAGAACGGCTAGCCAAAAACTCCAAAGGTAATAACAAAATGTTTTTTAAGTACATCAGAAGCAGGAAGCCTGCTAAACAACCAGTGGGGCCCCTTGATGATCAAAATACAAAAGGAGCGCTTAAAGATGATAAAGTCATTGCGGAGAAACTAAATGGATTCTTTGCTTCAGTCTTCACGGCTGAGGATGTTAGGGAGATTCCCCAACCTGAGCTGGCTTTTGTAGGTGACAAATCTGAGGAACTGTCACAGATTGAAGTGTCACTAGAGGAGGTTTTGGAATTAATTGATAAACTCAACATTAACAAGTCACCGGGACCAGATGGCATTCACCCAAGAGTTCTGAAAGAACTCAAATGTGAAGTTGCGGAACTATTAACTAAGGTTTGTAACCTGTCCTTTAAATCGGCTTCGGTACCCAATGACTGGAAGTTAGCTAATGTAACGCCAATATTTAAAAAGGGCTCTAGGGGTGATCCCGGCAATTACAGACCGGTAAGTCTAACGTCGGTACCGGGCAAATTAGTTGAAACAATAGTAAAGAACAAAATTGTCAGACACATAGAAAAACATAAACTCTTGAGCAAGAGTCAACATGGCTTCTGTAAAGGGAAATCGTGTCTTACTAATCTATTAGAGTTCTTTGAAGGGGTCAACAAACATGTGGACAAGGGGGATCCGGTGGACATAGTGTACTTAGATTTCCAGAAAGCCTTTGACAAGGTCCCTCACCAAAGGCTCCTACGTAAATTAAGCTGTCATGGGATAAAAGGAAAGGTCCTTTCATGGATTGAGAACTGGTTAAAGGACAGGGAACAAAGGGTAGGAATTAATGGTAAATTTTCAGAATGGAGAGGGGTAACTAGTGGTGTTCCCCAAGGGTCAGTCCTAGGACCAATCCTATTCAACTTATTCATAAATGATCTGGAGAAAGGGGTAAACAGTGAGGTGGAAATGTGGATTATTTTTTCCAATGTGCATTACGTTACATTTATCCACATTAAATTTCATTTGCCATTTTGTTGCCCAATCACTTAGTTTTGTGAGATCTTTTTGAAGTTCTTCACAATCTGCTTTGGTCTTAACTATCTTGAGTAGTTTAGTACCATCTGCAAACTTAAACAGTGTTAAACCCATACTGGTCAGATTTGACCAGGGCAGGACGGTACTGCTCTGGGGTCCTAGGCTGGGAGGCTGGTGGTTCGAGCCAGCATGTAACTGCAGCTGGGTGTCCCCCTACCTGTGTGAATGCTGGTGAAAGTGCAAGCTTGGAGGGCTTTGCAGCTTGTCACAGCAGCACAGTGTGAGAAGGAGCCCAGGCTGGTGGATCAGAGGGCTCAGTGGTACCCCCAGTTCCAGGTGGCAACCCGGGGGGAGCACATCAGTCACATTCTACAGTCAAGGTTGTAGTTGCACAATCACAGGGAACACAGCAGGGCTCCAGTAATAATGCAACTTCTCTCCATAGGTCTCACAATGCGCAAGCGTCGCCAACCTACAGAGGGGGAGGGAAGGCAGAGCGCTGCAGCAAAAGACCATTAGCAAAGGTCCCAAAGCCTCTCAGAGCAGTTTGAAAAGCCTGCCCGGCATCCACAGCTCACAGAGAAGCAGGAAGTCAGAGTGTTTAAATTGTGCTATTTGGTATTGTGAGTTTTTTGTGGCAAGGACTTGATTTATGTGGGTTCTCAAAAGTACAATGCATATTTACAGAGCTAGAGACAGTATTTTTACCAGCACTGCAGTTCACAGAACATGGATAACCTACTTCTCTGCCCTGAGGAATGCGCAGCGTAAATAGGACAAACCCACAAACATTCCCCAGAGACAATACAATCTTCCCCCATCCCTTTCCTTCCTCTATCCCCCATGTCCACACCTTATTTTTCTCCACACAATGTTCACACTTGTATCCACATTGGTAAGATAATTAGGGGAATCCAGTTTCATGCTTCAGAGCTTCAGCTGATTTTCTGCTGGGGTCAGGAAGGATTTCCCCCCTCCCAATTCACTACTGGCTGAATGAACTATCTGGGTTTTTTTTCGCCTTCCTCTGCAGCATCGAGTAGGTTCATCTGCTAGGATCACCTGGGTCTATCGCACAAACACCAGCTTCCTCTCAGGACAGGGTCCTCAGGCTCTGGTGGCACCTGGGCCCTGCCTGTTTTCTGGCTGTGGCTAAGGAGGACTCCATATTTTGCAGGATAATTGGCTTGGTTTGGGGTTTTATGCTGACAATTTGCAATACAATTTGTTGGGAAAGATTCTAGCATGAGGTGTTTTTATATTTAGTCATCATTGCCGGTGACACAGGGACGTTGCTACAGTGACTAGAGCTGCAGCCTCTGCAGCCAGAGATGAAATGGCACTGGCCAGTCCAATGGCTGCACCCAGAAGGAGCTGGTGAAGCTAAGGGCAAAAAGGAGCAATTCTTTTAATCAATGAGTGGAGCTGGTGTAGGCGGACATCATGGGGAAATGAGGGACACACAACCCTTAAAACAGCTCCCGAGGGACGCTGTGAAGGCCTCTGTGTGAACCCCTCCAAGAGGCTGCCGCGCTAGCAGAGGGGAATGTGTCCACGAGACCCTGAGGTGCTGGCAGGGAAGGAGAAAGGGAAAATACAGGGTCAGAGGGACAGGGATAGGCCCAGACATCGTGATGATCCAGTGAGACCACAGCCAAGCCCAGCTCAGCTCCAGGTCACCCCAGTAAGGGTAAAACAGGGATAAAGGGGGAAAGGTGCTGGGTGGGCCAGTCAATGGGCTATTTACCATAGAATTGCTCAACGCAGAAAGCAAAGGGGCCAGCCAAGGGTCACTGCAGCAAATTCACAGGGGAAAGCCCTCAGTGTTGAGAGATCCGTGGAGCACAGGAGCTGGACCCAGCCAGAATAAATGCTCTCCCCACCCCCACCCCCCTGGGATTTCCTGCACCTACAAGTGCAGGGTCAGGTATTACTGAGCTAGGAAGGAGGGGCAGGGCTAAGAGCAGTGAGTTTGGAGGGTGAGTTAAATAGAACTGAGCTAACTCTATGGTAAGCCAAGGCAAGGCCGTGACAGCCTCCGCTAGCCCTTCTCTAATGCAGCGACTAACAGCTGCCTCCCTCACATAACCCGCAATGGAGATTAGCGATGCAAACACTGCGTGCCTTCTCCTTAGGGCAAGTCAGCTGCCCTAACCTAGAGCACAGCAGCCCTTACTGGTCCAGGGAGGTGTTATGGCTGACTCAATACAAATAAAAGGGAAGAATGATTTAATGCCAGGAAATGCTGGAGAGGTTTATCTGAACAATGGAAATGGAAATTAAAAGTGAAGCTGTTTGCATTGCGCCATACTTGGGCTGTGGATAAATAAATCACTTCTTGTCAGCCACTCCACTCATATGGGTATAGATTCCTTCCACTTGTTTTGTCAGCCGCTGAGTCATAAATATAAATATTTACAGAGGAACGAAATTCCCTCCACTCGTTTTGTCAATTGCTGTTCAGAATGTGGAACTAGATCAGGACTCTGAGAAGAACCCAACTGTAAGTGTGACGTTATTGACATAAACTGTGACCGTACAGATCATTGTTGCAACCAGGGTCCTATGGTTGCACCAGTTCTTATACAGAGGAGACCAAGTGGGGTGTCTATGGGAAGGTTGTAGTTTGCTGGTTATGATTATGCTGTCTGTATGCGTGTATCATTTTTGTATTCGAAGTTATGAATATTGGCTAAGTACTTGTTTGATTCTAAGTAGCCTCCGTGAAGCATTTCATCAGCTTCTTCAGAAAAGCCTATTTTCAGTAAGTGCCCAAACAAGAAACACTTAACTCACAATGGACTTTGGGAGACACCAATCCACATCTGAGCTTTCCTGGGAACATTCAAACTAACATGTAAACAATGGCGTTGGCCTGCAAAAAGCTGAATCATTCATAGACATGTGACTTGCCCAGGTGACTGCAAACTCCATCTTGTTGAGGGAATTTTACACAGAAGAACAAAGTGGTTTCCACCCACCAGAGAAAGACTATATAAGGCCCTGGAAACACCTCCATTTTGTCTTCTGCTGGCTTAAAAGATAGCCTCTCCACCCCAAAGAGATGCCTGAAAGAAATTGGAACAAAGGACAGTAACTACGGGGGTGTGAGTGATTGCTGGACCCAGACTAGGAAGGAGTCTAGTCTATCAAAGAAGCTTATTGGAACATCTCTGAGGGTGAGATTTACCTGCATTTAGTTTCCTACTCTATTAGGCTTAGACTTACATGTTTTATTTTATTTTGCTTGGTAACTTACTTCGCTCTGTCTGTTATTACTTGGAACCACTTAAATCCTACTTCTTATATTTAATAAAATCACTTTTTGCTTATTAATTAACCAAGAGCAAGTAATTAATCCCTGGAGGAGCAAACAGCTGCGCATATCTCTCTATCAGTGTTATAGAGGGCGAACAATTTATGAATTTACCCTGTATAAGCTTTATACAGAGTAAAACGGATTTATTTGGGGTTTGGACCCCATTGGGAGCTGGGTGTCTGGGTGAGAGTGACAGGAGCACTTCTTAAGCCATTTTCAATTAAGTCTGCAGCTTTTGGGGGACGTGGTTCAGATCTGGGTCTGTGTTTGTAGCAGGCTAGCATGTCTGGCTCAACAAGACAGGGTACCGAAGTCCCAATGTGCCAGGGAAAACGGGTTCAGAGGTAGTCTCAGCACATCAGGTGGCAGTCCCACGGAGGTCTCTGTGATCCAACCTGTCACAGTAAGTACTCACCAAGCAACAGTATAGATCCCTATATGGCATTTCAAGTGCATCTGCCATTTTTCACTCTGCTATGTAATTACTTTTAGATACAGACATTTCAGAAGAGAGATTTCACACAAAATGTATGTATTATGTATTATTTATCTGCTCAGATGGGTGAGGGATCTGACAGAGGTTCATGTCTCCTTCTTCCCCTTTCCTCATCTAGAGTTGTTACCTTCTTACTTTTTAGTTGACTGGGGAGTCATCTAGGGCAGTGGTCTCCAAAGTGGGGTGCGCAAGAGGATCCTTGGGGGTGCGCAGCAGGAGGAGCGTTTGTGGGTTTTTTTGCTTCGTCCAAGCAGCTTTTTTTTTTGCTTTGGCAGTTCGGGCGGGAGTCCGAGCGGCTTTTTTTTTTTTTTGCTTCGGCAATTCGGGCGGGAGTTCGAACGGCTTTTTTTTTTTTTTTTGCTTTGGCAAAAATGGTAGAGCTGGCGCGGCAGGGGGTGCATGCTCCAACATTTTTTACTGATGGGGTGCGCAATCAAAAAAGTTTGGAGACCACTGATCTAGGGGACAGATATCAGCTTCTAGGGGAGACCATTAATGCTGGTTTTATCTCTGGGATGTTGTTCCCCCCCAACAAAATGATAAAAAAAAATAAAAAATTAGAAGCCATCTCTGTGATGAACCTCTCTATTTCAGAGTGTAACAGGTCAGGACCCTCTTGTCCCACTCACTTCACGTTTGGTAGAAATTTTCTACTTCATGCCTTTGTCACTTCTTGGCTAGATTACAGCAATGCAATATACCAGGGCATGAAGCCTTCAGCACGTAGGAAATACCAGCTAATACAGAATACTCCAGTGCATCTACTCAGCAACATGGGTTACTGCGAGCACATCAGGCCTATCCTCCGCTCTGTACACTGGCTTCCCATAGAACACTGAATCAAGTTCAAGTCTTGGTCCTTATCTTCAAGGCCCACAATGGCCTGAGCCCAGGGCATCTAAAAGATCAATTATTGCTCTGAGGTGAAGACCATGATTCACTCCTCTGGCACAATGGAACTTGTATAAAGCCTGTGCAGGAGACAGAACTTTCTCAGGGGCCCGTCCGAGACTGTGGAATGAACTCGCCCAAGAACTAAGGGCCATCACAAACCTTACCACCTTCTGCTCTAACTGCAAGGTGCATTTCTTTGACTCTGCCCTCTCTAACATACATACAGAGCAACATCTCTCTCCCTCTCTCGTTTAAAAAAAAATCAAATCAAAACACCCCACAGCGCACAATTTCCCCTCTAGCAAGAGGGTGCCAGAACAGCATCACGTGGGAGATGTTAGTTGCATTTTGCGTAATGCAGTACTGGAAGGCACTCATACACTACAGGAATGAGTGTGGCATAAGAACCTCTAGACTAGACTAGATCTAATCTACCCTTTTTGCCGCTCATATGGCTTCTTTGGTGGATTTCAGAATTGCTGTGATCCAGACTCAGAGCAATGGGATGGGAAGTTCAATTCCTGCCCAGAATTACAGGACGAGATCCAGTAATATTCACAAAAGTTATGCATGTTCTGACCTTATGCCTAGCCATATTCTGAAGATAGAAAAAAGATCTCTCCCTTTGATTATTTGGGTCTTAAAAGTAATTCTGTACCTACCAAGCAAACAAACAATTAATCATATTTTATATAGAGGAAACTGCTTTATGGCCATGAGTACTAACATGTCATTTGAAAAGAGATAGCCCAGAAGGCTGGGTTTCTTGAAATGGGGATAGTCCATAAGCATAGACAGCTGGTAAAAATATTATTTGGCGGGATGAGCAAAACTTAATAACTACAGTGCTCTCTGGGGGTGGGATGTGTGTGTGTGTCAAGCCCTGCTCTCTGGTGCGCATGTAAGTCCTAGTCTCTATCCTAGCCTGGTGTGGAAGGGAGGACTAGAGGGTGGGTTGGAGGGCAAGCTCACTCCGCACTCACCCTGCAGTGGCGGCTCCTGTCCTGAAGGGTTGGGCCTTGCTTTCCATGCCCGTCTGTTGGCTCTCGTGTCGTGCACGTGTCCCCGGACGGGTAGGGCTCCTCCTCTACAACATCCTGTCCCCTTCTTGGCCCTGGTGCCACCAGCCACAGGCCTTTGCCTGCAGAGCTGGGCAGGCCGAGATAGATTAGGGGTGGCTGAGCCCCCTCTAGCCCTAGCCACACATCGCATCTATGTTCATAAGTGATCAGAAGCAAAGATAACATGTCTGATTCGGATCCCACACCGGGGTAACTCTGGAATAATGTCAGTGAAGTCAATGGAGCTAGACTCAGGTAAATCTTGTGAAAACAAGAAGAGAATCAGGCCCATTGGGTCAAACTCAGCCTTCGTTTACCTCCTGTGACTATACAAGGGCTGAATTTAGCCCAGTGTGCTTTCCTTCCATTTCCACTCCCAATTTAGTAAAGCAGCAATTTCATCCCACAGATTTGTCTGCTAGATAAATGCCAGGTTTTATTCTGAGCTTGCCTGTATGACATCAGCAATGATGACCACAAGATTATTCGCTACATTCAGAATTCTAGAAACGTAATTTAAAAGCAGCAACCCAACACCTAAAGGACATTAGAATGCGACCGGTCACCTGTTACATTATAAACCTAACAGAACATTCAGACTGAGGTCCTGTTTTCCCATTGGATACTGTAGCACTTGCTAATGGCTAAGCAAAACAATGTATGCTGCCCACGATGCAACACACAGAGAAGGAAGGTTCTATTGGGTTTATAGTAGTGATGATGAATCACAGGTTAATTATTCCCTACTTTCAGATCACCTTGTTCCTGGTTTTCTTTCTGAAAGTTCAGAGGCCAAGATCAGAGGGAGGGAAGAATTAGCAGCAGCTGGCAGGTGGGTGAGAGGTGCTGGCCATGTGGGTGGAGGTGAAAGGGGGAGTGGTAATTCAGGAGCAGTGAGGATAGGAGGAGCAGCCCATTGGTGGAGGGCCTGACCTGAGTGACAGGAGAGAGGCAGGCAAAGGGAGGAGGAGGGAGAGTAAGGAGCCAGAGGACAAGAGAAAAGGAGTAGTAGTGGGGAGCCAGAGAAAAGGAAGGAGCTAGAACAGCGGCACAGAGGGAGAGGAAGGAGCAGAGCACAGGGAAGAGGAGAGTAGGCTGAGCTGGAGAAACAGACAGAGACAGCAAAAAAAGGGCTAATGAGAAGAACCAGCTGGCTGTGGGGAGCGGCTGCTCCTACACTGGCTTTGTAAAAAATGGAAGGATTGCATCGCTCTAGGAGGGCTGCAACCTTTTGGGCCTGATTCTGCTTTCAGTGACACCAGTCTTACACTGATATAACCCCATTAGCTTCAGTGGAGTAACTTACTCCTGATTTACACCAGTGTAAAGTGAGAGGAGACTCAGGCTCAGAGTTTGCAAAATCACCTCCACATGCCCCCGAAGTAGCCCCTTGGAGAGAAGAGGATAAACACCCAGGCTTCCCCTTAACAACTTCAGCTGGTCACTTACTGTCAAGAAATGCTCTTCCTTTCCACCTGTTATTGCTTAATGGTACCAAATGCAATCAGTGTCAGCCAGCGAGATTACAGGCTGGCTGAGCACTGGGCAACAGGAATGAAAGATGAATACAAACCTCTACTAGTTGGAAACTGTTTATTCATAAAGTATGTGCTAGAAAACCTGCACTTAAGGATATAAGCAGCTCTGACTGGCTAACTCCTTGCCCAGGACAACCAGAGATTAGGGGAACAGTGCAATGAGCGAATGTCACTGTGGCAATAGGTTCTGTTTGCAATTTTAGAGGAACAGACACCATCATCTGTTCTGTCCTTTTTGTTTAATTCTTTGTGTCTTGCAGAAGGCTAGATGGCTCATTCACATAGGCCCAGATCCTCAAAGGGGTTTAGGCTCCTAACTTCCATTGATTTCAATCAGTATCTCACAGAATCAGGCCCTTAGTTAGGTGACTGTGACTCGAGTCCTCTGCATGCTCATTGAGCTTAAACAGGGATATCTGAAGTTCTGGGAAATTCACAAAACATCCAGCAGAGTGCGATAGGGGAAGGAAGTCTATTGACCTTTACCGACACGAGATGAGCACTACTTGTTCATTTCATTGTAAGAAGAGAGAGGATGGAAGGAGGAGGGGGGAAATGTAATGACTAGAATACCACATCAAAGCCAGTGTTTGAAACCAACATTTTTAAACGAGTTGCCCAAAAATATGCCTTTTTATAGAATAAAAAATGTCTATATTTAGACCAACTTTAATATTTAGACAGATGACTGATTTAAGGAAAAGAAAATTGCACCTTTTATAATGGTGTCAGTAGCAAAAGCAGAAATGTTTAAAGGATGAGTCATTTTAAACATTTACTGCTCAAGGAAGTTGGCTTTACCACAGTTCTCGTGGTGTTCATTATACTTACAATGGGAAATACTGCAAAAGCCGTGTTCATCGTCACTAACACGGCATGACGTGTTGATTTTTGTAATGGCGTCATCAGGGAGAGGAACCCAGAAGATCCTCCAACAAATATGAGAAGGAAAATGTTTAGGGCCAGATCCAGTGGAGCTATGGAGCTGGTTTATATCAGCTGAGGAACTGACCCAGAATTTCTAGGGGCCTAAAAAATAATTTTCTGTAACCAAGCAAAGCAGTCAAGGAGTATTAATATCTGTAGTTAAAGGGTTAAGTTTAAATTTGCAAAAGTGGCCACTAATTTTGGGTGCCTCCACTTGTTGGGTCCCTGATTTGAGCCACTTAGGGTGAAATTCTGGCCCCACTGAAGTCAATGTCAAAACTCCCATTCATTTCCACGTGGCCAGGCTGTATAGAAAAATTGCAAGTGCCTGCAACAGCTGGATATGCTGGTAAAGCACAGTGAGTTATTTACTAAATGGGCTGATATCACCTGCCTTCTTTCCTGAAGAAAGGAAAAGGTAAGTGTAAGAGCCACCCTGCTTATTAATTTTAGATAAGCAGATGGAATTGTGTGGCTAGCTTGAAGGTGCAGAGATGGACTGCAACGTGGGCAAAAGTTTTCTATAGCAAAAGGATCAGAGCTCTGAGTCATTCAGACGGATCAAAGCCTATCAGACAAAATAATTAAATATACGCCAGTCAGTGTGTGTTAAAGAGAAGTAAAAGTATTGCAGTGGAATAGGAGCATTGCCTCCTGCTTTAAAAAAATAAATAGCTCAATATCTTTTCAACAAATACAAAAGCCAGAGAAGGGAGAGAATATTACCCCATTACAATATACTGTTCCGCCAAAATCATCTGTTGGTTTAATACAGCCGTGGGGTGAAGGCAAGGAGCTTGAGTCGCTCCTGCACCAATATGGGATTCTCTCACAGGAGAGGAAAAGCAGTGTTTCCACTACTGCCCTTCCCTATGTTGCCAAGCATCCACTCACCTTGGGTGGGACCCCTTTTCAGTCAGCACCACCCACTATACTGGTTACCCCCAGAAAGTGAAGTTGCACCAGTTTTGGGTGGCCCCAACCTGGTCCCCTAGTGGAGTCCCTGTCTCAGGGAACTCTGCCACCATTCACCAGAGGTTAAAAGTCCTCATGAATATGCTGGGCAATACCGCAGTCAATGTCCATGTGACATAGATGGGGTTTTATAGGGTTGCCAACTTTCTAATTGCACAGAGTAAAACACCCTTGCCCCGCCCCTTCCCCCCTCTTCCCTGAGGCCCTGCCCCTTCTCCAAGGCTCCTCCCCTTCCCTGAGGCTCCACCCCTGCTTACTCCATTCCCCCTCCTTCTGTCGCTCGCTCTCCCCCACCCTCACTCACTCGCTCATTTTCACTGGGCTGGGGCAGGGGGTTGGGGTGTGTGAGGGGGTGAGGGCGTTGTCTGGGGATGAGGGGTTTGCGGTGCAGGAGGGAGCTCTGGGCTGGGGCTGAAGGGTTTGGAGTGTGTGTGTGGGGCGCTCCGGCTGAGGCAGAGGGTTGGAGTGTGGGAGGGCGTATGGGCTCTGGGCTGGGGATGCGGGCTCCAGGGTGGGGCCAGAAATGAGGGGTTCAAGGTGCGGGAGGGGGATCTGGGCTGGGGAATGGGGTTGGGGTGTAGGGGGGTGAGGGTTCCCGCTGGGGGTGTGGCCTCTGGGGTGGGGCTGGGAATGAGGGGTTTAGGGTGCAGGAGGGGGTTCCGAGCTGGAGCAGGGGGTTGAGACACAGGAGGAGGCTCGGGGTGCAGGCTCTAGGAGGGAGATTGGGTGCAGGAGGGGGCTCGAGGCAGGGGGTTGGGGTGCAGGACGGGGTTTGGGATGCGGGATCTGGGAGGCAGTTTGGGTGAGGGAAGGGGCTCAGGGCTGGGGTAGGGGGTTGAGGTGTGGGAGGGGTTTCGGGGTGCAGGCTCTCGGGCAGCTCCCCACAAGCGGCAACATGTCCCTAGGGAGAGGTGCGGCCAGGTGGCTCTGTACACTGCCTCCACCCACAAGTGCCGCCCCTGAGCTCCCATTGGCCGTGGTTCCTGGCCAATGGGAGCTGCGGAGCTGGCGCTCAGGGTGGGGCAGGGTCAACGCAAGGAGACCCCGTGGCTGTCCCTCTGCCTAGGAGCCGAGGGACATGTTGCCACTTCTGGGAGCTGCGCGGAGCCAGGTAGGAAGCCTGCCAGCCCCGCTGCGCCGCCAACCGGACTTTTAACGGCCCAGATAGCAGTGCTGATTGGAGCCACTTGGGTCCCTTTTCGACCAGGTGTTCCGGTCGAAAACTGGACACCTGGCAACCCTATACATGGATGTAACTGAGGGAAGAATTTAGTGGAGAGACCAGAAGTATACATGGGCATATAAGTGATGTTCTTACCAGTCTACTTTATCTTTAGGCCAACCTCGTCCTCCCAGACCACAGTAGCATCCGTAACCTAGATACGCCAAAGCATTGCGTCCTGTGCCACAGGATATGGTTCCTGCTAATTCAATGAGTCCTCTTGTATGCAAAGAATGGGTTTTCCCCAGTGCGCCTTTCCAAACTGCAAAGAGAGGATGTTGTTTCACACAGGGTTTGCACAACACCTTTAAGGATCTTCATTGCTGATTTCTTTCAAATTCCCACTGAAGATTTTAGGCCTTATTCTGCGTTTGGGCCCAGTGCACAAACACACTGCCACTTTCCTTATTATTCCTTATTATTGTTGTATCAGAGTTATATCTACAAGCCACACAGACTGTAAAGTTACACCTTTATCAGCAATGGAAGGCCTGAGTCATTTAACAGTCACTGAGTACATACAATAACATTCCATTCCCTATTTTGAAAAGGTGGCAGCTTTATTAAGGTAATATTAAAGGTTATATCCACCTTCCATTATATCCCACTAATTTTGGCCTTAAAAAATTCAGATTTATTCTGAAGGCAAAGGAGAATGTGCCTGCATAGTTTCAAGCAACCTCCTTAAACCATTTTTCAGTTGCAGGCCTTTAAACAATACCCTGATTCGAAACACTTATTTCTATCTTGTATCCCTCCTATTCAAAGTTGTGCCTCTCATAGACTGCAGTGGGAGCTCAGATGACTCACCTCTGAAAATCAAGCCTCTTATTTGGAGATTAAATATGGATTTTGGTGCCTAACATGATGATAACAATAGCAGCAATTAGTACTATTTTCACTTATTGTGATGCATCAGTGCACCTATCCATTGGTCTGAGTGCATCATACTAACAGTTAGCATTAACCCCTCCCCATACTTTCCACCCAGCTCCTCTGTTCTTCAGTTTTCACCTCTCTCTCTCTCTCCATCCATTCATAACCACTTGACCCACCCCTAAGGTAAAAGCTAAAATAAACTGATGGATTTTTCAGCATTCTTGACTCAAGAGTGGGATTATATTTCAGAACCAAGAACCCCAGACTGAAGTTGCCTGGCCACTTGTTCCCTGCTGTTTGAATACACTTGACATCTTCAAAGTGCTGTGCAAACATTGACTAATCCCCTAAACCATCCATGTGAAGTAGGGACTAGATGCTATTATTAAGACCATTGCTTTCCTTTTAAAACCTGCTGTTCTAATCCTTCTTCCCTGCGTGTATAATATGCCGTAGCTTTCTCTAAGGGCTTGATTCAAAAGCCCATTGAAGTCAATGGGAATCTTTCCCCAGTCATGAAAAGTCAGAGGTTCATTTCTTCAGAGGAAAAAATGACCTCACAAAGTAACAGAATATTAAGCATTAAAATGATCAAGAACCCTCTGACAAAAGTGCAACAGCAGCATAAGCACAAACAAGGAAAAGACAACACACTGAATCTTTTCCAGCATTTTAGGTGACTGTAGCAGCCTTTTTCAGGAGGAATTCCGTGCACTGATGTTACAGTGTTTTACACAGGCTTCTTATTGTTTCTCATGCCATTCCCTCTGGGATTAAATACACATTCCTGAAAAAGTAACACCTTCCCTTTACTAAACACTACCCTGAGTATTCAATTTTTTTTTAAATGGTAAAAGCAAACAACAGCTCCGTTATTAGAAACCATAGAGAAGACCCTATTTCCCTGCTATAAGTGCCAAGTGAATGGGAGTAAGAGACAGATTCTTCTCTCAGTTACCTTGGGGTATATCCAAAGTAATTCCATTGGAATTAGCAACATTTCTCTGGATTTGCACCCAGATAACCTATATCCGGATCATATCCAGCGGTATGGGAGGGAGGCTGTTTCTTTCTCAGAAATATGCATCCAGTCCCAGAAGAACATCCCTGAGAAACTATGAACTATAACAACATCACAGTTATTCCTGGGGGACAAAAAGAACCCCAGTAAACTGAGCCTGAATGAGCTGCTTTAGAATCTGCGCTCCCCCTGCCTTTAAAACAAAGCAGGGGCCAGTGTAGTGTCTGATGTTACTTTTTTCTTTTTCTTTTTTTTTAAACTGATTAGATTTCAATTTGACATTAGTATCCCTTTATGGTTCTGAAGTCAGCTCTAACTTGCTTGCCTTGCAAGCACACTATACATTCAGTTGCACAGTTAGCAACCTAAATAGTAATTGAAATGACTCTTTATGTGTCAATGAGTCAACACTGCTGTAAGATCCTTGGAAAAGTTGGAGAAACTCCACAGCAATCTGAATTTAGCCAAATGGCACATCTGGAGTACTTTCAATAACTACTAACTGTGCACTTTCATCTGTCTTGTATATGAAATCAGGCTGAGTTAAGATGGATCTGACAACTTAAACTTTCCTGTTATTTCCGGTGTTTAAATTGTCAGCCTTTATGGTGCATTAGTACAGGATTTTGCACTTAATCGAATTGTACTGCACTAATGATCACAAACCTTAATGCTACCTCAGTGTTTAGGGGCTATAGAATACAGCTGTGTTTTTATAAAGGGATTTGCGTTTTTAACTCCTTTTTCTTTCTTGAATGTTAGATGAATTGGAAACAATTTGCTCAAGACTCACTGGTATAAGAAAAGGGGTGAAACTGAAAACAATATTTCAGAGAAGAAAAGTCAACACATGAGGCTTTTCAGAATAAAACTGGAAACTTTCTAAATTAGAAGAGAAAATAAAACATGTTCTTACAGTTACAGTCTTACAGAATGACCATAGAAATGAATCAGCCCAGGCACAAAATATACTCAGACTTCCTTTACCATGATAATGAGAAAATGAACGATAGTTAACTCACTGGTAGGGTGACCAGACAGCAAATGTGAAAAATCAGGATGGGGGTGGGGGGTAATAGGACCCTATATAAGAAAAAGACCCAAAAATCAGGACTGTCCCTATAAAATTGGGACATCTGGTCACCCTACGTCACTGGTCCAAATGCCAATGATTTGCCTTGGGCAAGTAGAACTAGGCAAGGCTAATGCAGTCCATGGGCTGCCAAAGTGAAGGGGGAAGCTGCCCTACACACAGCGTGGGAGAAGCAAGAGGGTGGCCGAGATATAGTTGCTCCCAGGGGTCCAGCAACTGCAGCTGTACAGAATTTGTACTCACCTGCCTGAAGCACCAGCAGCACCAGCAGCCAGAGCCCCATTGGGAAGTTAGAGGGTTGTCAGCGCCCAGTATGCCTGTCCCTTTCTAACACTCTCTTGTACACTCAGCCTGAGCGGCTGGGGTCTCCCTGCAGAGCTGCTCTCAGCTGGTATACCAGGTGAACCAAGGCGTGGATGTGTATAACACCCTTCCTAGGCTGCTGCTCCCATATCTGCTCCAAAGTTTTATATATACATACACACACACACGCACACACACAAAAGTAAGACACTCTCCTCTGAAATCCCAAGTGCTCTGTGCGCTGAGCCTGCTGCACGGTCCTTTCCCCTTTTTCTGCCAGCAGAGCTCTGTGCCTCTATTTGCATATCATTCCTGTAGGGAGGGGCTGCTGGAAGGGAATTAGACTGGCACAGTCTCTTACAGACAAGTCTCTAAGCTTGTGCTCCTTCTCTAAGCTGTTTGCCTACAGACCCCAGTTAACCTCCTAGCTGCTTCACAGGGGAAGTCGGAGTCCTGGCTACTGTGACCTGGACTTTCAGATTTTGATAGCTGTGGTGTAGCACAGTGTAGGGGTGGGGGTGGGGGTGGGGGGGTGGAGGGAGGGCTTTTCCTTGCAGATAATTCCTTTTTGTTTAACACTGAACATTTTTTCATGTAAAAAAATTATAAAACTATAAAATCTGACTGAAATATCATTAAAGGCAAGTGTCTAAATATAAACCAACTGAGTTTATTCTGGGCCATGCCACAGCAAAATATATACCCAGTTCTAAACTGATCTAACTAGCTAGCTCATTTCTTCAATGCTATCCATATTCACCCCTCATCCACAAGAACAAGCCATAGCTTCTCGGGAAGAAAGTCCTTCTATCTAGTCTGCGCCTACTGTCTTGGGGTTGGGAAGATGAGATGAGTCGAGTTAGGAAATGAAGCCATGACGGTGTCTCAAAGTCTTCTCTTAAGAACCCCAAGAAGCAGGGGAAGGTAAGGTGGGCAGCATAATTCACTCCTTCATTATTTTATCCACCAGTTAAGCCTCATATCCACCATGAAGTTCCAGATCCACATCTTCTTGTTGACCAAGATCTTAATCCAGTCCTTGAGTTATATCACTAGGCCTTTTCGTTTGGACTAGTTCACTCTCTCTGTCTGGTTTGCCTGCACTGTTTATAGCATTCTTTACTGAAGATAACTTGACCTACTTTTCATGGTTAATTCTCAAGCGGGCAAAAAGTTAGAGGCCCAATTGTCACAACATTGGGCAAGCAGATACCGTGCATCCATAGCCTTGGGGGACTTCAGTATCCGCAGGGAGGCCATTTCCAGCATGCTGGCTCAGGATCTCTTGTCCACCCTGGTGACCATGAGGATTATCCCAAGTGGTCTCACACTGCTAGATGCACCCTGGACCTAACCTTTGCCTTTTGCAACGACACTAGGGGCATAGTAAACATCTCCCGGTTGTGGTATGATCATCACCTACTTTTCAGGTGGAGATCCAGGCAGTGAAGTGCAGGCACTACAATTGTGGCTAGCCCCAGTGTGGGGTGCAAACATTTAGGGGGCAGGGAGTATCAGAAGGCTTCTTGCATGCGCCTGCATGGGTCAACTAGAATCATCCTTAGTTTTCATAATGCAGGCAGATTTCAGCAGCACCCTAAGAAAAGTTTCTTACGTAAACCAGAACCACCCTGTTTGATTGTTTCAAAATATTTGCTTGCTAACTGTAGTCAAAGCAAAGGTCACTGAGCCATCAGAGTGCTGCCTTTAACTGAGAACAGGCTGCTTTGAAGTATAAATATTTTTTGCCACGTAGGTCTGTGTGGAACTGTACATAACAGGCTTTTTTATTGATATGGGGGCAATCAGCCCACAGAGTTGGTTAAAATGGATTTTATTAATGGCAGCTGAAATTCTACACTCTTGGGAGAGAGTGTGTGTGTAATCATGATGTTGTAAATACTCTCTCTCTCTCTCTCTCTCTCTCTCAAGCAATGGTGATTGGCCAAGATGGTCAGGGATGCAACCCCATGCTGTAGGTGTCCCTAGCCTCTGATTGCCAGAAGGTGGGACTGGACTACAGGTGATGGATCACTTGATGATTGCCCTTTTCTGTTCATTCCCTCTGAAGCATCTGGTATTAGCCACTTCCAGAAGACAGGATACTGGGTTAGATGGACCATTGGTGTGACCCAGCGTGGCCGTTCTTATGTTTTTATGTAAAGCAGTAACCACTGGGGAACATCATTCCAAAGCAGTAATCAGTGGGGCACATGTCCCTTATGCAGAACCAGAAATTGGCTGAATGGCCCTTTTCTGTAGTCTAAGCTCCATCTGTCCTCAAATGCAGTCTGTCGGTCAGGAGAACCATAACTTCTCTCCCAGCAATTCCATCCTAAAATTTTAAAAATAAATTTTTACCCCACGTTTAGCAGTTGCTAGTCAATGTTTAACCCTACAAATCCAACCCAGCTGGTCGTGTGTATTAGAGCTGCTGTGGTTTTTGGTAGGACTGTGCCACTGCAGTTTGGTTTGGATCCCTAAAATGCTGGGTGCTGACAAGAAATTGGGCTCTAAGCAATGTGTAGTGTGTCTGAAGAAGATGTCACTGAATCAATATAAGGTAGCCTTATGTGGACACAAGTGCAAACCTTGCACTGATTTAAAGTGAGTAGCTTGGATGCACTCAATCAGTAGTGCCACGCTCGCGCAATGCACCCAAATGAAGCACCATCGATTGAGTGCCCTAATGTAGATGAGGCCTACGTGATGTGTGCCCTTAAACCACAGCGACTACAATGGGGCTGAACACATTGTCCTAATCTATACTGACCGTGCTTAACATGGGTTCAGCTGCACCAGTCACTAACACTCTTTGTCAATAACAAGCAACCTCTGAAGTGTGGATGAGCCGAGATGTTTTCCGCTGAGTCCTTGGGGAATGTTGCTCTCTGCAGCACAGCAATCACATTTGACTTTAAAGATCTGAAATCTTTTATTCTGTCATTTACTAAAACTTTCTATTTTAACTAATATTTTAGAAGGCAACAGATTTTACTACGCTTTTTTCACCTTTGATGATATTTTTCTCTAGATGAGTGAACTCCTGGCTGGCAACTTGTTTAATGCTCTACCATATGATGATGATGTTACCTCTAAGAAATAATATTTTCTTCCTCCTACAAATGATGTTTTCTCTAAGATCTTGTAACGGGGTGAGCACTCACCTCTCGTGAGCGGCCCCCCTCTGGCCAAGGATGTGTCTACAATCTCTGCTTTGGAATGGGGTGGTACCCACCTCTCATGAGCGCATCCCTGGCAGATGGTTTCTTGGCAGGTCTTCAGTGACTCAGTCCTCTGGCTGAGTCACACACACTGTCTGTAGTCACACACACTGTCTATACCTTCTGGGGTATATGGTCTTTTTTTCCCCCACGGCCCTGGCATGGGGCTGTCCTGCCGAGACTTCCTCCCTGGAGACACTGTCTTCTATAACAGTCCAACAGGCGCCCACCATGGCACCCTCATTTGGCGTGTTCCTTTTGGCAGCCCTCCCTGGGCTCAGTCTTTAACTAGATCAGCAGGGCCCATCACAGGACCTTCGTTTGGTCTGACAAGGCTCTGGGTTCAGTCCTTGCTCGATCCCCGCAGCCAGCAAGGCACTCCTTCTTAGCTCCCCCAGTCTTTGACAGCCTCCCTGGACTTAGTCTTGCCCACACTGAGCTGTCCATGGTCCTGCTACTCTTCCACCCAGCCAAGAACCTGGTATTTCCTCTTTCAGCTCCAGGCAGCAACTGACTGCTCTGTTCCTGTTGCTCCTTTTTATATGGCCCTCCTGGCTCCTGACTGGTCACTCCAGCAGCCCCTCTGATTGGCTGCTTCCCCAGCAGCCACTCTGAGCTGCCTGGAGGACTTCTCCTCTGCTCTTTTTTGGGGTGGGATGAGGCAGGGCCATGAGGCCTCCAGCAGGGGGCCTCTGGACGTAGTCCACCCCATCAGAGATCTGCTTCTGTGTTCCCTGTAAGCTGCGCGGTTAGGCAGCCGCCCAGGAGAGATTCAAGTGCCATGCAGCTGACTAGCAGAGCGTGCACATCCGGCAGCATGTGTTCAGGTACCCTTCCCCGGGCTGCTTTGCAGCCACATTGCTCCTGCAGCTACTCCCGGGACCCTCCTGCTGGCTGTGCAGAGCCCCCCGCTGATGTGGGAGTATGGTGATGTTAGTGTGTCCCCCTTTCCCCACCCCTGTACCCCATCTCCACAGAGTAGGGCAGAAGGGACAGCCTGGCTCAGGACTTGGAGCTGCTGTGGTCTGAGGTCTGAAGACTCCAGCCTCTGGGCAGTGAGTGAATGCCTTTCTTAAAGAGACAGTGCACTGTCTCTGAGACTTCCCCAGCAGCCAGCTCACACAGTCTCTCTCTCTCTCTCATACACACACTCTCTATCTCCCCCTGCCCACATACCCCATCTCTGCAAAGCGGGGGCAGGGGAGACAGGGCTCAGGACAAAGCAGGAGAGCTTTCAGTGAGTGCCTTAAAGAGACAGCACGCAGCGTCTCTCAGAAACTTCCCCAGAAGCCAGCACACACACTGTCTCTCTGTCACACACACACACACACACACACACACACACACACGCGCACACACACACACACACACTCTCTGTGATACACCCACACACACAGTCTCTGTGTGTGTGTCTCTCTCTCACACACACACTCTGTCTCTTTCACACTCACCTCCCAACACATACTTGTATTACTGTTGTTGTTACTTCTTGGTGCTTCCTACAATGCACATATATTCTCTGTAATTTTATTCTTTTAAAGTGTGTTATTTTAGTGTTTTGACTGATCTATGCATTTTGTAATTTTTATTTCTCTTCCACTTAAATTTAATTCTTTGAGTAGTGAGTTCTAAAATGCCTAATCTGTCCTGGCTGCCCCAGGGCCCGTCCCCACCCCACCTCTTCCCACCCCCACTCCACCCCTGCCCTGCCTCTTCCCGCCCAGTTCTGCCCCCCTCCCCCGAGTGCACCACATCCTTGCTCCTCCCCCCTAGCCTCCTGCACACTGCGAAACAGCTGTTCGTGGCAGGCAGTAGGTGCTGGGAGGGAGGGGGAGGCGCTGATCTGTGGGGCCCGCCCGCAGGCGGGAGGTGCTGGGGTTGGGTGGGGAGGAGCTGATAGGAGGGCTGCCGGGGGTGCTCCCTGTGGCTGCTCCACCCCCGGAGCACCCACGGAGTCGGCGCCTATGCCTATGGTAACTTTTTAAAAATATGTTTTATATCTAGGTTTTTTGTTTCTACTGGTGGCGCACATCCACACATACCTTGGTGCACATAACAAAATTTATTCCGCACATGGATGGAAAAAATTAGAGGAAGCATTGATCTGCTTTGCCAGATCCTTCCTGAAGGCCGGAGAGGAAATATCCTCACCACTATTATAGTCTGTATATTCACCCCAGCTATGGGATAGGCTATGGGATTGCATGATGTCTAGGGATTCGAGTATCTTATGGCCAGATCATGTCCTGCAGAACTTCCCTTTCCCATTATTCCTGTTCCCACAGGTGCAGTTACAGATTCCTTATCCTTAGTGGTGTGCAGTGGTGCTAAATAAAGTTAATTTATTATAATAGTTGTCTCTTATCTAGCAGCTTTTTGACTGTGGAGCTCAAAGTTCTTTTCAAAGGAGGGTAAATATCCCCACTTCACACATGAGGAAAGAGATGCTGAGAGAGGACATGACTTGCCCAAGCTCACACACAAGGTGAGTGGCAAAGCTGGGAATAAAACCTAGTGCTCCTGACTGCCATCCCAGTGCCCTAGCCACTGGACTGTTACTATTATTGAATGCTAGAAAGGTAGGGCTAGAGGAGACCTCCAGAAGTCATAAAATACAGCCCTCTGGTCTGAGGCAGGACCAAGTAAACCTAGACCACCACTGACAGGTGTTTGTGGAACCTGTTCTTAAAAACCTCCAATGACAAGGATTCCACAACCTCCCCTGGAAGCTTATTCCAGTGCTTAACTATCTTTATAGTTAGAAAGTCTCTCCCCCACCCCAACCCCCAATATCTAACCTAAATCTCCCTTGTTGCAAATTAAGCCCATTACTTCTTGTCCTACCTTCAGTGGACATGAAGAACAACTGATCACAGTCCTCTTTATAGCAGCCCTTAACATATTTGAAGTCTGTTATCAGGTTCCCTGTCAGTCATCTTTTCTCAAGACTAAACATGCCCAGGTTTTTGGTTTTTTTTAACCTTTCCTCATAGCTCAGGTTGTCTAAAACTTTTAGCATTTTTTTTATCTCCTCTGGATTCTCTCCAATTTATCCACATCTTTCCTAAAGTGTAACACCCAGAACTGGACACACTACTCCAAAGGAGGCCACACAAGTGCTGAGTAGAGTGGGAAAATTACCTCCCATGTCTTACATGTGACACATGAGGTATCCTGTTAATATACCTCAGAACTGCATCGCATTGTTGACTCATGTTCAATTTAATCCAACTGTAACCCCAAGATCTTTTTCAGCAGTTCTACCACCTAGCCATTTATTCCCCGTTTTGTACTTGTGTGTTTGATTTTCCCTTCCTAACTGTAGCACTTCGCACTTGTCTTTATTGAATTTCATTTAATTGATTTCAGACCAATTCTCCAATTTGTAAAGGTGATTTTGAATTCTAATCCTGTCCTCCAAAGTGCCTGTAACCCCTTTCATCTTGGTATCATCTGCAAATTTTATAAACAGATTATTCACTCTATTATCCAAGTCATTAAGGAAAATATTGAATAGCAGCCAACCCAGGACTCACCCCTGCGGAACCCCATTAGATACACCCTCCCTATTTGACAGCGGACCATTGATAACTACTTTTTAGAGTAGCCTTTCAACCAGTTGTGCACCAACTTTATATTATTTAATCTAGACCACATTTTCCCTAGTTTGCTTATGAGAAGGCCATGTGGGACTGAGTCAAAAGCCTTACTAAAGATCAAGATACATCACATCTACTGCTTCTCCCCATCCGCTAGGCCACTTACCCTATCAAAGAAGGAAAATAGGTTAGTTTGACATGATTTGTTCTTCACTAATCCATGACGACTATTCCTTATAACCCTATTATTCTGTAGGTGCTTACAAATGGATTGTTTAGTAATTTGTTCCGGAATCTTTCCAGTTATTGAAGTTTTATAATTTCCCACATCATCTTTGTTCCTTTTTTAAAGAGGGGTAATATGTTTGCCCTTCTCCAGTCCTCTGGGACCTCACCATCCCCCATGAGTTCGCCAAGATAATTGCTAGCTGTTCCAAGATTGTGACAGATATGGCAATTTCTTGCAATATCCTGGATAAACCTGATTGAATTAAGTTGAAGTAGCTTAGAAGTTGATTATATTAATGTAATGGCATCAGCACTCACAAGACAGTGTGGTTAATTAATACCCCAACTCTTTGGCACCTGGACACAGAGGCCAAAAACCAGCCTGTCTGGGTAAAACCCAGCTGGGTGGCAACCCTATTTAAAGAGTGCAATGAGATTTCTAATGACCCTCAATGCCCAGGACTTATCCCATCAAAAAGACAACACCCTCAGCAGCACTTAGGCCCATGGAAAGAAATTTGGGGCCCCAGGACACCCTGTTTGCTGGGACTCCCCCCCTTTCACCCTATTACAGATGTTGGGGGGCCCCTGAACTCAGGACCTCAGTACAATTGCTCTCTCTCTCTCCTCAAGCATGCCAGCTCAGCACCCCTAGTACCATTCTGGGGCACTGGGGTATGTACTGCTGCAGAAAGAAGAGTAATGAGTCATTGAAGCGATTTCAGCAGGGTTATGAAAATCTAGTTTTTCCAGTGGGATTTCTCAAGAGAAAGACAAGTGGTTTTTTTTGTTTTGTGTGTGTGTGTGTGTGTGGTTGGTGAAAATCAGCACAACCTGGAAGTGAGGTGTTCCTTGTACAGTGGGCACCTTGTAAAAGTTTGTTCTGGTTTTAAAGGTCCTACTGGCTCCAGTGGTATTCCCCAATTTAAGTACAGGGAATATCACCAGAACCCTACAGTACATCTACAAGCAAAATGTACTTTCAGTGCACCCACTATCTGTCTCTTGCCCAAATACTGATGCAGCCCAATCCTGCTTAATGTATTAGATCTAACACAATACAGCCCTAGTGGTCTGACTAAAAGCCTATAGAGTGGATCTACTCAGGTGAATATGCAAATGATTCCTTTCCAGGAAGATGCAGAAGGGGAACAGTGTAAGGAGGTGGCTGAGTCAACTCATCAGGAATCTAACCCAGAGTTTAAGGAGTGCCGGCTGCCCCAAGAACTCTGAATAGAATCGTAAAAGCTCCCAAATAGCTGCAAATCCACACGCAGGGCTCACTCAAAGATCTGACAGGTGTCAATGCTTTAAATCACCATTGAAGCCTATGAGGAATCCCTGATGGAGAAAGAAGAGGAAATCTGAGCCTGCAGAGCATTTCCAGTAATGGAATCTCACTCCTGTCCCCAAGAGATATTGGAGAAGCTTCATGTTTACAAGATAGCACTCTTCGGCAATGTCTCCACTAGCACTTTTGTTGGTCAGGGGTGTGAAAATTGTCATCAAGCACACACAAAAAAGTAGAGTTCTCTAGGTGCCTAGACATTGGCCCTATACATAAGCATACTTGCCATACTATAACACCCCGTAGTGGGATGCTAACTATTGTAACAACATTACCCAGGGCTTTCAAGCAAATGAGGTTCAGAAAATTGTGACTGTACCCACCACTCCTGAAGACAGCAGTTTTTTCCTCCCTACAGGAATCTCTGTTATAAAGAACTGCCTGACTTTTCCCACAGCTGAGCAGCATTTCAGTAGGTTTTTATGCAAGGCCCTGGAACTTATCTACTGCAGTGTTGCTTAAGTTGTCTGGTTCTTCCTCAGGGGAACTGGCCAGCAAGTTTTGAATCAGCTCCTTCAATTATCCAACACACCCTACATCCATCAACTAACTGATGGATTAGGGTTTCCCCTAGGATGATCAGATGCTCAAGGATGTACTGGGTGTGATGAATAATGCACCATCACTACAAAGATTCAAGAGGAGGTTAAATGTTAGTGAGGATGATGGAGGAATGTGTACTCCAAAACACGAGGGTTTGGATTGCACGACTGTCCCACCCTATCTCTCCCTTCTCCAGGGTCTTCCTGGGCCCTCACAGGCAGATCCTCAGGTTGTATAAATTGTCAGAGCTCCATGACAATTTACCACAGCTGAGACTCTGTACCCAGAGTTTAAATGCACCGTTTTACTGTCTGTGCAGCTGTCTCTGCTGCAGCTGATCTTACTCGGACGGAGAATCATGCACTAAGATTTTCTTTCCTTCTTACAAACAAAAAAATAAATAGGAATCTGAAAAATTTTCAAACCTACACGCAGCAGCTGCAGGTGAGCAACAAAACCCTGACTTGATTATTTTTCTATAAAGTGCGCACAGGGCAAGATTTTCAAAAATGCTGACGTTAGGATCCTAAATCTTTCCCATAAATAAGTGACCTGATTTTCAAAAGTGCTGAGCACCCAACAGCTCCCTGTGACTTCACACAGCCCATTTGATAATCATCCCTTTTGAAAATCAGAAACTAGATCTCAGCCTATTCATCCACAGTGTTTAAAAGGTGTACGTCACTATGGGATCTTGGTGGTAGATTACAGAGATGAGTTCTTGATGGATCTTGTCTCCCCTCTTTATGTTTAGCTGCTTAGACTTTGAATATATATTTGGTTTTAACCTTTTCCTTCTCATTGTCCTTTTAATTCTGCTGTGAGAAGACTGATGCAAAAGAGGTGGCTTTACAATGCTCTGAAGCCAGTTAGGCTTGGACTCTTTTGGACCTTATCGAGTGGGGAATTCCATAGTTGGGGCTGCAATGTAATGTACTGGCTTTGTAAGTGCACGAGTGAGTGTGATGTTGCTCTCCTGTGGTTGGTCTGCAGAGAAGCTAAGGGATCTACTGCTTCGGTCACCTAAAGTAGATTTTCTTTGAACTGAAGTGGGAGACGCCTGTGTTTTTAGAGCTGCAGCAGAAGGAATCTATTCCTGGCTCCCCTGGGGAGAGTGGGTGATTTATCTAGTAATTGTATCTATTGTCCGCAGCATATACATTTGTTACACCACCAGCAAGAAGAGTTCAAGATGTTGATTCCATCCCATTGTTATGGTAAACTGTAAAGGTTGACTAATCTAGTGTCCCAGGTGACTGGTTGCTCCTTAAATCAAAGTACTAAGACTCAAATGAACATATACAACAATGAGCTTTATTGATCCGATCTGTGCTGTATGGACAGCCACACAGCATTAACTGAAATCCTACAGTCCTGTGCTGGGCTCAGTGTGAGATTCCCTGGGGGCCAATCTCTTCTTTGGCTGTGCCAAAGTCCTGGTCAACAATGTGAAGGGGATGTCCCCAGAATATTACATTCCTTCTGTGCAAAGCCATGCACAGAATACCAATACATAATGTATCCTTTCTCCCTAACAGTGACACTTATTAAATAGAAAATGGTGGTAGGCTATCTTGCATTGTGGTTTAGCCCAAGGATTACGCTATACTAAACATGGGCATCATTATTACTAATAAATTAAAACAACTGGGGAGCTCTCAGCAAATGCCAGCTGGGTGGGGAGGTGCTGGAAGTGGAACATTCATTGATGCACAGAGTATGGGAATCCACCCCCAGAGTGGAATTAGAATTTGGCACAGGCTCAACTGCTGATGCTGATAATGCAGACAGAATGGAAAGGTTCTGATACAGGGGTGCCTCTTTCATATGTTCCAGAATTTTTTCGCTTGCACCATGAGGCAAGGGGTTCCAAAATCCCCCTGGAAACTATGGTAGCTCCTTCTCACCCCTTCCCTATAACTGTGCTGGGAGAATAGTATTGCCACCTGTGACCAGTCAGCAGTTGTTCTCCTAACCGTGGCTGGCTGGCTGGCCAGCCTCCCTTCTATCTTGCAGCCGCAATGGGGAGTGATTCTGGTGCTACATGTATCATGCCTTGTATCCAAACTTTGCCCATAAGTGTAGATCCATCCCCCATGTGGTTCTGTCTAGCTGAGCATTTATATTGCTCATATTCAGAACATCAGCGGCAGATTTAATTTCCCCAACAGGAGTTGAATCACGCCCTTAGAAAGGGTCCCCCCCCCCAAGGGTGTGTTCAATCTCCGATAGCTTTCCCCTGCATTTGCTGCACTTACAGGGTTTCCCTGATGTTGGTATATGCTGACATGTCCCTGGGATTCCACCCCCACCCCCATTCTATATGTTAGGGCAGGGATCGGCAACCTTTGGCCCACGGCCCGCCAGGGTAAGCACCCTGGCGGGCAGGGCCGGATTGTTTACCTGCTGCGTCCGCAGGTTCGGCCAATCGCAGCTCCCACTGGCCGCGGTTTGCCGCTCCAGGCCAATGGGGATGCTGGGAAGCAGCGGCCGGCACATCGGCCCGGCCCGCCAGGCAGCTTACCCTGGTGGGCCGCGTGCCAAAGGTTGCCGATCCCTGTGTTAGGGTTTCCTTTCCAGGTGGGTTCTCTGGCTAAAACTTTTCCCACATTCCAAACAGGTATAGGGCTTTTCTCCCCTGTGGATCCTCTGATGTTTAATAAGGTCTGAGCTCTGACTAAAGCGCTTCCCACATTCTGGACATTTGTACGGTTTCTCTCCTGTGTGACTTCTCTGATGCCGAATGAGCATTGAGCTGTTACTGAAGCTTTTCCCACAGTCATGACACTTGTAGGGTTTCTGGCCCATGTGAGCCCTCTGATGCTGAACAAGGTATGAACTCTGGTGGAAGCTTTCCCCACAGCTAGGACAAAGGTAGGGTTTCTCTCCTGTGTGGATCCCTCAATGTCTGATGAGCTTGGAGCTCACACTGAAGCTTTTCCCACATTCCAGACATGTGTAGGGTTTATCGCCCTTGTGGATATTCTGGTGTTGAATAAGGCCAGATCGCTGACAGAAACTATTGCCACATTGCAAACACCGGTAGAGCTTCTCTCCTGGGTTGGTTTCCTGGTGTTCGATGATCTCTTGGAGTTTCCTGAAGTCTATTTCCTGGGGAGTGGATTTGCCTTGTCTCTTCCCTACAAGATGTTTTTCCATTCTGTGTTGATTGTCAGAAGCTGTTCCCCAGTCAGGACTCTGCAAAACATTCCCTGTGGGTAGTGTCCTGTATGGGTCTCTTGTCTCCAGACCTTCCTGCTGCGGATCTTCCTCCCCATTTAAACTCATGATTCCACCATCCCCTGGTATAAAGATAAAGTCTGGACATTATTCATTCCTTGTGCTTGGGAAACCTCAGAAAGGGGAACTACCAAGGATTTGTCACAAATTAAAATCAGGAGTCAAATCCCCATGACCCTTCTACATAGAGGACAGAACAAATTGTCCTCAGGCATCTCATCTGAACATTCCAGAATGAGATTGTTGCGAGGAGAGGTCCTACCAGCTCTCAGTCAGGACTTGACTGAAAGAAGCCATGAGGCTATTAGTTTCAACATGAAATAGATAATACAAGAGAGAACTGTGATATCTCCTATGAGCATATGAAAACAGCCGTTTAGTTCTTATAGTACTGAACTATATTGCCAGAAAAAGCCATAGTCAAGATGGAGTTATGGTTGTAAACAAGCATCAGTAACTTAAGGAGAGAAGGAAACTTTTAAGAATGTTGTACTTAAAAAAAAAGACATTTGAAAGCCAGAAAATTATCAGCTTAACCTTTACTAGAAAACAAGTTGAAAAGGTACAATCAAGTACCTGAAACGTAACTCTACCTCACTGTATGATCATCTCTCTGAAGACCTTGGGCTGGATCCTGGACCAGGGTACACTGGTGTAACTTTGCTGAAGTCATCAGAGCTATGCTGATTTACACTAGCTGAGGGCCTGGCCCCATGTATGTAAGAGAGATACATGTCTATGATAAGTCTCACAATTTGACCACAATTATATTGTAAAAACTCATACATCACACTGGCTTGGCACCAAAGCCTTTTATGGTTGCTAATGGCTGTCAGAAATCCTGAGTCACAGTTTGCAGACATTTAAAGTCCTGTCTATATTCAGAGTTTGCCTCTGGACTCCATAGGCCTATGGATAGCTGGAGCACATAGCTTCAATATTTAAAGCTAAGTATAGTACACATTAAATATCTGTCTAGTTAGGTGAGCTACAGGAATTTCAGTTTCTAGCAGCACTGACCTATATTGTTAAGGGTTGTTGAGGTCGTACAGTTTGTAGGCAGAGGGTTGTCTCCTGATTTTGAAATGAGGATAGTGATCCAGGGGGCAAATTAAGGATGGTTAGGTGTCCTTAACTATATATTTCCTATATATGCTTCCTGACCCTCTAATTTTTTTTTTAAAGTACAGTGGTCCTATAAAATGACTCTCCTGGCTGAAGAATTGGAAAGGTTGAATGTTGATATATGCAGGATGCAGGAGACATGGTAGAACACAGAGAGCACAGCTTTGACTCATTAGGTAGGTCTACACAGAAACTAGACACCTGCGACTGGCCCGTGCCAGACGACTCAGGCTCGCAGGACTCGGGCTGCGGGGCTGTTTCACTGCTGTGTAGACGTCTGGGCTCGGGCTGGCACCGGGGCTCTAGGACCCTGCAAAGTGGGAGGATCCCAGAGCTTGGGGTCTGAGCCTGGAAGTCTATACAGCAGTGAAACAGCCCCGCAGCCTAAGCCCCGCAAGCCCGAGTCAGCTGGCATGGGCCAGCCACAGGTTTTTCTTTGCTGTGTAGACATACCCATAGTGGTCAGACCTTTCAATTTGTGCATGCCTGTGATACATCTGAGAGGCACACTGGGTTGCTTTGGTTTTGTCCCCGAGGGAGCAGTCTGCACTACTGACTTGGCAGGCTTATTCTCCATGCCTGACAGCTGCCTTTTTCGGTTGGAAGGTGGGATGTGCAGTAGTTATCAGTGCCTGTGCTCCACATGATGGAATGCCTGATGCTGAAAAAGATTTTTATGCCATGTGAAATGACATTGTAGCTAGAACATCACCCCGACTTCCTATTGTTGTCTTAGGATATATGAATGCCAGAACTGGCCGAATTGGATTTGAACTGGTACTGGTACTACAGAGCTTACCAAAAGAGAAATCAGATAATGGTGTGTGTCTATTAGAATTTGCTTCCACACCTGGACTACTTTTAATGGCTACCTGATTTCAGCACAAGAATTCCCATAAGTATACATTTCAATATCTGTTGGGCAAAATTTTAGTTCAGAAACCCTTGACTAAACTTATCCAGGATGTACGTATATTTGGGAGTGCTGATTTTGCTCCAGAATCTGATCATTGACTCCTAATAGCGATAGGGATCCTCTGTTTAATAAAGTTCTAAAGATGCGTATCTGCTGCATCAAAATGCTTCATTGTTAATAAGCTTCATGATGAATTGATCGCTAAGAGTTATATGGTAGTGATTTGCAATAAATATTCTATGTTGGATGACCAGCTGTCTATCATGGAAGAATCTATTTTGGAACAACTAGGACTAAGAAGAATGAAAAAGTAATGTTGGATTACAGATAATACCATTAAATTATAGGAAAGAAGAAAAGAGGCATGGTGCAAAATGGGCACACTGGAAGATCAGAGCTGAGTCAGTGAAGAGAGGAGGAAATGGGCAACAGAGGAAAATAAATGTCTAGAATGAGCAGCGGGCCAGTCAGAATGATTGTAATCAATAGTGGAATAGCATGGTGCAGCGTAATGAAGAAGCCTCTGAAACACATGAGCACAAATGTATATTTGAGACTTTAAAGGTCCTAACTGGACATCCATTCTTGCACCTTCTGCCAGTTAAGGACAAAAATGGGAAATGCTGCCAGGATACTGATGCACAATTTAAGCATTGGTGTGAGCATTTTTGTGAATTAATGAACAGATCACCACCAAGATTCAAACGAGAACTTAATCCAAAATGAATCCAGCAGAAAACAGGCCAGTGACATTAAAGGAAGTGAGGCTTGTGGTCAAACAGTTACAAAATGATAAAGCACCTCGTCTTGACACTATTTCATCAGAACTGCTAAAGAGTGGAGGCCTGGATTTAGTTCACTGGCTTCAGAGTTGTCTAGAAAGTTTGGGAAACTAGTCACAGCCAGAAGACTGGATAAGCAGCTGTATCATCCATTTTTTCAAAAAGGAAAGGAGTCAACTTGCTCAAATTATAGGTGAATAATGCTGCTGTCGGTCCCAGGGAAGGTGTTTACAATACACATTACTGAACTAACTAAAATACTGTCTCAACCCAAAAAAGAGAGACAACCTATGTGGTTTCCAGACCGTTCATTCTGCAACCCATACTATATTTGGTCTGTGGAATGTTACTGAAAAACTCCTAGAGAATAGATACTGTGATGCTAGTCTGGGGTGCCTGAGGACTTAGTGTGCCTAGTGGAGGCACCATGCCATGGTATATTTAACTGTGTATGGGTCAATGGTTGTATTACAGACTGCTTTTCAAGAGAATCAGGGGTCCACCAGGGACACATTCTCTCATCTATGTTATTTAATGTTCTAATGGACAAATGGATGACAAAGCTGATGAGGCCAAAGTAGGAAGTGTGAGCTTTAAAGATTCATCTAGACAGTCTAGACAGTATTTGGTCCTGCCATGAGGGCAGGGGACTGGACTCGATGACCTCTCAAGGTCCCTTCCAGTCCTAGAATCTATGAATCTATGAATCCTTAGAGAATCTCAAGTATATGGATAATATTGCCTTACTTGGAGACACTACTGACCAACTATAGCTAATACTGGAAGAACTGTGAAAAAAGGCAGAATCTATGGGATTTAAGATCAATGGTGATAAAGTCAAAGCTATGCATGCTTCCTATACAACAGGAACAAATGACCTGCTGATGCTGAATATAGATGGCAATGAATGACCTACCAATGCTGCATGTGGGTGCCAATCACATTGAATGAGTGAATAGTTTTATCTATCTGGGCAGTCAGTTGCAGCAGGAGGTTCTATAACCAAAGAACTCACACATCAGATCAGTCTTGCATCAGTGACATTTCAGCATCTTCAAAGACTTGTTTGGGTGGCAAGATGTCTGTGTGACAACTGAGATAAAAGTGTGGTATTGATGACAACCCTGTTGTATGGATCAGAAACATGGCTGTTAAAAAAGAGCTGAGGAGAGGAAACTAAACAGTACTCAGTGTCAGAAATCATGGTGTATTCTTAACACCTGTCAACTTGATTTTGTCACCAACAAGGAGATACTTAGATGATCCCAGCAACTTGCAATCTTGCACCAGTTGAGAACAAGACAGCTGCAGTGGTGGGGTCACGTCCAACATACAGGAGAAGGAATGCTTTTACAGAAGGTTTATAGCGCTGAGGTTGAAGGAAGTAAGGCACGAGGCTGACCATGAAAGATGTTGGAAGATACAATATTGAGGAATTTAAAAAGCCCAAATCCTCCCACACTAACTCTTGCTGAAGAAAGAAGACTTGCCAGGGACCGTTCAAGATGGAGATCCATTCTACATGCAACCCTGGATACATCATAGCTATGTGAATCTGCTACTACTGTTCCTATAAGATATTTTCCCCTTAAATCACTGTTACTTATCTTCAAACTTAACTCCACTTTAAAGCACATTGGGAGTTTCCTTCCAGTTATAAAAAATGTTGATGAATTGATCAGTGACAGGAGTCCCTTTGGAGTCTGCAAGCTGTGCAGGGATTTTTACATTTCATAGGGATTAACTCTGCTGCTTCTCGTCCTGACTGCCAACTCCATTTCTCCACATGACACCCTCCCCTCGTGTTCCCCCACAGACAACTTTTGACAATGAAAGGCCTAGTTCCACACCCATTAAAGTCAAAGAAAATGTTGCCATTCACTTCAGTAGGAGCAGAAGCAAGTGCTAAGGCCCCGGTCCTCAAAGGTACTTAGGCACCTAACTCTCATTTGAGTTCAGTGGAGCCTAAATAAATACCTTGGAGAATCTGGGCCCAAGAAACTAACCAAGAACACTCCCATTTCAAAGGTAGTCAAGGTTGCCAGGCCTCCCTGATGCCAACACAACAAAACACCTCAAATTGTTGAGATATGATAAACCAAAAACATTAGGAAAGTCTATATAAATAAAACACACATTGGGCCAGATACTTGGCTGGTGTAAATTGTTGTAGCTTCACTGACATCAATGGAGCTACGGTGACGTACACAAGTTGAGGTCTCCCCCCCACCCCTCCTTTTTTAACACTTGTATCTCATAAGCACATTGTCTGATTTGCCGTAGGCTTGCCTGACAAATTCTACCCCATCATGAGATGAAGCATGTGAAACGTTGCGCAGATGTTTTTTCTTCTGGTGAAGATTTGAGGGAGATAATCAGGCTTCTAATGTAAAGCTAACTACCTTTGCTGTAAAGAGGCTAGCCTTTCTCCATAGTCAATTGAAGGAGAACATTAAGCTTTTTTGGAAATCTATCTTCTTAAATCCACAGGACTGGTGTCTCAATTGGTTCAACTTATTCCTCACCACTGTAGGTACCTCTCAGTATCTTCCTTTCCTTGGGGCCCTGGGGATCAGCAACATGTGGTTCTTCCCCTTGCTCTACCCAGGAGATCACATTAGTTTCAGGAGTCAGAAATCCTGCTCACAGGAAAGAAAGTAGGTGATATCATGGGTTAAGTAATTCATAGAATATTTGCTGCAAGGAGTATTTTAAAATTCATGTCTTTCGTTTTGCTGGAGGAGGTGTAATCCAAATGGATGGGGAAAGGTTCGTTAAAACTCCATGGGTATGAAAAATGTTTGGCTCAGGTCACTCACCCATTTCTAAAATGCAGAGAGACCAGAGCCACTGCCAGGGACAATGACCCTGGGCCATGGGTGGGGAAAGTGGGAAGAAAATGATTCCATGTCTGCGTGCATGTAAGCATGGACACCTAAACACAACCATTCTCCCTATGTGAAAAAGACTTGGGCATTGGGTTGGGACAATTCATACCCAATTTCAGTGGGATTTGGTTTGGGTGCCTAACTTCTCTATCAGAGGGGTAGCCGTGTTAGTCTGGATCTGTAAAAAGCGACAAAGAGTCAATACGTCTGTTAGTCTATAAGGTGCCACAGGACTCTTTGTAACTTCTCTAGGCGTTTTTGAAAACCCCAGCCACCATCTCTCTGCTGAAAATCTCCTTTCAAGTAGGAGGATGTATGGGGGTGACAGCCTCCCACGCAGGTTCTGGGAATTCTACTGGCTGATCTTCTTAGAATTATTGGAGACAATGGAAGGACGCTGAACGGAATACACTAAAGTATTTCAGAGACCATCACCTGCTGCTAAAAAATGAGGGGATCATCTTTACCTACAGAGACCAGACTCTCAAAATACTCTTGCATGATGTCACCATAGAGGTTCCTGGGCCGCTCATCCAAATGAGCCCCCTTTTCCTCTGAGAAATGTCCAGCCACCTTGTCGAATGTCAACGGCCCCTGAAACAACAAGCAGCCCCCAACTTAGTAACTGCTGCTCCAGGGTTGAGCCACTCACTTCATTACAGGCTGGGGAGGCAAGGGTCAGAGACAGCAGCATCTGGGCCACGTGAATAGTATTCCCAATGCTCCAAAGGCACATGGTGCTTCCAGAGACTTGTGGGTTTGTTTTACAGGTGGAAGCTAAGGGTGAGAGGGAAAGAAAAAGGGCAGAAGAACAGAAAGAAGAGATAGGTTTTAGGGCATAGAGGGTGAGGGAGAGGAATGAGAAAAGCAGCTGAGGAAAGGAAATGGAGAGGCAGAGAAGGGGAAGGGCACTCTGCCTGATTGCAATGGGGAGTAACAGTTCAGTTGGCCAGAAGATGGCAGCCTATCTGTTTATAAAGTATGTGTTAACCAATAAAACAACACAAAAATGGGCACTATACCCTCATCTCCCCACAATTCTCACAGAGTATGATCCTGTCTCACACATCCTCCTCGTCATCCTCATTTGAACGATCAGGGTTAATGGTTTTTTACCTGTTACCTGTGTCTCTTGTATTCTTGATGGACTAGCTGAAAATCTTCGGCCAGGGCTGCTGCCTTGCTGCTGTTCCCTGGATGTCGTTCCTGGACCCAGATCTGCATTTGCGCAGGCAGGATGGCCAGGAGCTGCTTTTTTGTGTGGATCTCTGCCTTCAGCCACCGATGGGAAAGTTCCTGAAGTTGGCTGTAAACCTCTGTGGGTCCTTTGGCCTCCTGATAGCAGAATCGCCTACGGTGCCAGCGGTATGTCTCTGTGCTGATGCTGTACCACTGGAGGATTAGCTTCTTTCCCCTTATCATAGTAATCTGCCTCCCTGCCATCCCGGCTGCTATAGGCCTGTTGGGCTTTTCCATTTAGTTATGGCACGAGTGGGACTGTCCATTGTTCTCTAGACCAGTGGCAGGCTTCAGCCACTCATTTGAAGGAGGTGAGATAGGCCTGACTATCACCCTCTGTTGTTATCGTAAACAGCTTTCAGTTTTCCTAGGCAAGTGGGGATGCCAGTGCTGGTACAGCTTGAGGAGGGGTCCTTTGGGTCTGCCACTGATGCTGTGCTATTTTCCCCTGCTGCTGCTGCTCATTCTGGACATGCTGTCATCTCAGTAATTCCTTGAGTGTCCCAGAATGGAGTGCGGGGGGGAGGAAGGGGCTTTTCCTTTTTGCTTCCATTCCTCTCTTGGGCCAGGGCCTACCTCACCTTGCTCCTCCACATTTATTTTAGGTTGTCCCATCTGCTCTGGCAGAGCCTGTGGCTGGAAGCTCAGCTCATGCTTTGTGGCCACTATCATTTTCTGGGAGATTGCCTTATTCGAGCTTCAGTTTGTGTTCTCGTCATCACCTCTCCATAGCTCAGTCATATACCAGGTGGAGAATAAGAACATCAGAATAATAGAACAGTCATACTGGATCTAACCAATGGTCCATCTAGCCCAGTATTCTGTCTTCTGTCTTCTGATAGCGGTCAGTGCCAGATGCTTCAGAGGGAATGAATAGAACAGGACAATTATCAAGTGATCCATCCCCTGTCGTCCAGTCCCAGCTTCTGGCAGTCAGAAGCTTAGGGACACCCAGAGCATGGGGCTGCATCCCTGACCATCTTGGCTAATAGCCATTGACGGACCTATCCTCCATGAACTTATCTAATTCTTTTTTGATCCCAGTTGTACTTTTGGCCTTCACAACATCCCCTGGCAATGAGTTTCACAGGTTGACTGTGCATTGTGTGAAGAAGAATTTCATTTTGTTTGTTTTAAACCTGCTGCCTATTAATTTCATTGGGTGACCCCTAGTTCTTCTGTTATGTGAAGGGGTAAATAACACTTCCTTATTCACCTGCTCCACACCATTTATGATTTTATAGACCTCTATCATATCCCCCAGTTAGTCATCTCTTCTCCAAGCTGAACAGTCTCAATCCTTTTAATCTCTCCTCATATGGAATCTGTTACATACCCCTAATCATTTTTGTTGTCCTTCTCCGTTCCTTTTCCAATTCTAATATATCTTTTTTGAGATGGGACAACCAGAACTGCACATAGTATTCAAGGTGTTTGCATACCATGGATTATATAGTGGCATTATGATATTTCCTGTCTTATCATCTATCCCTTTCTTAATGGTTCCTAACATTCTGCTGCCTTTTTCGACTGTCACAGCACCTTGAGCCGATGTTTTCAAAGAACTATCCACAGTGACTCCAAGATCTTTCTGGAGTGGTAACAGCTAATTTAGACCCCTTCATTTTATATGCATGGTTGGGATTATGTTTTCCAATGTGCATTACTTTGCAACACCGAATTTCATCTTCCATTTTGTTGCCCAGTCACCCAGTTTTGTAAGCTCCCTTTGTAACTCCTTGCAGTCTGCTTTGGACTTAACTATCTTGAGTAATTTTGTATTGTCTGCAAACTTTACCACCTCACTGTTTACCCCTTTTTCCAGATCATTTATTAATATATTGAACAGCACTGGTCCCAACCTCTGGATTTATACCTTAGTGTCCCAGAGTTGGGTCAACACTTCCAGTCATATCCTGCAGCTGATACCATCTGGGATGTCCTGATCATTTATGGACCTGTGAGTGACATTCCAGAGACTGAAAACCTTTACACAAACCAGACACTTATTTATTGGATTAATTTATTTTTCAGTGCATCTATCACAACCCCTTGGTGGACATAAATACGGATTTTAAAAAAACAACACATCAAAATATAACTAAGCTCATTGCCTGCAAAAAGAAGCTAGTGCCACAACCCTGGAAAGATACATGTGTGACGGTGCACTACATATGATGTTATGAAAATATGCTAATGAGTGTGACTATAATGTAACTGGAATATGCTTCATGCAAAAGGTCTCTTGTAAGGTATCATTACAAAGCTTATAATCTACTGAGTGTGGTCATCCTATTTGTATAAATGTATCACTCTTGTATCTGAAACTAGAAATATGAAATATAACTCTGAGGGCCTATTGTAATTATGCAAAGTGTGGGTCATTAATGGTGGCTTGGAATCTTGATGGCTCCCATTAACCAGGACAATTGGTTGTAAATGGCTCTGTTTACTTGTAAGTATTCCTGTATACCTGTGTGCTGGCAAGTGGGTAATGAAGTCTTACAGTGACATGTGATCATGTCAGCTGAACTGGAATCCATCTTTAACCTGGTGCTTTTCCATTTAGAAGGAGGGGTGGGAACCCAGAGAGGGACAAAGGATTCCCGCCTTGTGCAAAATATATATAAGGGGGTGGAACAGAACAAAGGGGGCTGAAGTCATGAGAAATCCCCTAGCTACCACCTGAGCTGGAACAAGGGCTGTACCAGGGGTAAGGATTGGGCCCAGACTAGGAAGTATCATCCAGCCAGGTCTCTATAATAAATGTAGAGTTTTCTCAATGATTACATTGTAGATTTAATCAATGACTAAATCAAGGTCAGTGTAAACTTGCATTTTTATTTGTACAAGTAAACTTCTAGGAGCAAGAAATGACTCTCGGAGGATTAACAAGGAAACTCAGTCAGTACAGAAAGGTCCCACCGCAACTCACCTACACGTTCCTCCAAGCCTGTAATGCCAGCCGCCCGTACCCAGTCAATGTAGAAAATGCCCTCCCAGGGCTTGTCTTCACTACTAAATGTTACTGTGTTTGAACATGCATGAGAAAAACCAAGTTAGCTAGCACGAGTCTGAACACGACTATGTGATCTGTGTGGACCAAGAAAAACTGTGTCCATCTGCTAACTGGGCTTAGACCTGGAGTTTAATCATGGTCAGCTGCAAGATGAAGAATGCAATTTGATATGGCCTTAATTATGGTTAGCTGATGTAATGCTCAGTGTGATTGGTCCTGGTCTACATTGACTGGTGAGCTATTGTGACTGTTCACAACTGGCTTCAAATGGGGGGAAATTCTGTAGCATAGACCAGGCCTACACTGTCTCCCTGCTTGACTGTCTTATTTTATCTTTTGGTGCTCATTACAGCAAGGAGAGCATTAGGTCTGGGAGGGAACACCCAGCTTCTTGGATTGGAGGCTAGAGAAGCTGGCCTGGTTCCCCTCACAGCTCTGTCATGGCATCTCAGCCCTGACCCACAGCTTCCTCTGCTATACAAGCCCTGGATTACCCGCACCCCTCCACAAACTGTCTCTGTGCTGGCTGGCTAGTAGGGGCCTGTAGCTACACAGACCCCTCCATGTGCTGTTTTGGAGGGAAGTGGTCCCTGCTGGGCTGCAGCTGAGACACATCACTCCTCCCCCTGTGCTACCCCGGATGTGGCTGAAGCTGACAGAGCTCCCCCCGCCCGGCTGCTGGATTGTTTCCCTTCTCCTTTTGCTCCCCATCCCGTGGAAGCGCCTCGCCCAGACTCACTGCTCCTACTGTCAGCACGCCGGGGAGCGGGTGCAGCGAGTCCCTTGTGGTCTGTGCACAGCAGGCTGTTTCCATCAGAGACAGGGATCCATCCCCTTGTGGACACCAGCTGCCACCAGCACTCATGGTAAATCACACCTGCTCCTGCTACAGTGTAGACATAGCCTAAGGCTCAGACACCAGGTTCCAGGGGACCGGCAGCTGGGCAGGCACAGGAAGCTCCCTCCAGCATGACATCCACTCTCTCCTTCCCTAGGCCAGGGCTTTCTGATTTTCTCTAGACATGGGAGGGTTTAGCAGCTCTATGGTTTAACCCTTTAAGCCCAGAGATGGTAAAGGTAAAATCATAACTGCTGGTGAATGGTCCCAGACTGGGATTCATGTTACTAGATCATGAATTTTCTGCCCATCACACAACAAGAAGTTCTATTTCAAATATATAGGATACCGCTAACAGTGAAGAGGGTTAATAGTAAGGATACAGACAGTTGTGGGAGATAAGAGGCACAGAAAGGCTCCTTGACTGATGTGATTTTCAGTGTCATTCAGTGCTTTGGGTGCTTGCAAGAGCTCAGATTTATTGTGTCTGGTTCCAATGCGCTGTACAGCAACAAGATGTGCACAATACCCAACACCACATATATTCTGTGGCAATCCCCAGCCATTAAAGGATTCTGAAAGAATACACTACAATCAATCTTGTTCTTTAGGTGACTATTTCAAATACTTTTATAATATGTTTACCATTTTAAAGTCATAGATTTGTAGAGATTGGTTTGTTAGAAAATATATTAAGGGTTTTTTCCCCCTCGTAAATAAAATGATACAAAATACAGTGAGTTTATCTTTTTTGCAAACAGTAAGATGCATGAGGAAATATTCTACATCCATTTAATATAACACAACATTTAAACAGGTAGAGAAGGAGGGAAGGAAGGAAGTTGGTAAAAAAAATTTCCCTGATAAGTACAATTTATCACATGGCTCTGCAGTTTATCATGTGGCTCTCACTGCCACATATGTGGTGTCTGTATAGCTATATAATTACAGAGTTGATTTCCCACCAAGGTTAGTACTGCTGCAGAAATGTATGTTAGGGGTTCTGAAAGCTCCAGTTCAAAAATAGAGGAAGAAGTAACATTTTTGCAGTAAGAGAGGGAGGGCTTTGTGACAATACTTCATAGAACAACTTCTGATCCTAGTTTCCCTCACCCCCTATTGGGTGCCTTGCTGTAAAAACTCAAGAGCTCTTGTCTTATTGTAAGCTCCTTGGGGAAGGGACCACCTTTTTGTTCTGTTTGTACAGCACCTAGCACAATGGAGTACTGGTCCATGACTAGGGCTCCTAGGTTCCACAGTAATTCAAATAATAATACGAGCAAACGTTACTCCAAGGTATGGTTATTTCAATAGAGAAAAGAATGAGTAGATTAAAGAAAGGGAACGTTATCTTTATCTGCTGAAATACACAAATCACACTAGCAGGGAACACACATCTAAGGCAATAGAGAATCTGAAATGTAAAGACAATCAGTCATGGATGTTCATTTCAGATTGTCACGATAAATAACAGGTGTCAGATGTGTTCACATAATACTAAAGGATGCTCGTTTTCAACACCCATTGTTTTAAATCATAGAATTGACCGA
>QXTE01000127.1:355539-418982 GCA_003942145.1 Platysternon megacephalum | reverse complement strand
TGACTATAATGTAACTGGAATATGCTTCATGCAAAAGGTCTCTTGTAAGGTATCATTACAAAGCTTATAATCTACTGAGTGTGGTCATCCTATTTGTATAAATGTATCACTCTTGTATCTGAAACTAGAAATATGAAATATAACTCTGAGGGCCTATTGTAATTATGCAAAGTGTGGGTCATTAATGGTGGCTTGGAATCTTGATGGCTCCCATTAACCAGGACAATTGGTTGTAAATGGCTCTGTTTACTTGTAAGTATTCCTGTATACCTGTGTGCTGGCAAGTGGGTAATGAAGTCTTACAGTGACATGTGATCATGTCAGCTGAACTGGAATCCATCTTTAACCTGGTGCTTTTCCATTTAGAAGGAGGGGTGGGAACCCAGAGAGGGACAAAGGATTCCCGCCTTGTGCAAAAGATATATAAGGGGGTGGAACAGAACAAAGGGGGCTGAAGTCATGAGAAATCCCCTAGCTACCACCTGAGCTGGAACAAGGGCTGTACCAGGGGTAAGGATTGGGCCCAGACTAGGAAGTATCATCCAGCCAGGTCTCTATAATAAATGTAGTCTTCTCAATGATTACATTGTAGATTTAATCAATGACTAAATCAAGGTCAGTGTAAACTTGCATTTTTATTTGTACAAGTAAACTTCTAGGAGCAAGAAATGACTCTCGGAGGATTAACAAGGAAACTCAGTCAGTACAGAAAGGTCCCACCGCAACTCACCTACACGTTCCTCCAAGCCTGTAATGCCAGCCGCCCGTACCCAGTCAATGTAGAAAATGCCCTCCCAGGGCTTGTCTTCACTACTAAATGTTACTGTGTTTGAACATGCATGAGAAAAACCAAGTTAGCTAGCACGAGTCTGAACACGACTATGTGATCTGTGTGGACCAAGAAAAACTGTGTCCATCTGCTAACTGGGCTTAGACCTGGAGTTTAATCATGGTCAGCTGCAAGATGAAGAATGCAATTTGATATGGCCTTAATTATGGTTAGCTGATGTAATGCTCAGTGTGATTGGTCCTGGTCTACATTGACTGGTGAGCTATTGTGACTGTTCACAACTGGCTTCAAATGGGGGGAAATTCTGTAGCATAGACCAGGCCTACACTGTCTCCCTGCTTGACTGTCTTATTTTATCTTTTGGTGCTCATTACAGCAAGGAGAGCATTAGGTCTGGGAGGGAACACCCAGCTTCTTGGATTGGAGGCTAGAGAAGCTGGCCTGGTTCCCCTCACAGCTCTGTCATGGCATCTCAGCCCTGACCCACAGCTTCCTCTGCTATACAAGCCCTGGATTACCCGCACCCCTCCACAAACTGTCTCTGTGCTGGCTGGCTAGTAGGGGCCTGTAGCTACACAGACCCCTCCATGTGCTGTTTTGGAGGGAAGTGGTCCCTGCTGGGCTGCAGCTGAGACACATCACTCCTCCCCCTGTGCTACCCCGGATGTGGCTGAAGCTGACAGAGCTCCCCCCGCCCGGCTGCTGGATTGTTTCCCTTCTCCTTTTGCTCCCCATCCCGTGGAAGCGCCTCGCCCAGACTCACTGCTCCTACTGTCAGCACGCCGGGGAGCGGGTGCAGCGAGTCCCTTGTGGTCTGTGCACAGCAGGCTGTTTCCATCAGAGACAGGGATCCATCCCCTTGTGGACACCAGCTGCCACCAGCACTCATGGTAAATCACACCTGCTCCTGCTACAGTGTAGACATAGCCTAAGGCTCAGACACCAGGTTCCAGGGGACCGGCAGCTGGGCAGGCACAGGAAGCTCCCTCCAGCATGACATCCACTCTCTCCTTCCCTAGGCCAGGGCTTTCTGATTTTCTCTAGACATGGGAGGGTTTAGCAGCTCTATGGTTTAACCCTTTAAGCCCAGAGATGGTAAAGGTAAAATCATAACTGCTGGTGAATGGTCCCAGACTGGGATTCATGTTACTAGATCATGAATTTTCTGCCCATCACACAACAAGAAGTTCTATTTCAAATATATAGGATACCGCTAACAGTGAAGAGGGTTAATAGTAAGGATACAGACAGTTGTGGGAGATAAGAGGCACAGAAAGGCTCCTTGACTGATGTGATTTTCAGTGTCATTCAGTGCTTTGGGTGCTTGCAAGAGCTCAGATTTATTGTGTCTGGTTCCAATGCGCTGTACAGCAACAAGATGTGCACAATACCCAACACCACATATATTCTGTGGCAATCCCCAGCCATTAAAGGATTCTGAAAGAATACATACACTACAATCAATCTTGTTCTTTAGGTGACTATTTCAAATACTTTTATAATATGTTTACCATTTTAAAGTCATAGATTTGTAGAGATTGGTTTGTTAGAAAATATATTAAGGGTTTTTTCCCCCTCGTAAATAAAATGATACAAAATACAGTGAGTTTATCTTTTTTGCAAACAGTAAGATGCATGAGGAAATATTCTACATCCATTTAATATAACACAACATTTAAACAGGTAGAGAAGGAGGGAAGGAAGGAAGTTGGTAAAAAAAATTTCCCTGATAAGTACAATTTATCACATGGCTCTGCAGTTTATCATGTGGCTCTCACTGCCACATATGTGGTGTCTGTATAGCTATATAATTACAGAGCTGATTTCCCACCAAGGTTAGTACTGCTGCAGAAATGTATGTTAGGGGTTCTGAAAGCTCCAGTTCAAAAATAGAGGAAGAAGTAACATTTTTGCAGTAAGAGAGGGAGGGCTTTGTGACAATACTTCATAGAACAACTTCTGATCCTAGTTTCCCTCACCCCCTATTGGGTGCCTTGCTGTAAAAACTCAAGAGCTCTTGTCTTATTGTAAGCTCCTTGGGGAAGGGACCACCTTTTTGTTCTGTTTGTACAGCACCTAGCACAATGGAGTACTGGTCCATGACTAGGGCTCCTAGGTTCCACAGTAATTCAAATAATAATACGAGCAAACGTTACTCCAAGGTATGGTTATTTCAATAGAGAAAAGAATGAGTAGATTAAAGAAAGGGAACGTTATCTTTATCTGCTGAAATACACAAATCACACTAGCAGGGAACACACATCTAAGGCAATAGAGAATCTGAAATGTAAAGACAATCAGTCATGGATGTTCATTTCAGATTGTCACGATAAATAACAGGTGTCAGATGTGTTCACATAATACTAAAGGATGCTCGTTTTCAACACCCATTGTTTTAAATCATAGAATTGACCGATGGCACTACCACTTAATTCAATCTAATTTACGTCACTCAGGGGTGTGAAAAAGACCTCCCCTGCAAGTTACAGCGACCCAAGCGCTGTACACACCGGTGCTATGTCGGTGGGAGACGCTCTTCCGTTGGCATAGAGCATCTTCACCAGATGCGCTACAGCAGTGCTGCTGCGCCGATGTAGCGTTTCTAGTGTAGACCTGCCCTGAGTATGGTAAAACAGATTGCGAGTCAATGCATAACTTGGTGTTAGATGTGCCGGACAAATATAGTATATAAAAACTGACGAGGAGGGAAATGGCCACTGCTGGTCTCACACTGAGATTGTATGGTCTTTAAAATCTAAAGATAATAGGATGAAATTCAGAAATGGAAAGCTAAAGGTGAATGCCTCTGGGACATCTACACTTAGATGGTACAAAACACAAGAAAACAACCTGTGGGAAACCTTGGCAGAGATATGGACCTGATGATCCAGAGGTCTCCTCCATATTCTAATGCTAATTTCTTAAAAGGGCATGAATGATCATATCTCCACTGGTTAATCTAATATTACCAATTAAGGTGCAGTGCCTTATTTTTCCCAATTTGGTCATATGATTAACACATTCAGTGGTAGATTAGAAGATGAGCTTCCCTTTTAAGAATTACCGGTATTTATTACACTGACATCAAAAGACCTGTAAGTGTGTGCTTGGAAGCTGACATTCAGCCAGTAATTCCCATAGATTTCCCCAAGGAATAGTCCCACTATTCTTTACTGAATCTTAAATATAGTACATTTTGGTTTCTCTCCATTATTTCCACAGATAAATAATGAAGAAATGGTAGAGAAGAATCAAAGACTGGGACAGAGTTTGTTGTCAAGATTTTTATGTTCTTGGTCTCTAGATTTTTGTGAGTGATCTGCGATCTACAGATTCTTCTGCGTTGGGTGTTTTTGGCACTCTCTCCTATAACACTGATGGGGAATTTCTGCATGACTGCATTAATAAAGATTAATTCTCACCTGCAGCGCTGAGTGCCTCCTTATGTTTATTTCACTGAAGGGGAAACGTTGCTTTTAAATGCTGCTGTCTATTTTAACCACTTCCCTGCTCTGTGCAGGTCTCTGCTAACCCCTTGCAATTCTGTATTCCTAATGGTTTCCCTGTGCAGACAGGAAAAGAAGCCCAGTATTCAAAGAGTTACAAAATATCTTCTTCTCAATTGCTAACAGAAAAACATTGGGGGTACGGAACTCTGCAAGGTGCTTGTGACTGAATTTACTAAGTTAGCTACCCACTATGCTAAGGGTTGGAGTACTCATAGTCAGCTTGCTCTCAAATAAACACAAGGATGCCTCTAATCAAACACACTCGGTCTCTGAACACACAGCTGAATACCTCGCTCAGGGCTACTTTCTCTCCTTTGCCTTCATGCTATTTAAGTGTCTCCAGGTATCTTAAAGTGTCTTCAGAATTCCGTGATATAATTAAGCAGTTCCTCCCCCACTCCAAAGCTTCTATCTTTTTCACCTCTCTCTAGGCTCTATCATGTGAGGTGCTAATGTGAAGTCAACAGGAATCAAGGGTGCTCAGCATCTCATGTGATCAGGCCCAGAGATATTTTAGAACATTGAGCCTGCCTTTTTACTCACCCACCTTATCTTTTCCTCCAGTTGTATCATCTCTTTCTCGCCTTTCAGGGTCTGTGTGTTACTTATTTAGGACCTGAGCCTGAAACAGAATTAGAGCTTCTGTTTTTCAGGATTTATTAATTTAATTGTTGGGTTGTTGTTTTTTTTAAGCACTGAGTTCTATGTAGATATAAAAAAACCCAGGGGTTTTCAGGGCTCTCTTTTTATATACTGTAATGAGTAGGGCCCTACTAAATTCACAACCATGAAAAACACGTCACGGACCATGAAATCTGGTCTTGTGTGCTTTTAACCCTATACTATATAGATTTCACAGGGGAGACCAGTGTTTCTCAAATTGGGGGTCCTGACCCAAAAGGGAGTAGCAGGGGTAGGGTCACAAGGTTATTTTAGGGGGATCATGGTATTGCCACCCTTACTTCTGCGCTGACTTTAGCGCTGGGCATTCGGAGAGCAGTGGCTGTTGGCCTGGCACCCAGCTCTGAAGGCAGTGCCCTGCCAGCAGCAGTGCAGAAGGGTGGCAATACCATACCATGCCATCCTTACTTCTGCGCTGCTGGTGGTGGTGGCTCTGCCTTCAGAGCTGGGCTCCCAGCCAGCAGCCACCACTCTCCAGCTGCTCAGCTCTGAAGGTAGCGCCCCCACTAGCGGCAGTGCAGAAGTAAAGATAGCAGCAACTCCCCAACAATAACCTTGCAAACCCCCTCCCGTCCCGTCCCCCCCCCCCCAACACCTTTTTGGGTCAGGACTCCTAAAATTACAACACTGTGAAATTTCAGATTTAAATAGCTGAAATAACAAAATTTACAATTTTTAAAATCCTATGATTGTGAAATTGAGCAAAACGGACCGGGCCCTAGTAATGAGTGTGTGACGGAGGGCTCTACTGACTGGTGGATGGCACTGCCTTGTGGTGGTTCTGGGGATTAGCTCTGCCAGGCCAACACCCCATCCAGCACTCTTTCTCCTCTCTAGTCCCAGGAACTGCAGCCTTCTTTGTGACTCAGGCTCCGGCCAGGTCGCTATGTTGTTTCCCTTTCTGGGGGTGAGTCAAAGTCTCTTCTCGCCAGCAGTCTCAAGTAACCTTACCATTCACTGCCCCAGGTGCCACTCCATCAGTGGCTGGTAGCAGAACCCAGGCCCGCCCTCTACTCGGGGTTCCAGGTCAGGGCCACTCTAGTTAGCAGTCATCCGTTCCCTCCTGAACCTTGCTGCCCTCTCCTGAGCTGCTTCTATACCTTCTGGCTCACCCCACTCCTCTGGGTTTGCAGCCCAAACTCCCACCTCCCAGGGAGTAACCACAGGTTACCTGCCTCTGTAGCCCCAACCACACTTCCCTTCTCCCAGGAAGTGACTGCAGACTACTTCCCTGCAGCCCTTTTCTGTTGCCAGATTCCTGGCTTTATAAATCTGGCCCAGCTCCTCCCACAGCTGGACTTCCTCAGCCAATTAGGCCTTAGCACTCCTTGGCTTTCCTCCAGGTGCAGCATATAGGTTAACTGGCCTAATTTACTCATTCAAGCCTTGTGTGGGGTGGACAACCCCCATTACAGTGTCAAAAAAAAAAAAAAAAAAGAGTGCTTTAGCATTTGAGAAACATCTATGGTACCTTTGGATAGAAGTATGGATGCTGAAGTATACATAATTATATACAGGCACTCCTTAGCAGTTGGTTTGATATTGGTGCATCACAGTATAATAAGGTATTGCACATGATCAGCATGTCCTTCCAACTGTCATTTTTATTTTTTTTAATTTATCCCTTTACACAGTAATTTGGTTTGAGTAGAGACAACTGTGTAAAATCTTTCAAATGATTAATTCCAAAAGGGCGGAGAGGCACTGTAATGTTTAGCTGACACACACACTGCTACTCAGCACATGCCAGTTTTAAGCAGCAGGATGTATCAGTGTAAGCATGTTTAAATACTATACTTTCTTCTGCTAAAGTGCTTTCTTCTAATGAACACAAAATAACTTCATCTCTTCATACTTTGACAGTTGCTATCAGAGTAATAGAAAGATTCTGTCTGCCCAACAAAGGGACAGGAGCTAAATTCTGCTGTTATCAGATACACCAATGTAAATCCAAAGCAACTCTATTGAAATGGAATTACTGTAGATTTACACAGGTGAGAGAGACAGGAGAATCAGGTTTGATGTGGTTCGCTGAGTCAGCAAATGCAATCCTGATGGGTACTCTTGTTCAGAAAGTTGTTACAACTCAATTCACTTTCAATTAGATGTTTCTTTTATCAAACCAGCAGCAAGCAAGGAAGGGGGGTTAAAACTTATTAACCAATTGGGAACAGAATTATTTACTCTCTGAATGTTGGGCTTGTTTTCCTCCAAGACGTACAACAAAGGCTGGACAGACTCTGAGCAGTTGAAGGGCAGATTTCTATACGGGATGAGCTAACTGAGAACTAAGGTTTTTCCACCTCTAACTCAAAGATGTGAAGATGAACATGCACCCTTAAAATTAAGTGATTAAAAAAAAAAAACCCTCCCCCCCCATTCTCTTCCTCCATTAAAGAGTCCCTAAGGCAAAGAGAAAAAGGCTTTGTATAGAAACTGGTCATCTCTCTCCCATACTTGAGCACTATGAACAACAGTGACCAGACAAGATTGTATTAATCTGTCTCAGGCCACTTCCTTTTTCAATCAAATTCACAACAACTCTGATAAAATTGTTGAGCCTTTACTCTGGTTTATTTGTGTTTTAAACAGGTGTGGGGCAAGGTGGGAAACAAGCAGCACATTTTTTAAAAACCTGTTGTGCGCTACATTGGTAAATAAATAAGCTTTAAAAAAAGTTAGATGTATTTATATATATACACACACACACATAAACCCCTTAACCAAATTAAATCCAAACCTTGCATGAGGCCTGTCTCTTCAACACAGTAAAGGAGGGGCCCTATTTTACAGCAGGCACAAAAGCTACAGCTGACTGCCCCAATTACATCAGCCTGGTCAGAAGAGGCTGAGAGGAGAAACTAATGAGAGTAAGAGAAAGAAAAACTAGGTAACAACATAGATGTAGCTATAACATTTCTACACACAATTCTGCACATCCATCTCTGCTTGGTGCTCTTAGGGTGCATCACCTGCTGGGATCTCATAACATGTAGTGCCCAATTCTCTATTATTCACACACTGCAGTTCTCACTCTTCTCCTGCATCTCCCTCTTTTCTTCCCCTATTCATCCTCTGCTCCACAATGCCTCTCCTGTTTTTTCAGATCAGATTTAGATGCGAGTGTCCAGTTAGGGTAGTATAATTAAAAAGGGGGATGAGCTCTTAAGACTATTTCCACAAACAAACAAGTTTTTTTTTTTTTTTAAATTATATAATAAAAGTCTGTTCAAATTCTGCAGACTTCTGGCAAGAGAAAGCTGTTCAAGTTTGGTAATTTGGCCCAGAGGCCTTTGTCTTCAAAGCCTGCAGACCACTGAAACTCAACTGGCAAGAAGCACGCAGTGCATGGAGCAGATACCTGACCGAAAGGCCTATAATATTGAAATAATAATATGGGAAAAGGCCTATAATATTGAAACAAAATACTGTGAAGCAGCAACTGGCCATGAATGAGTTGTGTCCTATTTATGCCACACGGTACGCTTTCAAGAGCGTGAATTCCTTCCTGTTGGTGCGGGCTGCCCAGATGAAGAGGGCAGCTGCCATAAACTGTAAAGGAGCAGATACACAAGCCAGGCAGAAGGACCAGCCAAATTCACCCTGCACATCATCAGGTGGGTGCAGCTTCTTGTGGAGCAGCTCAATTCCAGCTACGTAGCAGCTGACTGAGCCCAGCGTACACAGACCTGGGGAATAAACAGTAAAGGACAATCAGCTCACAGTACAGATGCCCTGGCTGACACGGTCAGGGAAGTCACACTGCTAGGAGAGGGAGAGGACTGGAGCACATAACAGGACCCACCTGCAAGGAAATGTAGGACTCCTATGGCAATGGCAGGGTAGAGGCTTCGACAGGCACAAGCACAAATGCCAATCAAAGCCCCAAAGCACATCAGCCCTAGGCTGACGAAGGGCATGAGGAACTGCAAACGCCAAAGATCTGTGTATGAAAGAGAGACAGACATCCACAGGTATGTTAAAAACATGTCAGTGTCTGACATTCTCCCTGCCCATCTATGTTCATTCCCATACACTACACCATCAGGGACCTTCAACCTGAGCTAGGAAGGACCACTGCCTCCTGTGAAAAGAGAGGGAGGAACTTGAATGTGTGTTCACTTTACTGAGTTTTCCCACAACACTGTTCTCTGAATTAATCCTTTCCTACACCAAACAAACAAATCACCTACCCTTGCCTTCAAGTCATGACTAATACCCAGAGTTATTATATGAAGCATTAGCTGAGGTGGGCAGATCAAAATAGAGTTACTTCTCTCACTAATGATTGAATCTGGAAGTGAAAAATGTCCTCTTTTCTTTTCCTTCCCAGCCTCCTTTATCCCACACATCTACCTGCCAGAGGTGAAAGGCACTTACAGGTCCGGTTCAGGTCACTACCACTATTGTGGTTCCCAGGCTCCATGTACTTCTCCGCAAATTGATCAGAGAGGGAAAAACTGATGCAGCTTCTGACCATATCAGTTTCTGGAGGGGGGGGAAAATGCAATAACCACCATTAGNCACTATTGTGGTTCCCAGGCTCCATGTACTTCTCCGCAAATTGATCAGAGAGGGAAAAACTGATGCAGCTTCTGACCATATCAGTTTCTGGAGGGGGGGAAAAATGCAATAACCACCATTAGTTTTATTCCTTATTTTCATTTGACAATCCCGCTCCCATCCAGTATCTGCTGTTCTTTTTACATGAGAAATCCCTTTACTTCTGAGAACTGTTCTCACCCTAAAAATAGTTAATCTTTATAGAGACTAGCCACTCCCCCTTATCCCACTGCTTCCTGGATCAATTCACATCACACATTTACAGCCAAAGCAATAAATACCATAACTCCTTCACAGTTCACCACACTAATTTCTTTCCTGATTTAAGAGCACTATGTCCCCTTGTCAGAAGGGGAAACAACTCTGTCATACTCTGACTCATTTTAATGAGTCTCATTATTAGGAGTTACAATAGTAAACTGCATTTACTATAGATTAAGTATTACATCAGAGAGGAATATTGAAAAATTGTGCAGGCATATACAGATCACTCAAGTTTTGTGTCAAGCTAGCTTCACAGCCAGTTGCCTCATCCCTTACATGACACCTCAGGAAGGTTGTTGTGGTAGTTGAAAATAAAGTATCTAATATGCGTGAGTGCTGACCAAATTATTAAAGTGAGTGCTTAACTATGCAACCATAACTTTTCTTTATACTGATATTCCATTAAAATAAACATATTGTGCATTTATTTCAACGTGTGACATAAAATTAAAATATGCAGCACCTCCAGGCAGTCTAGAGAGGTCTACACCAGCGCTTATTGATACAACAGATTGAAATAAGTGTGATGCAAGATACCCAAATATTGTATGGTCAGTGCTTTCCATTCTTTAAATTAGACATCCAAACAAAGCAGCTGTGTTTAGCTCAATGTGAAGAGCTCAATGCCTTGTTAAACATTTCATGGAACACAAGTACACTTTTTAAACACTTCTATTTCTGTTCTTTTAAAACATTTTTAAACATTTCATGGTATTTGTTCCCACTGAAAATTTGTCCATCGCCACTTTGAAGTTCTAAAAGATGCTTTTGAGTTGAGCTGGTTGAAATTTTCATCAAAAAGATCCTTCATTAAAAATGGGGTTTCACTGAAAATGATTCCATGGGAAAATGTTGTGACAATTTTTCAAAAAAACAAAGTCTCTAAATGAAAAATTTCAGGAACACACAATTTAAGCATATTCAAAATTTTTCATTTAGAAATTGTGAGAAAATGCCCACCTTTTCAACCACACAGTTTCCTCTAAAAAAGTGGGGAAAACAATAAAAAAAAGTTACTTAAAAAAATGTGTCAGAAACAATAACATTTTCACTTTTGCAAGTAATATTTACTCTCACTTTTTAAACTTTAAGTGAGAAAAAGTAACAATGATATTTCTCTCAATTGGAAAACAAAGTGCAGAAAAAACCAAATTACACTGGACTCACTTTAAGATGAAACTGAGGCTTGATCTACACTACCACTTATGTTGGTATAACTACATCACTCATGGGTGAGGAAAATCCACATCCCCCGGTGTAGACAGCACTATGCTGATAGGAGGTATTCTCCCGTTGACATAGCTACCGCCTCTCAGGGAGGTGGAATACCTACACTGATGGGAGAAGCAATCCTGTCGGCATATGGTAGCATCAGTGCAGCTGAGCCGCTGTAGCGCTGTAAGTGTAGACAAGACCTTAACATATCACAAACTGGTTCTATAAACCAGGGGTCCCCAACGCAGTGCCATTGCGCCCGCCGGGGGGTGTAAGTGCGCCCGCGTAGCCCTCGGGGGTTTGTTTTTTTTTGCTCCGCCGTCAGCGCTCGGGGTGTTTTTTGGTTTTTTTTGCTCAGCCGGCAGCGCTTGGGTTTTTTGTTTTTTTTTGGGCGCCCGCCGGCAGCGGTCGGTTTTGTTTTGTTTTTTTTCGGTGCCCGCCAGACGAAAAAGGTTGGGGACCACTGCTCTAAACACTCACTAGCAGCTGCATAAGGCTTTCCTTTTGCATCTTTAAAACTTTATATTTGCCCTAACTGTTTAATAACCAGAGAAGCTTTCTGGAAAATTGAGGTGAAATAGATCCATTTTGAGGAAATACTGTTTGATATCCAACCCTTAAATTGCATCTCAAGGCAGGAAGGAACTGGGAAGGTGGAGGAAAATGCTATTTGGAGGATGGACTAATTTACCTGGTGGGCTGTACCAGTGAGAGTTTTTGGGAACAGTGATACATCTCCGCCACAATCCAACTGTGCCATTGCACCGGAACAGTGCATCTGTATAAGTCTTCTCATCTGCGTCCATACTGATGAATTCCTCCAAAATACTCCTGCCAAGTTCGCTGGCATTTACGGCTGGGCTACGGTACTCATACCAGAAATCTGTACCGATTGAGGCTGCCATATAAATGGTGGAAATGAGGCAGAGCACGCAGGCAATTACTAGAGCTGTAGCAAAGCGGTTATCCATCATGGTGTCCCAACTGCGGTGGGGGGGAGGGGGCGAAAGAGAGAAACACAGAGGTTCAATTAATAATAATGGTAACCCCCCGAGACCAAGCACAAGGTTGACCCTGCTGGGATAAACTGCTCCCTTTATCCGTCGACCAATCCCTCCCTGGATGCATAACAACATCTCTTCCATTTCTTGTTCAACATGCGGCAATGAAGGAGCAATGTTTCCGTCCAAATCCTGAACCCTCAATTGATTATAAATGGCTCAAGTGTTCAGTGAACATTTAAGATGAAATATTAACCAAGGTCCCTTCTACCACAGTAATCCTACTTCACTTGTCTGTCTGGCCCATTACAGTGCCCACACCCAATGCAACTTCATTTGCAACAGACATCCACTCATGCTCAATTACCACAGGTGTATTCATTTACAGAAAAGAAACTCATGCTTCTAGCCCTAGGCAAGACTCAGTAGGAGTAGGAAGCAGAGACAGTAAACCAACTGCTTGGGAGAAGACACGAGGAGTAGACCAATGCACACTTTTAAATATTTATGTCATATCATAAAATCCTTTACAAATTGTCAGTTATGTGCCAAAGCATACAGGAAGTGCTTTAAATTGAGATTTAAAGATGGGAAGGGACTAAGGATATGACTACACTGCAATTAGACACCCACAGCTGGCCAATGCCAACTGACTCGGGCTAAGTAGCTGTGTAATTGTGGTGGTGTTCAGGCTTGGACTGGAGTCTGGGCTCTAGGACCCTGTGAGGTGGGAGGGTTCCAGAGCTCAGGCTGCAGCCCAAGCCCGAATGTCTACCGCAATCAAACAGCCCCTTAGCCCGAGCCCTGTGAGCCCGAAGGAGCTGGCATGGGCCAGCTGTGGGTGTCTAACTGCAGTGTAGACATACTCTCAGTGACTGGGAGAGTGGAGGGAATTATTAAGATTTATAAAGCTTGATAGTGATGTCTCTCACTTTTCTCTTTTGTCCACAAGGATCTAAAATTGCTTTACAGAAGGTATATTTAGTAGCCCTGAGTGGGTCAGTGTTCTTGGTTCTATACAATTTGGGTAGCGGCAAACAAGTAATAAGTGAGCTTAGAGTCTAAAAAGGGATGATGGACACAAAGCACAACAACACAGCAGCATATGGACCCTGAAGTATGAATGCTCTGTCAAGTATTTTTTTGTTTTTATGTGTTTTTATTGAAGTAGGTAAGGGAGGGAGATTGATGTACACTGATTACAACAATAAGAAGTGAGAGAATGCCCAAAGAATGGAGTAGGTGAAGGAGAAAGCACACACAAGAAAAAAAGCTATTTTCACAGCAGCAAGTGATGAAATTGGGGATGAGGTGATAAAGTAAAGAATGGAGTGAAAGCTTTCAGCAATCAGCAGCTTACATTTCATATAGAAGAAAAGGGAAAGTCATCATAGAGAGCTGAAAAAAGGGGGAAGTCACAGTCAGAGTAACAAGAAAGGAAGAGAATTTTACAAAAACATTTTAGTAGGACTGGAGCATAGGAAAGATGGGAGCATGCAAGGCCAAAGAGGAGGTGAAACTAGCCTCACAGTCTAGCAGGGTTCTAAGTGAAATTACTCCTGGGGGAATTCTGCACTGCTATGCAGAATTCATGTCCCCTGCAGATTTCCCCCCCACCCCGCAAAAAATACATTCTGCTGGGGAGGTGCTGTAATTACACCTATTGCCCACCCGGGGCTGCTGTGGTGCCAGATGAGAGGGCAGGAAGCTCCAGGCTGGAGCAGCTAGTCACAGAGTGGTAGAAGGAGAGGCTGCTTTCCTCACAGTGCCCTGCCAGTGGGACCAGGTGAGGAGGCACTGGATATGGGGGGAGGGGGGGCAGACAACGCAGGGCAAACAGGGCTGCTGTGGGGGTCACATAGACTAAGTTCAGAAGGGCGAGGGGGGTGAGAGGGGACAGGTGGGGGCACAGGAACTAGTAGGGTGACAGCATTGAGCCAGGATCTGAATGGGAGTAGAGGTGCAGGGGCACAGGGAGGCAGGAGATTGGGGGTTCAGGGACACATGGGGATGGTGGAGTGGCTGAGTGGGGGTGCAGGGACACACGGGAATATGTAGAGATATGCCTGACTGAATGGGAGAGACTACGGATTAGCTAGGGTCTGCATGGGGGAGGCTCCCCAACTCCCTAACAATCCCTCCCCCTCCAAAAAACTGTTCCATACTTCTCCCACCCACACCCAACAACCCTCCAGATTCACTCCCAGGCTCCTTCCCAGCAATTACTTCCCTCTCCCTCAGCTCCTCCATTACTCCTGACTCTCCCATGCCTTTGCACTGCTTCTGAGTAGTGTGGGAAATACATTTCTGTATTGTAGTTTAAATTAATTATTATTCAAAGTTCTGTATTAATATTCCTGTTAAAGAATATTTGTCAAAAAACATTCCTGAATCTTTTTTGTCATCTGTATTGTTACCCATTAGCAAGTATGTCTATTTTGAAATAAATTACCAAAATAATTGAAACTGGCTTGATTATATTGTGTTATTTTAATAAAATATGCAGAATTTTAAAATATTGTGTGAATTTTTTGGTGCAGAATTCCCTCAGGAGTAAATAATACACCTCTACCTCGATATAACGCGACCCGATATAACACGAATTTGGATATAACGCGGTAAAGCAGTGCTCCGGGGGGGCGGGGCTGCGCACTCCGGTGGATCAAAGCAAGTTCGATATAATCCGGTTTCACCTATAACGCGGTAAGATTTTTTGGCTCCCGAGGACAGCATTATATCGAGGTAGAGGTGTATATCCAACTGGAATAGGGAGAAGGTAAATGCCCTAACTGAAATTTGCTCAGGACACTAGGGAAAAATATCTTGATTATTGATCAGGGCCTTAGTTTTACACCAGTTAACAAAACACAGTCAGAAAGTGACCGTGTGACGAAGTGGGGCGGGTTCTCTTGGTTTTTTCAATGGTTTGCATGCAGAGGGGGCGGGACTCAGTTTCCCTGGGTGTTACTGGTTTAATGAGGTGATGGGAGAGGGAGTTTGTTGTTACAGAGGACCAGCGATGGAACTTGGGACCCCAGCCAATGGCCTGGAGAATGGATACCCCAGCTTGGGAGTCACAGCAGGTTCTGGCCAGTGGGAGGACAATGGGCTGCAAAGAGAGGACCCCGGTGACCTGACCAGCCGGTTCCAGACAGAGGGGTGCAAAGGACGGCTGAGAGAAGAGGAGGTCCAGACAACCCTGTTTACCTGGATGGAAGACAATGGACAGAGGCGGGGCTTGGGGGAAGTGATATCAGATGCTCAGCTGGAAAGCACGGGGACTTGGGACTGAAGAGGGAAAGCAGGCAGAGCCCACCTCGATGCAGGAGAGACTTAGATGTGCTGTGCTGAGGGCGGCCAGGCCTGAGGGCCCTGAGAGTTTCCTATGCTGTGTTCAGACACTCAATAAACCCTCCTGTTTTATGCTGGCTGAGAGTCACACCAGTTTAGAGAACAGGGTTGAATTATTCCCTCTGGGAGTGGAGGCCCCGGGGTTCCAGAGCGAGTAGACTCCCTGAGGGGGGCTGACGGCGAGAGACAGGCATGCTAAGGCTCAGAGAGGTGCAGTCCAGGAGATGGAGGGGGTCTAACCCCCGAGAGAGAGTGGACCCCTGAGAAGGGCTGTCACACTGAAGGGGGTTTCCTCCAGGGACTGTACGGGCCAAGAGTGGGCATGACCTGTGAGTTTGTGACAGACTGCACTGAATCTCATGGGACCAAAATCCAGGAAAATAGCCCTCAGAGAGAATTTAACTCAAGGCAGATAATGAAAGAACTCAAATTAGCATCGATCCCCCCCCCTCCCCTAGCCTCCAATTAACAACTTTCTCCTGTTTCCTCTATTGCACTAAAATCAGCATGCCTCTTTCACATTGCAGCATCCAATTTACACAAAATGTGCTTCTTTTTGGAACTGAAGGAGGAAAATCCCAGAATACCCTATTTATCCTTTTTTATTTTCTTCAGAAGTCTTACAGTGTGGTGAGCCTCCCTCTGTATAAGGATAAAAACAGTGCCCTGTTTTTAAGACCCAGAGAGGAAGGGAGGTTATTCAAAACTAACTTAAAATTCTGCCCCTGAACTTCCCTGGGATCACTGGTGCTGAGTTCACTGTGGCGCAACTTATTTATCGAAGGTACCGAGCATTTTGTTTGTTTTTTTGTAGCAAGCAGAAAAATGAAGTGCAAATTTCCCATCTGCCCTAACGGCTCCATTCATTCAGCTTTCTCTTATACACCATCATTTCACAAATGATGATCTATTTAGAGGGACATAAATGAGGTAGTTTAAGCCTACCATTTAACTTCTATTTTAAATAACTAACTTTACAAAATTGTTAATTTAAAAAAAGTCAATGAAAACATTTGCTTGAATGCAAAAATTCCTGTGTGTAGTCCTAATATTGCACCACCATGCTCACACCCAGGAAGCAGGAGGTGAAAGTAGCCAGTCCAGTTTCACTGACCAAGATAAATGAACCATAAACAAGTGGGTGAATAGTTAAGTTCCTCAAATTCTGTCCTTTGTGATGATTTCTCAGATAATGAATTTTATGAAAGTTAACGAAAGGAGAGAATATGACTTTTAACCTGACAGTGTCCTTTATCTCACACACGCGGCTAGCAAGGGCGATGGTGGCGTTGAGGGGTATTTCATTATATGTAATTGGCCTGGGGGGGGACAGGGGGAAGAGGAGAAACATGACAGGCACCAGCCTCTGAGAGGAGGAGATTGTGGGGATTTGAGAAGGGGTGTGACTCAAAGTGAAAAAAAATAAAAATAAAAGGGAATAAAAATCAATAGGCACAAAATCATCAGAAGAGGAAAAAAACCTATTGCCTCCCGCAGTGCCCTGTCCCCCCCTCTGTCCTTCCCCCACCTCCCTCTGTCCTCCCCCCCCCAGTGCCCTGCCCTCACCTCCCTCTGTCCTCCTGCCCCCCCCGTCCTCCTCCCAGAGCCCTGCCCCCACCTCCCTCTGTCCTTCCCCCCTCCCCGCCTCCCCAGTGCCCTGCCCCCACCTCCCTCTGTCCTCCTGCCCCCCCTCTGTCCTCCTCCCAGAGCCCTGCCCCCACCTCCCCCTGTCCTCCCCCCTCCCCAGTGCCCTGCCCCCACCTCCCCCTAGCCCCCCTCGGTGCCTTCCCTTTGTCCGCCCCCACCTCAGTGCCCTCCCTGTCTGTACTCCCCCCCCCACTCCCCCTGTTACCCTCCCCGCGCTCACCGTCCACCTCCTCATACCCCCCTTCCGACTCCGCGGTGCCGTTTCCGTCTCCCACCCCCGCACCACGCGGGGAGAGGGAGCAGCCCGGAGACGCTCATCCGCCCCGCAGCCGCTGTGCATCCTGGGCCTTGTCGTTCACATGGAGGGTTGTTCGCAACGCATCCTGGGAGTTGTAGTCTGCACGGCGCTCGGCATCCTGGGAGCTGTAGTCTGTCACTGTCTGGGCAGTGCGCCCCCTAGGTGCTGGTGGGGCAGGGAGCAGCCCTGGGGCGAGCGTCACAACAGCTACATTTGTGCCTGGGCAAAGCAGAGTTAGGGCCTCCTCACATGCATCAGGTTGGCTCTTCTCCTCACCCCTGAGGAAAGAGAGCAAATCCTCTGCCAGGTGGGGTGCAACCCCCGAGTGTGGCTGGGCACCTGCAACTCTCCAGTCAGGGGCCTGCATGGTCAAAATCATAATTAAAAAATTATTTAAAAACATTGCTTAGATGATGTCACGTCTCCCAGATGTTCCCTGCCCCATTCAAATGGAAGCTGAGATTCTCACACAATGCCCTGGCTGCATGAGCTGGGGCTTTAAGGAAAACAACAAAGTGTGTGAGACCAGCAATAAATTCACAAGTGTTGACAACAATTACCTCCCCAACCCATTTAATAAAATCCCCACCCCTCCTACACATCCTGCACAGGTTAAATGGGCCTATAATGGGCAAAGGAATCCATATGTTAAGGTGACCAAAAGCTGACCAACAAAATTGTGCAAAACTAAAACAGAAGCCTCTGTCAGAGATGCCATGGGGGGGAGGGACAGCACATGAGATCAGATGCCCCCAGGATTTATGCCAGGGTTTATATGCCCTGCCCTGAACCCCGCTGAATATCACCAGAATCTTTAAATTCTTCCCCCCTGCCCAGTCAACTGTGCATGTCCTTCCTGCCCTTCATCCTGGTTCTCCCCATCTCTAATGCTTTTCATAGGACAGTCCCATCCAACTCTACCTCTTGACCAGCTGGAAAGCCTTCCACAGTCCACAGAAAGCTGTTGACAATGGGGGGGGAGAGAGAGAGATTGATTTCAAAATAATATTTGAAGCAGAATTTTATTTTTTACAAAAGTTTTCACACACATTTGTTTCAATATTTTAACTTTTATTTTCAAACATTTTCGTTTAGCATTGTTCATTTTTTAAATGGAAATTTTTTAAAAGGATTTATTTTACATTTTGAAACATTTTTTCAAATCCCACCATGTGATTAAGATGACATAAAAATTACATGGCTGATGACAAAAAATTTTTTTTTCTTCTCTGTTTTTCATTTTCTCTTATTTTCCCCTTTCCCCTCTCTATAATATTTGATTGGTCATTTTAGCCACATAGCAAGATTTTTTAAAATGTATTTAAAAATACAAATTTGTTTTGGAAAATTTGCTATTTTTAAAATAGTAAAAAATGATTTTTTTATAATAAATATTGATTAAAAGTTTTGCATAAATTGGTCTTTTAAAGATAAGTACAGGTTCTGAATAAGATTTGTAAATACTTCTATGGAAAGATAATGAAGGCTAATACAACAGTTTTATAAAAAATAGCAAAAGTAGATTTAAAAAAATATCTATGTAAAAAGAGCATTTTTAATTTAAAAATTTTGGTTAAAAATTGTAACCCACTCTAATGACCATAATTTCAAATCCCCCTAAACCGCAGTAGAAACACCAGTAGACGCCATTAGAATTTTTCAGATAGTCTCTTGGTTTTAACTGCTCACTGTTGGTTTCTTCTGTCCTCTTTATTATTTTTTTTATCAGTGGCCCAGGACTCAGCCAACCAACAGATCGATTCTGTTTTTCCAAACCCTAGTTGCCAACTGTAATTTCCACTAAGAGAGAAACCCAATGGGGGAGAACGTGCCCTACATCTGCCACAACCATCCTGAAGAATAGCCTAGGTTAGCACCTCCATCCACCTTCCATCTACAAAACTACCCCCTTGCCTATATATTGACTCAGTGCCTGCAGTTCTTACCCTAACTAGTGTTACAGCTTCCCCAGTGTTGCAAGACCCTACGGAGGACAACATGTCCTACATCTGGCATAAACAGCATTTCAGGTATCGTAAACTGGTACCAAACAGAGAAAATGACCCCTCTCAGCTGGCATGCCTCTTGCTATTACAATGACAAGTGTTAAAGAGACCCCAGGCTGGAATCTGTATTAGGTGGGTGCCTGCAAACTTGCCATAGTCAGTGTAGGCAAGACTACAAACTTTCCTCTTTAATGGGTGGGCAGATCCTGCTGTTTTTCCCCTTAGTGCAGGCTTCTGAACTGTATCCAGTTATGAGTTATTGCATTCTGTTTTATATCCAAATTTATCTCTGTTCCCCTCATATTATCTCACTGGTTATTATTGTCACTTTTTATTTGATGTATTTATTATTTCATTTTATATAAACACCCCGGGGCAAAAAGCTTGAGGCACATGTAAATTTACAAGAAAAGCACATTTAATAAGTAAATATAAATAGAGAGACTATCAGCCGATTAAAAATCTTGATGTTGGAAATGCTGAATCATGAATCTAAGATTACAGAAAACGTTATTTGCATTCAAGAAATTAAAATCAATATTGCCTTAGACTTCCTATGCCGATAGTGTGGCCATGTATCTCATTTCTGAGTTTATCACAGAATCAGAAGGCTAGTATCACAAATGTACTATCAGCCTTTCACCATTGAGAACAAGGAAATCATCTGGTATGATCGCTATTTTCTGCAAAGCTGCTGCAGCTTTAGGGGAAACACAATTACACTTCAACTTACAGCCATCATGCTTAAGAGCGTCCTAATTTTGCCTTAAATTACCTTGGTTTTTCCCATAGGGAAGACTGGAAATACTGCAAATATTGAGGTAATATTAGTTCTATATCTAAGGCAATTAGTACATTTTAAGCATGACAAACGTATGTAAAATTGTCCCAAGATGCCTTTTTGAACATTGCAAAAATATAACCATTAAAGGAGAACGGTGCTAATTCAAACTAGTGCTTAGAAATGACTGAATTTAGGGCCAGATTTCAGAAGACTTCAGCTCCCATGTGGCTGCATTTTCAAACGATCTTAGCTGAGCGTTTTGAAAATCTGGCCACAGATCTGGTCACAATGGTGGCTGAGAAGTACTGAGCACATTTGAAAAATCTGGTCCTAATTTCGGTGCATAAATGGGAGCTAAGTTCTATTGAAAACCTGGTTGTAGCTGTGGGTGCCAGAAAATCTGGCCCTACATGAATAAGAGTCATTACTGAATCAACACAATACAAAAGCAAGGCTAATACATTCAAGATACTTTTTTGCTGCCTTTTTGACAATTATAGATCACTTTTTAATTATTTATGATAATGCTTCACATTGGACTTGTAAATGTTCTGAATTATTTGTAAAATAATTGTTAGTAATATGGTAACTCACTACAGCACCCAGAAAGCATGCTAGATACTCTACAGAACAAATAGAAATGAGCCCTGTTGCAAACAGCGTACACTCTAATTTTTAATTAAACAAATGAGCTTAACAAACTGTCGGGAAGGGATGGAGTGTGAAACTATAAAGGTACAACTATGTAGTTTTTCAATTTGGGCACATGCATATCTTGATGACTCAGTTAAGGTCTTTTTAAATATTTATGACTGATTCACTTCTTGTGAGCATTGTGGAAAAAGTTAATCTTAAGGAGAAACTGCTATTAAATTGTTAATGATGAGAGATGGGGAGAGAGCCCTGCATACATGTATGAGTGTCCCCTGAATCTAGTTCTAAATACACTATAGAGGAATATATCATATGTATTTGCTAGCGTGCTGGAATTATTGTGGAGCTAATTTTAATTTAGCATATTTCCTGACACAGTGACTGAAGGGAAAGGAATGCCCATCCCATCCCATCTGGGTATACAATTTTGCAAGTGATTTTTGAAGGAAAAAGTCCCTTTGAATAGAAATGAATGAAACTGGCCCAGTTCTCAACTCACTATTAGAGCTGGTTGAAAACTTCTGAATTTAAACATTTTTAAAAGAAATATGGGGACAAAGTTTTGCGAAAATTATTCTTATTTTTCAGCCATCTCTAGTCACTGTGCCACAGAATCACAGAAATAAGAGATGGGAAAGATCTTTTATCTTGTTCAGTCCAAGGGGTCTCAAACCTTTCTATTCTATGATCACTTCATAACAGAGATCTTTTCACAGACCACCTCATATCCAAAAAACACCAAATCCCAAACCCAGGGCCGGCTCCAGGGTTTTTGCCGCCCCAAGCAGCGCAAAAAAAAAAAAAAAAGGCCGTGATCGCGATCTGCGGCAGCAGCCCTACCCCCGCCACTTCATTCCTCGGCGGCAATTCCGCGGTAGGTCCTTCACTCGGAGAGGGAGTGAGGGACCCGCTGGTGAATTGCCGCTGAAGACCCGGACGTGCCGCCCCTCTCCGTTGTGGCTGTCCCAAGCACCTGCTTGCTGGGCTGGTGCCTGGAGCCGGCCCTGCCCAAACCAGTTGGCTCTCAACATCTTTCATTCAGTGGACCAATGGGAAAGTTCCCTGGATCACTGATGATTCATAAATCTAGTCTATCCTTGTGCCTGGGAAGGACAGGCACTACACTGTAACTATACTTTGTGGAGTTTGTGCACTATAATTTTAAATGTTCTAAGCTATGAGGCTTAGCCCATTTCTCTTGAAAGACGATTTCAGAATCCATGGGGCTGCTGCAGGTTTGAGGGTGCTGGTCATCAGGCCTGAGGTGCATTGGCAGAGTTGTGTGGTGGCGCAGGGCTGGAAAAGCTGGGGAGTTTGCAGATCTAAAGCTGCAGGGCTGAGTGGAGGAGAATGTTGGAAGACGACGGGGGAGAGTGGTTGGAAATCAGAACTGAGATTTATTGGCTGGAAAGAGTGAAGACCAGTAATAGAATAATCAGATGTGGTGCTGTTTAGGAATATTGGCATTGGCAAAGCTGTACTGGAATCAAGGACTTTAAAACAGAGATTTTTAAATCCAGACTAAGCAATGCTGACAGGGCTGTACATGGGGTATCTTGGAATTGGAATAGCAGCAGATGTTGCAGATCAGAGATTAAATGAATTAGCAAAGCTTTCAGTATGACAGCAAGAGAGAATATCATAGGAGCTACATACCAGAACTGCATGGAATTTGTAGTGTCAGGGGGAGGCAAGACTGTAATAAACAGACATTTTGGAGGTCAGGAGTAAGGTAGTTAGGCAGAGCTGGCGATGGGGAAGGAAGAGCAATTTTAGACTTGAAATTGCAGCAGAAAATGGAAACAAGGACCCTTTCTGACTCTGAGCCACACAGAGAGGAATCCAGAAATGGAATAGGAGGTAGTGCTGCAAGTCAAGACTGATATGCATTGGCAAGACTCTGTGTGCAGATCCAAGGACTGGAATAGCAAGATTTGCTGCTACAGGTTAGAATGGAGAAGGCAGGGTTTTAAACAGCTTTTCCTTAGTCACATTTATATAGGTGATAGCCACTGTAACCAGAAAATCAGTTGACAAAATAAGCCAAGGTATAAACCCCCAAGCCTTAGAAAAATATATAAACAGACTAACAACAATTTAGTCAAGAGATAGAGAAAAAAAAAGAACATAATGCTGCATTAACCACTTCCTGGTTTCTCTACATCACCTCAAACCTTCTCACCTATAATAATATCCCGCTTAAAGAGAAAGGGAAAAAAAAAAAAAGCCAACCTTAAAAGCCATCATGGTCAAATGCAAAATGCAGATAAAAATCAGTTAGACAAAAAAATCCACCTCAACCCAATCAACTCCTACAGAACGTCTGACTTGAGTGGGTTTGACTAATCAGACCCTTCTTTTGCTTGTCTTTATATGATTGGCTGAGAGGGATGCAGAATTGTGAATATCAAAGTGTGGGGTGTGTGCGTGCGGGGGTGTGGTTTTTTTAAAGATGTTTTTTTAAGATCTTTCGAAAAAAAGAAGAAAGATCAGCACTGCTATTTCTGATGATAATAGTAAGGGTGGTGTCAGCTCGTCCAGAGACGGAGTTCGATCATTTTTTTTCCTTACGATGTCTGAGACAGCTTTCAGTTATAATGATAGCTATGAATATTCCTTTCCCACTGAGAGTCCTGAAGAGTACTGCCAAGCTCTGCACATGCCATATATGGGCATTTTCCTTCCTATTCTGTATGCCACTGTGTTCCTGGTGGGAATCGTCGGCAATTCCATCCTGATGGGAGCCCTGGTCTTCAAATTTGGAGTCCGCAGGCTGATCGACATCTTTATCCTCAACTTAGCTGCCTCTGACTTTGTTTTCCTCCTCACATTGCCACTCTGGGTGCACAAGGAGATCTGGCTGGGGGTCTGGAGGTCAGGCTCCTTTCTCTGCAAGGGCAGTTCCTACATCATCTCAGTCAACATGTATTGCAGTATCTTCCTCCTCACTTGCATGAGTGCTGACCGGTACCTGGCCATCATGTATCCCTCTGTAGCCAGGAAAGTCAGAACAAGATTCTACACTAATGGACTTTGCATCGGTGTCTGGCTTCTCTCCTGCCTCCTAGGGCTTCCCACCCTTCTGTCCAGAGAACTCAGGGAATATAATGGCCAGGTTTACTGCACAGATGTGGAGCTCACACCCTCTAAACGGATTGTGTCACTGGTAACGTTAATTCTGGCCTTCTTTTTCCCCTTGCTGAGCATCTTGACCTTCTACTGCTCCATCACCAAGAAGCTCTGCATGCATTACCAGAAATCTGGGAAACATGACAAAAAGCTGAGGAAATCTATCAAGATTGTCTTCATTGTAGTGGCTGCCTTTGTTTTCTCCTGGATTCCCTACAACATTTTCAAGCTTCTGGCTATCATCTCTGGGCTCCAGGACCTGAAGCCACCTTTCTGCCTTCCTTATGTCCTTGCCCAGGCGGGCATGGAAGTGAGCAGCCCCTTTGCATTTGCCAACAGCTGTGCCAACCCTTTCATCTACTACTGCTTCGATGGCTCTATCCGCAGGAACATCTCGCAGTGCCTGTGTCCATGGGCGAAGGGCCACAGCACTGGGAGCAGTTCTGACACCTTGGACACTCGCATCAGCTACTCCTTGTCCACTTTTATTCATGGGGAGGATGCCATTAGGAAACGGAGGCGCTCTCTGTCATTCTGAGAGGAGCGGGGACTTTGGAAGGAGGCATTTGGAAGAAAGGTCCACAGAAAAAAGCATGAAGGCAAAAAAAGAAAAAGAGTGTGAGGGTGAAAAGGGTAGAGAGAATGAGTGAGAGAGTGTAATATGGTAGCACTTCTAGTTACAGAGGAAAATATCATGCTAATTTCCTTTAATTATATACACCTCTACCCCGATATAACGCGACCCGATATAACACGAATTCGGATATAACGCGGTAAAGCAGCGCTCCGGGGGGGCGGGGCTGCGCATTCCGGTGGATCAAAGCAAGTTCGATATAACGCAGTTTCACCTATAACGCGGTAAGATTTTTTGGCTCCCGAGGACAGCGTTATATCGAGGTAGAGGTGTAGTTATAATTGGAATATAACACTGTAACTATAGGGTAACTACAGGGTTCTGCAGATTACTGTGTAATTACATTGAACAGATCTAAAACTAGCCTACAGAGAAATACACACAAATGCTTAAAATCAAAATCCCAATGCTCTGCACAAATAACTACAAACTATAGAGCAACTCACCAGATTCAGAACTAGCTTGTCACACTCAGGAAGCCTGTGAGCGGAAATGTGTAGGTTCTCATTAGAGTGAAGCAAATAATTCAGAAAGAATAATGTGTTTATTGAGTTTACCTTCTTTTTTGTTTGTGGAAAATCCATCAAGTAGTCATGATTTTCTCAACATGTATTTGTTATTCAAAATTTGTTGAGGTTTTTGATTTTGTGCATTTTGTTTATTCATTCCAGTGTTGTCAGCTCTCACAGTTTTATCATGATTCTCACAATATTTGATGTTTTTCTTAAAGCCTCAGCTTCTGGAAGCATGGAATTATGGGAGAATCCTAAATTTCATTTAAAATAAGTTTCTAGCCCTCACAGTTGCAGAGAAAAGCTGGAAAACGTGACCCAAGTGTAATTTGGAGGCTCAAAGCTAAATGGCAAATAAAAAGAACCCAACATTTATTATTTTCATAAAATATTAATTGATAAGACAACCATGATATTTTGGGGCTTGACTCATGATTTTTGAATGCTTTAGTTGTCAATGCCGTGTTGTTCGAAATCCAAAATTCAGCTTGTGTTGCTTAGCGCAGTTAATAGTTTCAGTCACCTGGTATTGTTACAGTTCCCACATCGGAGGAGTGCAGCTGCTGTAGTCAGGTTTCTGGTGCAGATGTTCGTGGAAAGCAAAATTAAAATGTGTGTCCCACAAGTATTTGAATGCTTGAGTTTGGAATTTGTTTTCTGTGAGCATTCATGCTAGCAAGATTCAGTCACATGAATGTTCATAGAAAGGAACACAAAAGGGGGAAAGTGTTAGTTTGTTAAAAAGGTGAGCGAATATTCACAGAAAACAGGTTTGCAGCAATTGCAGGGTTCTCATTTTTGCTGGTGGTTAAACCACCAGTGATCTTTTAGAAATGCCTATGCCATAGAACTGTACATTTGATATGCTGTAGCAAACACACCAATTGTCCAAATAGTGCCAGCTCTGATGGCAAATGGGATGGTTTTTATCACTATGGGCAAAACTGGAGGAGCATGTAAATTCCACAGATTGGGACTATAAATTCTGTAAAGCCAACTAATTTCATGTTTTTTTTCATTTTCTCCCCCTTTTTCAATTTTAAAAGCCCAGTCATGTAAATACTCACCCCTAAAAGCTAGCCCAATGTTAGGTTTATACAGTTAAAATGCTGAGAACTAAGGTTCTACCAGAAATGTTAACTCAGTTGTGTTGCCACATGTCCCATACTCCTGCTTTACTTGTTAAATATGTAGCTTAATCTACTATTGCTTGTCATAAAAATAATAAATCTATACCATAAAGCATCCAGGATTTGCAATGTTTAGAGATTGCCATTTGAAAGATTAGAAACTTCCCTTTTGAATTTCCTGAGTTTTTACAATTTTATCTTTCTTTATTCCTTTTTTTTCTTTTGCATTTAGCCTTTCTAGATCCAAAACTAGTTATTGCAAAACCCACAATAGGGTTTAGAGGGCAGAAATCATTTGATAATCATCACCGTGTGATAAAATGAACATGATACAATTCATGATTTTCAATATAAGTAAAGAGATCTTATAGATATTTGTAACTATTTAAGGTGAAGAGATGCAGCTCTGCTATGGGAGGAAATCATCCTGCACATGATGTGTTTAAAAACAACAAAAGTTTCTATGCTATTCCTCTGCTATGCTGCAAGCGGTTGCAATTGATGGGGTAGCACTCATTAAGTTATTTGTTTTGGGTGTTTTTAAATAGTTTTCTCATCCCTAAAAGGGAAATTTATGCTAGGTTCTGGGATGGAAAAGCGTGCCAAAAATTAAGCCAGTACAAAAGTGTGCTCTAGTTGCCTGTGGAATTAAGCCATATATCTTCTATTAATTTTAATAGAAGATGTGTGGCTAAAACCCCTAGACAGCTTTGAAAAATATCAACAATTGAATCTACTTCTTTTTCTATTAGAATCTGTCTCTCTCTTCTTCCCCTCTTTCTGACCTCCCTACCTCACACATTCTCCCTTTCTCTGTGTCCTTCCCCTCCCTACAATTGCTTCATTTTGCATCCTATTCTTTGCATTTGATTTTCCCCCTCTTGCTCCCTTTTTCAGATTCACACAGAACGAGTATGAACCCTATTATTCTCTATTTTCAAACCTACAACAGTTGAAATCTGGCAAAGCTTCCCTTCAGATTCTAATCCTGTCACATCAGAAATTCCTGGAGAGCACCGTATCTCTTATCTAAACAAGCCTTCTACCTCACTGCATGACCCTTCCAAGAGAAGGAACAAATGTAGAAACATGAAAACAGTAGACGAGTCCAGATTTATCAACAATACCCCTGCTTTTATCAACTCATTAAATGATGTAATTTGTTATTACAAAAAAGAAGGATGAAATCTCTAGACCAGGAAGTCTATTCATTATTTATATTCCACAAGAAGTGTGGGTGATGTTTTAAAGGAGGATTGCCTTAAAAAATCAATACAGGTAATTTTTTATCTCAGATCCCTACAATACCAATTATTTCCCTTAGCCTCTTTACCCACATGAAGCATAGCAATCTCTCTGGAATAAAATTAGACTAAGAACGACTCTAATAATTTTAAATTTTAGGTTACTATTTTTTTTCCTCTTGAAAGCTTTAAAAAAATGTCAGAGTTGAATCCACTCTACCTACAAAATCTTACCATGGCTGCCTCCCCAGTGAATGCAACATCTGTCTCTAACACAACTGAATGAGCTCACAAAACATTAGAAAAGTTGAGCAGGGTCTTTCACAAAAGCTGCAGTGAAAGCTTAGTTTAGAGGAATATAAAAGGGAAAAGGGAAAAAAACTAGTCCAACAAAACAAAACACTTTACACTTACATTTCTATTGGGCACAAGCCATCATGTTATAACAATACATTTTAAGCATGCTTATTTCACTCAGACAGTGTGCGAAGTTGATTATATGTTTTTTCCACTTAAACAACATTCACCTTAAGTCATGACAACGGCAATTTTGCTTATGCATTATTTCTGCTTATTTCTAATCATGAGTGTAAGTACCTGTAGGTAGGGAGCTGTCGATTGTTTATTAGTTTTAATAGAGCCATGTAAATCTATAGTGATGTATAAATGATAGTGATTTCAAATGTCATTTAGCCAGCTCTGAAGAGTAATGCATTTGATCTTTGTTATGAGAGATAAGAGATTACAGGGTGGTTTGGAAATGATGTAATTGCGATGTGAGCCCCAGCCACAACTTTTTAAAGTTATTTTTATTGCTTGTTTTTCATTTGTATAATTTTGAAATAAAGAAACAGGAAACCATGCAAACGGACCTGGTAAGACTGGGAATTTTTTTTTAAACCTAACTTTTTCTTCTTTTTAATTAAAATTAAACAAAACAAATGGGAAGTATTTTCAGTTACATGGCCAAAGATCTTGTGTGACTACCGTTTCATTTTAGGGCAACTTAATTTTGGAAAATATGCAGCAACTGAATAGTAATTAAGTTTCAAGCTGATTATATCGCTGGTTGAAAAATACAAATGGTGACTGAAGATTGTTTTCAGAAGTAGAAGTGGGGTGGTTAGTTTGCTACTATTTGAATAAGGAAGGAAGATCTGGTGGTTAAGGTACTGGCTGGCACTCATGAGACTGGAGGTGAAATACTGACTCCACTGAAGTCAACGGCAAAACTTCTGTTGGCTTTAATAGGGTCAGGATCTCACCCCACGCTTCTAGTCCCGCTCTGTAACAAACCCCCTGGGCAGCAAGCAAGCTGTGTGTCTGTGCAGCCGTGAGTTTTTTTATTGCAATGTAGCTATACCAGTAGGCTCTATCACAGGGGTGGGCAAACTGTGGCCGCATCCGGCCCTCAAGCTCCTACCAGGGAGTGGGGTCCAGAGCTTGCCCTGCTCTGGAGCTCCAGTCAGGGAGCAGGGTCTGGGGCTTGCCCCGCTCCACACGGCTCCTGGAAGCAGCGGCATGTCCCCTGCGCAGGCTCCTATGCATAGGGGCAGCCAGGGGGCTCCGCACGCTGTTCCCCCCAAGCACCACCCCAGCAGCTCCCATTGGCCGGGAACCACGGCCAATGGGAGCTGCAGGGACGGCGCCTGAAGACGGGTCAGCATGCAGAGCCACCTGGCCGCGCCTCTGCGCAGGAGCTGGAGAAGGGACATGCCGCTGCTTCTAGGAGCTGCTTGAGGCAAGCGCCGCCAGGAGCCTGCACTCATGACCCCCTCCTGCGCCCCAACCCCCTGCCCTAGCCCTGATCTCCCTCCCGGGCTAGGACCAAGGGGTTCAGAGGGCGGAGCACCCTCCTGCACCCCAACCCCTCATCCCCAGCCCCACCCCAGAGCCCGCACCCCAGCTGGAGCCCTCAGCCCCCCCCCCGCGCCCCAACTCCCAATTTTGTGATCATTCATGGCCCGCCATATAATTTCCATACCCAGATGTGGCCCTTGGGCCAAAAAGTTTGCCCACCCCTGCTCTATCATAATACAAATAATAAATAATAATTTGTAGGATCGTGTTATTCATGAGTATTCAGAAGCCCAGCAGATATCCATTGAAATGTTTGCAAATCTTGAAAGTTAATCAGGAATTTAAACACAAATTATTACACATCCAAAAATTCCTATAGGAAAATGAGTTTGTTACTCTCCTATGTAAAACGTTTCTGTCATCCAGCAGGGAACAACTCCATGTGACATTGCAAATATCGCAGAGCAAATAGTCCATATGAACAGTTTGCCTACAATGTGAAATTCATTCGCATAAACTATTTACTGAATACTTAGGAGTAACAGCCATTCAAAGAAACTGGGATTGGTTTGTGAACAGAAAAAAGGGCTAAATTCACAATGCATATTAAACACAATTAAAAACGCTGCCAACTCTTGATATTTCTCTTAGTGGATCCAAAAGTAATTACCATGTTACCTGGAATCTAACTTGAAAAAAACAGAATCTATCCTTTATTATCCCCAGTAATAATATAATCATTACCATACAAGTCTCCGGTTACTGCATCATAATTGCCATTTAAGGTTCAACAGCAACTAACTGTCCAATTTTTGAATGTGGGCACTTCAACAGGACATCCATAATCCAGTGCTAGATGCTCAGATCAGCATGCACACCTCGATTTTCAGACAGCCCTAAGGGAATTAGCTGTCCAACTCCCAGTGAAAGTCAATGGGATTTGGGCACCAAACTCAGGCTCCTTTGAAAATCCCAGGTATAGCGTAGGGATTTACAATAAAGAGGAACAAGAAATAAGATTGTAGAAGGGCACAAAAAAGCAAGGGGTGTGAGAAACCCAGAACTTCAAGAAGTATTGATTGCTAGAGGAAATTACCTAAAAGAGAATCCACTTCTCCTGTGATGCCTACAAGAAACTGCCAGCTAGCAATGGCCAGGCAGAGAGCCAGTGGGGAGAGCTGATATTTACTTTTAAAATATTGATTGTAGGTTTTATCCTTCTCCCTCACCTTTCATATGCCGCTTGTCTTTGATTGCAAGTGCTCTGGGGGCAGTGACTGCACCTTCTTATATATTTAAAGAGCACACAGCTTATTGTAGGCCCTACAGTAACATAATAGCGCAGAACAATTATACCCCCAACTTCTTCAAACTTCCAAAAACTTTCTCTCTGACTTACAGAGAAGAATCTGAATCAACAGCTCCCATCACTACTCCTGATAGTACAAGTTATTAGACAAGGTTCTTTTATTGTTAACACATTTCCTAAAGCATGTGGGATTGTGTGATAGGCAAGCCAACAACCAGTGGAGAACGTTTCTCTCATTTAAAACTGGAATTGCTGCTTTTTTATGTGGGGTCCTAAGCTAAGATTTTCAGAAATGACTAGTGATTTTGGATGCCTCAATTTCTGAGTGCCCAACGTGTGATGTCTTAGAGAGGACTGATTTTAAGAAAGTGCTGAGGAACCACTACATTTGAAAATGTAAGACTTTTGTTGCTGAATCTTTGAAACCTGGAAGGTAGTTTGTTCATATTAACAATATAAGATCTGAGATTACATGAGGCATGGCCTTTCTTTTACCCACTATCTGAGGCAGAGGAAAACCAAACTGTGAACCTGTGTGGCACATTAGTGAGTTAGAGAATGACACTCGGTCAGTGGTTTCAACTCAATTCAAGCCTTGAGTTTGCCCCCAAAATAGATCATTTGGGCTGGAAAGCGGGTCTTGAAAAAGCAAGAGCAATATTTCTAATGAGGACACTGTCTACAAATACACACAATGCACATTTGCCCTATATAGTAGCATACACACCTGCTTGACCCTCTCACACACATCTCCCTCCCCCACCTCCCCTCGGCACTGACTAAACAGCTGCACAACAACCACAAGCTCATCCATCAACACCTACTTCCTCTCAACCACACCACCCCTCCCTGACAGAACCACACAAACATCTACCCACACCCAGGGCCGGCGCAACCCATTAGGCGACCTAGGCGGTCGCCTAGGGCACTGCTATTTTGGGGGCGCCGGTGCCCCGGCCGGCCATGGAAATTTGGGGGCGGGACCTTCCGCCGCCGCTGTTGGGGGCGGCACTTCGGGGGCGGGACCTTCCGCCACCTAGGGCGCCAGAAGAGCTGGCGCCGCTACTGCCCACACCCTTACACACACAGAAAAAATCTCAAATAATGGGGAAAATATATATGTGTACTCTGGGCAATATGGTTTGACAACTTTGACAGGTAGAAGTAAGGACAAAAATAATGTGTGTGAGAAAAAAGAGGGTTGGAGAAGAGAGCACAGAGGACTGAGAGTCCTAGCATAAACATATTTGTCTAACCTTTCTTTATAATTATAACCAGTTATAGAAAATGGGATATTAAGGACAGACCTCACTTAAGGGTGACACATTAAGCATGCTTGACACTTCCCATTATCAGACCCTGTTTTCAATTGCTTAGAACTTTGCAAAACTTTGACCTCTTGGGCTGAAATTTTCCCTGCTAGGTGTCTGCCTCAGTCTGATATTTTTTTAAAAAGAAAATTTCAGGCAGAATGGTGCAGCCATTTCTGAGAATGAGCCTAAGGAAAAAGATATTGTTTTGCTCATGTTAAAAAATTCTGAGGACCTTTTCTTTGATATGCTCTAGCACCCCCATGCTTTGGGGCAGGGACTTCAAATATGGCCAAGGGTTGGCCTTTGTGTCAGTGATGTGCCTTTTGCCATCCCTGTAAAAATCCACCCAAATTTGACCAGTTCTAATTTTTTGGAAAAAAAAAAATCACATTTTGCACATAACAATAGAGAGTTGCTAGAGTTTAGCAGCCAAAATCTCTGAAGATTCCATCCTCCCTGAGCCTGCTCCAAAGCCTCCATCACATCACAGCTCCTACATGTGACAGGACCATGCAAGTGCCTTCCCCACACAGCCACCAAGCATGCTCCAGCCCAGGGCTACAGGGGAGCTCAGAGGGACTTTCCTTCTAAAGGCTGTTCTGGACTGGGGTGGACACTGGACTGGAGAGCAGGCAGCTTGTGCTGTCAGTGACCCCCTGCGCTTGGCTGTGTGGAGCAGGAACCCATCTGATCTGAATGCAGAGGGGACAAAAGCTGGACCAGGAGGAAGGGAAAGGAGTAGATTGGGATAAGGAGTCTGGTAAGATTGGGACTGGGTGGGAGAGGATATAAACTATTATTAGGAGTTGGAAAGAGGAGACTGGGACTTGGAGCTGTGGGAGAGGGGAGACTGGGACTGGTTGAGCAAGGAGACTAGGAGCCAGTGAGTGAAACTGGGGTGGGGACTGGGTGTCACTTGGCTTGGGGGTGAGGGATACTGAAATAGGATGAGAAGGTGAGAGGATGGGGAAGACTGGGACTGGCTGCACAAGGAAATGGACTGGTGTGGGGAGACAGAGAGACTGGGACTTGGGCAGTGAACCCAGATGTGGAGGTAAGGACTGACTGGGCAAGCACAGCAACTGGCACAAGTAATCTTAATTCTAGCACTTCCTAGATTGAGTGCTTGATTTTGAAACCTGAATAATGGTTAACATAGTTGTTTGTGCGTAATATTGTTCATCTTAGAGCATGGCCTCATTATGCTAGGTACTGTACACATGCAGCATAAGATACAGTTCTTGCCCCAAAGAGTTCACAGAAAGAAAGACGAAGGGAGAGAGGAGAAACAAAGGCAGAGAGAGGTGAAATGATTTGCCCAAGGTCACATAGCGAATCAGTGGCAGAGCCAAGAACAAAACCCAAATTTCCTGGACTCCCAGTCCACTGGCCAACACTACTTCTCACTACCTCTAGAATCTAAGAGCTAAATAATTTGGTATCCCTAGGGAACATCATGACAGAGAAGAACTGAGAAGCAAAAACGTTCAATAAGTAAACAAGCTAACAAAACAAGGAGGGAGTTTTGGAGATGCAGCTTTTTCATGCAGACAGTGGAACAGGTTTCGAAAGACAGACTCAGAATATTAACATATAACGTCTAACAGTGAATTCAACTGGCACTGGGGGTGTGTGTGTGAAATGTAACAGGGCACAGCCACTGAGAAGAGGGATGGACAGGCCTAGCCTGGATCTTTCTGACACCAGTGAGGGACGAGCAGCTTCTAATGCCCAAGATTCTGTGAGAGTAATTGCCACGCACAGGGTGGCTGCCTCATTTGCTGAGTCACTATGCAGTCCATATCCATTTTGTTCCTGCGTGACTCCTCTAGCATACCTGGATGCATACGAAAGGAGCTGTAGAAAGCCACCGTGTAATTAGGGTAAGAATTACAAACTACACTCTCAGCTCCTTACCCCTGTTTTTGCTTTGGCAAACACCAATTGAAGTCAATAGGCAAAATCCTGGTCCCATTGAAATCAATGGGAGTGTTATACTATTAATTTTAACAGGATCAATGGCAGTTGGGCTGAAGTAAGGACTGAAAATCTAAGCCCCAGATCATTCACCCTCTGGTGGAGAAACCTATAGGCCAGGCATGAAGAGATGGAAAAGTCCATGGAGTCCCCAAGCAGAGTTTCCTACTAACCATTCCTCTCAATGAGGAGGGAATTGGGGCCTCGTGAAATTTGTACACCTGCAAGCCCCCCCCCCCCTTATCTGTAAAGAGAGGCGCCGTTCACATGGACTGCTGACTGCTCCTGGCTCCACTGCATCAGGATCCTTGCTGGCAATAGCAACTGTAGGGCAGGAGTCAGGGGGAGTTCACGCTGCTCAGTGAGCATTGACTCCCACATCCATGGGATTAGTGGGAATGGAGCGTGACAGCTCCTCTCTCAGTCTCCAGTCTGTTGCAGAGCCCTTCCTGCATGCAGCACTCATGAGAAGGGGGAAAGGTGCCTCTGATGGTTACTAGGAAGGTGAGATAGTGTCATGGGGTGCCTTCAGCACCAGCAAGGGGAAATCCACATTGGGAGGGCCCCCTTAATATGTGGATCCCAGCCTACACTCCAGACCTGAGGATTTGGCTCCCACAGTTTACTTGGCTGTTGTTAGCTAGCTGCATGCTGCCCTCACATAAAAGAGGGATATAGGCAACACACACAACACCCTGTGTAATGACTGAAGGTTACTGACGTTCTCTCTTGGTACCTGCCTGCTTCGGAAGTCCCTTTCATCCTCGCTGAGGAGCTCTCAGAGAGCTTTGGCCTCTCCTGACAAGTGCTGAATCGGGTCCCTGATTTGTTCTCTCTTTGGTGACTTGTGGTTGCCATAGTCTCTTTTCTCTCTACTAAGATATTGCCGTGGTAAAGGAATGACTCACCAACACATTCAAACATCACACCACAGATACTGTACTCAAAGTATCAAAAAACATCTATGAGAAAGCAACTTTCAGGGTCTGAGGGAAACACGAACCAGGACACTCAGCATTGGGCTGAAAATTCCAGCAGAGATTCTTGCTGCAGACTGCAGCAGGAGGGGAAATATAGCAACAACCTTACTCTAACATTTGGGTACTGCCCTTAATTCAAAAAGATCCCCAAAATGCATAACAGACAGAATCTAGATCACTTCCCCCATCACTGAAATGCAACCATCTCTGGCGTGGCATGCCCTGCAGCACTATAGCTTTTCCTCTTGAGAAGAGCATGCTCAATCGGGGAAAAGGGGAGATTTAATGGGTCTATTAATATCCCCCACCACACACACACACAGTTTAAAAAACAACAACAGGAATTGGTCAGTAAGGCAGCCCGTGATACCACAGTATTCTCCTTGAGGCTGATATGCTCAAAGCAAAGGGCCTTCCGCATGGCAAAACAACCTTGTGAATCACAGGAATTCCACAGGTTTGGAAGGTCGGAGCCCCTACCAATTATGGGGGGCAGGGACCAACCCTCCCTTCCTCTGCCTCACAGAACAATCAGGCAGAAACTGTCAGTGGGGACAGCCTATTTGTTCCTGTTGACGTAGCTGAAAGAGACGAATTTTGCTCAGACTTTCAAAAATTAAAACCCACTTTTGGGCTGAGAGCCCAGTCTGAAAATCTCAGACTCAAATCAAGTTCTCTGATTAGGTTCCGAGGCACTGAGAAGGGGAGATTAGACTGGAAACAGGATCTCCACTACAGAGCACACCCTAGAGACGATGCTTTCCATCTTATCGCTAAAATAAAAGCAGATGTCATTTGTTGTGAGCTGGACTCAAGTACAGCAGGAAGTGGCCATGCTGCTATGGTTAAGAGCACTACAACAAGGATTCTCTCACAAGGTTAATATAGTATCTGTTATTGTGTGAAATGCGGAAAGGGTGGAGGAGAAAAATAAGAGGGTGATGCACTTCGCTGAATGCACCTGGAAAACATGATGGTGGTACGGTGTGCTGCTTGACGCTAAACGTACTACAAGTCACCAGTGTTGACAGAACCTTATCCAAGGTAAAAGGAGACAAAGTATGACATTTATTATGTTTTTCCTTTACATCTTATTACATCAAGACTAGAGTATTTGTTCCTGTTTAACTCACAGATTGTCGGGCCAATCATTCAAAAATAGTGCCAGCCACAAAATAATCATGAGATTAAAAAAAAAGGTGGGGAGGTCTTTTTATTTGCTTTCTGGCCTTTGAGCCATTAAGTTATGATTGGGTCACATTTTTAAGCTTTGCTCTGCAACCATGAAGGCTATAAACTTTAATTAAAANTGAGCCATTAAGTTATGATTGGGTCACATTTTTAAGCTTTGCTCTGCAACCATGAAGGCTAGAAACTTTAATTAAAAAAAAAAAAAAATAAAATGAGATTCTCATGCAATCGCTTGCCTCCAGGAGCTGGGCTTTAAGGAAAACACTAAATACTGGGAGAATAACAATAAAATCATGATAATTGGCAACACATGGTCAATTAACTCAAATTAGCTGAGGCAGGGGCGGTTCTAGCTTTTTTGCCGCCCCAAGCACGGCAAGCAGGCTGCCTTCGGTGGCTTGCCTGTGGGAGGTCCCCGGTCCCGCGGATTCGGCGGCTTGCCTGCGGGAGGTCTGCCGTTCCCGCGGCTTCGGCGTACCCACCGCAGAATTGCCGCCGAATCCGCGGAACCGGCGGACCTCCCGCAGACAAGCCGCCGAAATCTGCCTGACTGCCGCCCTCGCAGGGACCGGCAGGGCGCCCTCCGCGGCTTGCTGCCCCAGGCACGGTGCCTGGAGCCACCGCTGAGCTGAGGTTTCTAAAAGCTGGGCTAGAGCCAGGACACACAATCACCAAACCACAAATGTGTGTGTCCTGTAATAAGTGTTTGTGGAGTGTTAGACTAGTCTGTGGAGTGTTAGCTAACTTGAGTTAACTAATGGCCAATTAACTTGCGTTGGTAAATACCGATATCAATAAACAAGTTAAAACAGGAGAAAAGCCCCCTCTATTCTAAACTTACTCTTAAGCAATAATAAAAGATTAACTGGAAGTGCTAAAGGAGTTGAGGGCTGAAGTAGAGATTTTAAATCTGCCCACTTACCATAAATCATGAAAAGAAAAACATAGAATTTAAGCAGGAAAAAGAAGATCTTTTTATGAATAAAGAATCACAGACTCGTAGGAATGGAAGGGACCTCAATAGGTCTTCTACTCCAGTCCCCTGCATGGTAAGCGGCGCGGGCTGAGGGATGTGCTGGCCGCCGCTTCCCACAGCCCCCATTGGCCTAGGACGGCAAACCGCGGCCAGTGGGAGCGGCGATCGGCCGAACCTGCGGACGCTGCAGGTAAACAAACCATCCCGGCCCGCCAGCGGCTTTCCCTAACGGGCCGCCAAAGGTTGCTGATCCCTGATCTAGACCATCCCTGACAGGTGTTTGTCTAACCAGCTCTTAAAAATCCCCAATGATGGAGATTTCACAACCTCCCTAGGCAATTTATTCCAGTGCTTAACCACCCTGATGTTCAAAACCACCCTAAAGTTTTTCCTAATGTCCAACCTAAACCAGCTTTTCTGCAATTTAAGCCCATTGCTTCTTGTCCTATCCTCAGAGGTTAAAGAGAACATTTTTTTCTCCCTCCTCCTTGTAACAACCTTTATGTACTTGAAAACTGTTATCATGTCCCCCCCTTAGGCTTCTCTTCTCCAAACTAAACAAACCCTCATAGATCATGTTTTATAGTCTTTTAATCATTTTTGTTCTTCTTCTCTGGACTGTCTCCAATTTGTCCACATCTTTCCTGAAATGTGGTGCCCAGAACTGGACACAACACTCCAGTTGAGGCCTAATCAGCATGCAATAGAGCAGAAGAATTACTTCTCATGTCTTGCTTACAACACTCCTGCTAATAGAGTCCAGAATGATTATTGCTTTTTTTTTTTTTTTTTTGGCAACAGTGTTACACTGTTGACTCCTATTTAGCTTGTGATCCACTATGACCCCCGGATCCCTTCCCACAGTTAGAAGCTGACCTTTTATGTTCTCTTTACAACACTGGCTTTTTCCTAGCAGAAAATTTGGCACAGTAGCTAAAGGCAAAGCAGGAGTACATTCTGACGTCCAGGAGCGCCGCCAGCTTTTCCGCCGCCCTAGGCGGCGGAAGGTCCCGCCCCCGAAATGCCGCCCCCGACAGAGGTGGCAGAAGGTCCCGCCCCCGAAATGCACTGACAACCGGGGCGGCCGGCACCCCCCAAATCTTAGCACCCTAGGCAACCGCCTAGGTCGCCTAATGGGTTGCGCCAGCCCTGCTGACGTCCCATTAGACTTATAATAATTGTTGAAGAGTCAAGCTATTTGTGACTGTTTGAAGGCACAGTCGGTCACTGTACCATATATTTTAGAAACAACGCTTCATGCAAAATGCATTAGATGCTATATTAGATAGATAGATAGATAGATAGATAGATAGATAGATAGGATAGGATAGGATATTAGGGCGCTGGCTTTTTGTGGTATCCTAAACATTCTTTCAGTTTGAAAAAGAATAACCTGACGATAGAATGATTGATCTCAGCATTCAAGGAGATCTGATAATTGTATCTTGTAAAATTAGATTTTGCCTTTTACTGGACCAATATCCTTACTCGTTAGCACAACTCTGACACCCCTTCTAACTCTAAGCCCCTACCAACAATAACAACAAAGGCAATTAATAAAATCTTTAAAAAAGAAAAAAAAATCAAAACCAAAATCCCTGCCTCCAAACAGAGTTTTGGCCCCAAAAAGGAGAAATGCCGGAGGCTTAGGGTGACCAGATGTCCCAATTTTATAGGGACAGTCCCGATTTTGGGGTCTTTTTCTTATATAGGCTCCTATTACCCCGCACCCCCGTCCTGATTTTTCACATTTGCTGTCTGGTCACCCTACGGAGGCTCCATGAAGTCCACTAAGGACTTCACTATTTCTATTGTTTTATGTAAAAGATGCTCAGATGCTATGGTAATAGGTGGCAGTACCTACCCCCCTAAGGCCATGTCTACACAAGGAATACTCTAGCAGTATAGGAATATGGGCATATGATACCAGTAGAGCACTTCTAGTGTGGACACAGAGCTATGGCGGCAAAGCTACACTTTGTACTGATACAGTAAAACAAAACCCCATTAAGGAAAACAATTTATACTGGTTAAAAAAAAATAACGAAACAGCTTTGCCCGTATAGTTGCATCTATAGTAGAGGCTTCTGCTGGCATAGCTATGTCTGTCAGAGATCGCAACTCTTCACACCCATGACTGACATAGTTGTGCCAGCAGAAGTCTGTAACCTGAGCCCTGCAGCTCGGGCTTTGGCCTCAGGTCCCAGCAAGTCTAAGACAGCCCTGGCAACCCCATTAAAACAGGGTCGCGACCCACTTTGGGGTCCCAAACCACAGTTTGAGAACCGCTGTAATTCAGCTACACTCTCTCTCTCTCTCCCCCACCCCCATTACAATTCAGGGTGAAGCAGCTATGCAGATAATTTATCTGCCTTTTTAGGTGGCCTATATATGTCAGCACACTTTAGGGTGACCAGATGTCCCGATTTTATAGGGACAGTCCCAATTTATGGGGCTTTCTCTTATATAGGCACCTATTACCCCCCACCCCATCCCAATTTTTCACACTTGCTATCTGGTCACCCTAGCACACTTGCACTGCTCCTTTGCATTGTTAAAATCTTTAGTAGATGGTGTAAGTACAGTTTGCTGGGTACTTTTGGTATAAATGATTTTCATGGACAATCTTTGCCTGGGATGCCCAGATTATTGCTTTCTACTACAAGATGCTATGCATATATAACTAATGTCATAGGAAAGATTGCATACTAGGTCATCTGGGAAATAGTATGTGATCACATAATTAAAGACTGTATAAGGCATACCTTCATGGTGATGGGTTTAAATTTGCACATGCAACCTTAAACTTCAGCATTCCCTCACTTTTGGAAGCTTACAATGGTGAAAGCTTAATATCCTACCGAGGTAACTTTTTCTAATGGAATTTCCTAGCAGTCTTCCCTCCCTCCAAAAGAATGGAAAAAGAATTCCATCACCTGGGGCCACTCAGCTTGACATCCCTGGAATGCCCTGTTCATTGCAATGTGCATCTTCACTCAGTTCTGTAGAGCACCACCATATTCACTATGCACCTAAATTATAGGATACCCTTCCTCATTCAAGCCATACCTTAGCAACTATGCAGCTAGGTTAGATACCTACATACGTGCAAGGCAACCTTTTCTTGCTTATACTACCAATGAACTTCAGTCCCAAGGACTTTACTGCACTAGTTCTGATTTTCAAACTATTATAACTCAGTCAAATCCAAAGCAATTTCCCCCAGAGCCTGGAAAGGGACATCTCCCTAGAGTAGACTATTACAGCTGTAATTTACCTATTCCGCTCCAAACAAAATCTGTGCACACTGTATGGGGTCAATTGTATTCCTTTCCTAGGGTTTGCCTTTATTAACAAACTAATTAGAACGTATCTACCTCCTGCCCGACCTTTCTTTGCTGGAGTGGCTGGTGCAAGTGTTTGGATTGAAGTAGGGTGTGAATTTAATGGATAACTATTCCTAAATAACTCCATGTGAAGATGCTTCTGATTCTGTACGGAGTGCCTTGTTCCTATTTAGCTTAATCCATGTACAAAGTGGATTAAGCTAAACAGGAACAAGATACTCCTATTTCAGAATAAAAGTGTCCACACATGGAGTTATTTTTTTGGAGTAACTTTAGGTGCAAAGAAATACTTCTGATCCTTCTCTGCACCAGATCTTAAATTCCTCTACCCAGAGAGCCACTTCTACTTTCCCTTTCCATGTTCCTTATAGCCAGGTTGGAATTAACAAGCCACACTTGAGTCAGCTGGGACCCCCTAGGCCTCCCAGCAGAATTTCAATATCTGCTAGCAGAGTGGGTTCAGTAGAAAGACCCTTCCACTCTGGTACTATCTACAGCTGTTTTGGTGCTGGAGGTACGTAAATAAAAATTCACAGCTTTTTTCTTCTTTTTTAATAACAAGGAAAAGTTGCTACTCCTGTCTCTCCCACCTCCATTTGTTCAAACTTTCCAGAACACAACACATCACCAAGCAGAGGCCAGGTCTGGAGAATTTCAGCCCCACAGGTGAAAGCTTCAGAAAATGGATGAATTGAAAATAGCAACCGAAATCATAGAGGGGGGGGTGCTTCCCCTGCACATCTCGGACCCGAGAGACGAATAGAATAATTGAACTGGAGGTTGTTTTTTAAAGTGTTACAATCTGCATCCGCACCTGTAAAACACAACCACCTCGGGAGAAGCAATCAAGGAAAGGCGCTTGTGAAAACCAACCAACACCTCAGCCCGCCATTGCAAAAACTCTGGCTAGTCTCAAATCCTACCTGAAGGGTGAAGGTACAGAACAGCCACCTCCTGCAGTGCTTCATGATACAATGAAATAGTCTATGGTTACGCAGAGATTAGGGTGGTGGTGGGGGAGAGACATTGCGTGCTTAGAACACAGAAGGAAAGATGGATGGGTTTCCCCCGTGGCACGCTGCTCAATGGGTTAGCATCGCGTGCAAACTTTGAAGAATCCCAAGGCCTGTCGTGATTGAGCTGAGTCAATTCTCACCCCCTGAGAGAGAATCGGTGAAATCTGAGCCGAAAGGGACCGATGCTGACTGATCTCTCTCCCCGAGCCTTTGCACGCAAAGGTTTTGTGCTCAAGGAAGAAACCAAGGAGAGTCTCTCTCCGTTTCAGTTCAGATTCCTAACCGTCCCGGTAGGCTACAGCAGAGCAGCTGGGAAGTGAGTGCAGCAAAGCAAAGAAAGAGAAATGCATATATGAAAGACAGCTAACCGCTGCAGAGAGATCGCGAGAGAGATGAAGGAAAAGCGTGCAAGGAGGAGAGGGGGGAAAAAAAAAAAGCAATGCACACGGGGAGGCCGGGGCGAGGCAGGGAGATAAAAAGAAAACGGAAAAGCAACGTGACGGCAAAAAAAGAGAAAAAGAGTTAAAAGCTGCAAGACAAGAATCAGATCGAGTGGGAGTGAGCACTGGTATTTGATCTCTATCTTTGAAGTAAATCTAAACACCTGCAGCATTTCCCTTCTAAACAACCGGCCCTGTGAGTGAGGTACCGAGAATCCACAACTCCCGCTGGGTCGGTGTTTGTTTGAGGGGCTGCAGGAATCCAGGGAGAGCTAACGACAAGCATCTCAGTGCAGCCGATAGAGAGGACAGTGGCGCTGAAACATTTTGTACAGTGGGGGTGCTGAAAGCCAGAGCCCCCCCCCCCCCAGTTGGGGCCAGGAGTGGGGCGCAGATGTCTCCTAGAAATCAGTCTGCAGGGCACTTACAGCTAGCTGAAGAATAAAAACAGCTGCATGCCATGGTTCTAAATAGATCTGCTTGACATTTTTCATATGAAAAGCTTTGATTACAAGTGGCCTTTTTTTCAAAAACATTTTTACTTTTCCTGTGATTATTTTGGTAAACGTTTTTAATTAAAAATGGTATTGAAATTATAGACAATTTTCATTTACCAAAAACTGTGTTTTCAGTAAGTGAAAACTTTTGATAATGATTTTAACACAAATGTTGATAATATTTTCTATTAAAAATGTCACCAAAAACTCAGCCAAACAGGTCTGCTTCCAACACAATGAACCAAAAATAACTTCAAAATGTTGCAATTTTTCACAATAGTGTTTTTCCATTCTTTGGACATCTCTTTTTTTGCAAATAAATTACTTTCAATTTGCTAGTATTCACGGTGTCAGCCATTGTCTGTGAACATGCATAGCTACCATTAGTCACAAAAATGCTCAGCAACCCCAACTTATGCAGACTGGAAATTTATTCATTATTAGTCAGTCAATCTTCATCCTCCCCAAGATTTCAGTCATACAATCAGAGCCCAAGAAGTATACCCTGTGAACAAGCATATGCCATCAGTAGTCCAAATTCAACAGCTCATGAACAGTTCACAAACAAATTATTCTGAAAATTATTCATCATTATTTTGGGTGGATACTTTGCAATAAAAGGTGTATTGGCAGAAATCAGGAACAATTCATCCATCCAACCCACCATTCCCTTTCCCCCACGCAAATTTGTTGAAATTTTAGTTTCACGAATACTGTTGAACCAGCTCTACCTCAAACTTTCCCAAAGCTGCTAAATGAGAGGTAATAATGGTTTGTTTTTACAGCACTCTCTATCCAAGGATCTCAAAGAACTTCATGAACTTTAATGGAAATTAATAGTTGAGTCAGGACAGTGTTTTCATCTCCATTTTACAGACAGAAATTGAGTCACAAAGACATCAAGTGACTTGCTCAGAGTCGTGTGATGAGTTTGTGGAAATAAAATATAGGATCCCAGTTCGGTGTTTTTACTAATAGAGCATGAAGTTACAGCGACCTAAGCGCTGTCTAGTCTGGTGCTATGTCTGTGGGAGATGCTCTCCCACCAACGTAGCTTCTTCTGGTCATTGTGAGTGGTTTAATAGAATGGCTACACAGGAGACTTTACAGCAGCACAGCTGCAGCGGTACACCTGTGCTGCTGTAAGGTCTCTAGTGTAGACATGGTCTAGCCATAAGATTTGGGGGGGGGGGGGGCAGGCAGGGGAGACATTACTTGAGAGGAATTGGAGGGCTGCCACTAAGGATGTTTGTGAACTTCAAAAACTTCACAGATTATTCACCTGAAAATTCATACTAGAAGCATGTGATTTGCCTGCTTCAGTCATCCAGCGTTTCTTCACACAATGCAGTCAACCTGTGGAATTCTTTGCCAGAGGATGTTGTGAAGGCCAAGACTATAACAGGGTTGAAAAAATAACTAGGTAAGTTCATGGAGGATAGGTCCATCAGTGGCTATTAGCCAGGATGAGCAGGGATGGTGTCCCTAGCCTCTGTTTGCCAGACCCTGGGAATGGGCGACAGGGGATGGATCACTTGATGATTACCTGTTCTGTTCATTCCCTCTGGGGCATCTGGCACTGGCCACTGTTGGAAGACAGTATACTGGGCTAGATGGACCTTTGGTCTGACCCAGTGTGGCCGTTCTTATGGTCTTATCCAGTGAAAGAGAGGAAAAATAATACTATGTTGCGTAGGTGTCTTAAATCTCATAACACAACAAATAGTGTCTAGCTGAAATGGAGATGTCATGAATAACTTTTAGTCCAAAAACTGTTTGTCCACCCATTTGTCAAATATGTAAAAATATATTCAGAAGAAATCAGGATTCATTCCTGAATAATTTGCTAAACAAAACAAGATACATATTTGAAACATAGTTCAGCCAGCATTGCTGGACACGAAGCTCTATTGGTGGATTTAGGTTCTTTCCTGCAGACCCTAGATTCCTAGCCCTAGAAGAAAGAGCTACTTCCTCTTTTATGCAGGACAACAGGTAAGCACAACCCAGAGAAAAATCCCCTGGTCGTTTAAAGACCCAATAGGCCAGGAATGGTTTTAGACTACTGAATAAAAGCTAGTGAAAGTGGAGCGAGGGGGAAGAAGAAAAAACAGGGTGAGATGTCACACACAAGGAGGGTGTTTTCAGAATGAAAGTAGCTGAAGTTTCTGACTTTTTCTTGTGGTAAGCTCCAACAGAAACGGAACCCTGTTACATCTTCCCGTATGTACCAGCATATTTTCATATACGTACGTGTTTGCGCACATACCTGCTTGACCAAGCAAGCCTCAATCTAAATGACAGTCACGAAGAAATCCACAAAACAGGTCCTCAAAAGAGCCGCAGTGAAATCAGAACTAAGGCAGCGAAGTGCACAGCACAGTTTATGGCTGTGCTGTAGAGGGAACGGATCCAGAGGTACTGTTTAAGGATCTGCGAAATTGGTTCCAAGCTGCTATCCATAGCCTTAATCAGCCTGCTGTAATCTGGGGAAGGTGGAGTGAGTTTTATTACCCCAGACAAATGATCAGCTGAATAAAGGGCTAGTTTTGGTAGGTTGTCCTTTTGATACTTCAAAAATTACAGTTCTGAATGGACTGGGGGTGTTATTTCCCCAGAAAGCACCCGCCATACCTTCTGCAACCCTCCAAGTTGCTCTGTGAGAACAAAGCTGCTGGAGGGAGCCCATTTTCAGGGGCAGAGATTTTGTGAGAGGTCACTGCAGGAGGGTTGGAAATATCCTACCCTCTTCCACCCTCTGACTCCACCACCTCAACCAAGCTTCACAATCATCATTGCTGTGTACAGTATTAAATTGTTTGTTTAATATATATATATATATATATATATATATATATATATACACACACACACACACACACAGAGTATAAAATATAGTCTTTTGTCTGGTAAAAAAAATTTCCCTGGAAGCTAACCCTCCTTCTTTCCATTAATTCTTATGGGGAAATTGGATTCACTTAACATCATTTTGCTTAAAGTAGTAATGTTCCTGAAAAATGCAACATTAAGCGAGGAGTTACTGTTCTACCATTGATCCACAGCAATTCTCATGCTGACATGAATGGGAGGTTTGCACAGATATCAAAGGTAGAATATGGCCTTTGTTAGGTAGCTAAACTTGCTTGGTGTCATTTGTTCATTGTCACTGTTAGCATCACTCAAAAGGGAAACCACTCAACTTGTAGGACCACTATTTTTTGCCTTTTGCTTCTCTTCTTTCTCCATTCTCTTTTCTGTTTCTCTCCCTTTTCCATCTTTGCATCTCCTTTTTTTCTTTCCTTTTCACTCCATTCCATGTAGCAACTCTCAATTCCCCCCCATGAGCTTCCATCCCCTTCCCCATTCCATCTGCTAAAATGATCAACAATGACATAGTTAATGCTGACATTAAAGTGACATTGGGCTTTACATTTAACACCCCAATGAAGTGAATGCCCCGGTCCCCATTAACACATCCCAGAATCAGTGCTGCAAATGGACTTGGGAAGACATCATTGCATTGATTTACACCTGCTTCATATTTGGAAGGTTAACGTCTCATTTTTAATAAAAGCTTTTTGTCCGTCTTAGTAAGGAGCTCCTAACCACTAGACCACCCTGCCTGCCTGCTGGAATGATAAGAGAGAATTAAGAACCAGACTACCTGTGTTCTATTCCAATTTCTGCCACAAACTGCCTTGGACAAGTCACTTACCCTCTCTGATCTCAGTTTACCCACCTGTAAATTGGAGATACGCTTCCCCACCCACATGAGGGCATGTGTTGAGGCTGAGATAAATTATTGTTTTCAAAGTGATTTGGTATTTGTAGATAGAAGGTGCTTTAGTGTGCTAAACTGTAGTATTTATCCATTGATGTGTGTGTGAGTAGTTTCTGGTGCTGGAACCTATCTGACAGTGTTTGAAGCACCTACAGGACTGTCTTTGGACTGTTACAGCTGGCATGGCAGTGGCGTAGCCAGGTTCTAACATCAGGGGGAGTGAACACTTAAAAAAAGGCACCACCTGACATATCAAATTACTAATTACATACTTTTAAATTCGTTATACATATTTATTTGTACTTAAACCAGCCACGGAAGGGTTTGCCCAGCCGGCATTTTGCAGGAGAACTTTAGATTATACTTAGATATACTTTAGATTCTAGAAAGTAAATGACAGATTACAGTAGTTTATAATTGTCACAGGTTTAAAAAAAATACTGGCCATTTTTTCCAGTTACTAATTTCATTTTAAAATCAATCAATGAAATGCACTTTATTTATAATAGATCGTAATACTAAAGTCACCCAAAAGGCGTGACAATCTCAAGTTTTATGAGAATTGGTGAGCAAAGATCTCATAGCTCTTTGGGGTTGGACAAAGCAGTAATTTCCCTTAAAGTAGCTTTATTCATGGGGGGGGGGGTAAACAAAAGACATCTCTATGACACTGGTTGGCAGTCTAACATTTCTGAAACACTGAGTACTGAAAGTTAGGAGTTTTAACCAATTTAAGCTGTGTACACACACACACACACACACACACACACAACCAACAAAAAACAAACCTCTTCCTGCTTTCCTATCACCAATTCTGTTACTATAGGAATGAAATCTAGACATCCCGTAAAATAGCTAGTTCCACATTGTTCTTCAAACCTCAGATCAGTGAAATGCAGCTTTGTATTTGAGATACTATACGACTGTAGTACATTTTGCACTGCCTGCATCTACACTGACATCAGGAGAGGAGAAGAGGACAAGACTGTCCCTAGCATACATGATTTTTTTTTAAAAGGCGAGACACACCCACCCACTATCAATGCAACAAGAAGGGAGAACAGAAGCTGGGGCCAAGAGAGAAGATGCAATGAAACCCTCCTGTACCCACAACTGATATCTGAAAAGCATCAGTCACTCTGCAGATCAAAGAAAGAACGAGCAGCCAGTATTCAGACAGATAGGATCCTTATGACCTATATAGGAGAAGTGCACTTTCTAAGTAAACTGTAGCAGTTTCCCAACAGAGTTTTCTTATGGACTTATTTATTAAGCAAAAATTAAGATTAGGAGTCTGATTTAAATTATGTAAATTTTCAGTTTTAGTTAACTGTGGAACTATTGCAGCTACTTTTATTTTACTCCTGCCTTCATAAAAAGCTACAGAGTTATAACAGATAATTACAAAGACTAAAGTACATGCTTTAATATAATTAGGACCGGGTCACCCAAGATGAAAACTACACCGTGGAAGAGTCCTACAACCAGGTATTTGAGGCCAATCCCTTTATCAATGGAATCCTCAACCAAAATGTGAGGAAGGAGAAGAGTCCACCCTCTAATTTTTGACAATAATTCAAGGTCAGCCACCAAGAAGACCAGCACCATTCATATTCTGGTTTTGGATAAAACACCTGATCTTGCCTACATCATAGAAACCTTCCTCCCTCCAAGCCTACACCCCACTACCCCCTTTAGCAATAAAGTAACCATTAAACAAGTTCTGAACCAGTAGTCTTTCTTCCCAATTTAGTTTTAACAAAAAAAGCTGCAACGTAAGTAGCTATGGGAGATAACAGTGCAACTACTAGGTATCGGTGGGGGAAAAGTGTGCTAGTAATGTCCTGGATATACTGGTCTGTTAAGTGTTATTGTTTTTAATATGCTAATGCAAACACTGTAATAAAGTATTAATGTCCCAATGTACTGTAGCTTGTTTTAACTTACCGTAATACTAGAAGTGGTGCATGTGAAGCTCTCTTAAAAGCTGACACTACAGCAGTGATATTCCCGAGACAGCATGCGTAGGGCTGGGGGTGGGGAAGGGGAGTGCATCTAGGTATAAGTAACATCTCTCACACCAGACAGGAACTTTTCCGCAGTTCATTGCAATTTGTAAGTGGGATTATTATACCTTGTCTTACAAACACCATTACATATGCACAAGGTCAATAATTCCACCCCCCCCCCCCCATATATACAGAGTTATGCTTCTGCATATAGTATCTATCTGAGATGAATATTGAGCTCCCAGCTCTTCAGGAAGCAGTAAAGAGTCAGCAGCCAAGCCACAGGTTGAATCCTATTGTAAACAGTATGGGTGATGCATGAGGCATTCTGAAGCAAGAGGAGATTACTGGAAAACTTTAAATAAGACACAGAAAGAATAAAGTTTTCCTAGCTTTTGTTTCTGTTGGATTTATTGTATTATGTATAGTAAGTGTTTAATATAAAAATCAGGTAGTAGGGTTTACAATGTTATAACAAAAGATTATGCTATTACCATTATCCAGGCATCTTGCACACTACTACCGTATTGTCCCGAGTATAGGCCGCACTTTTTTCCCCTAATTTAAATCTTTAAATTAGGGGTGCGGCCTATAATCGGGATCCCCAGCTGCGGCGGGGAGCCCAGAGCCCTTTAAATCCCAGCCGCGGCGGGGAATCAGAGGGCTCTGGGCTGCCCGCCGCGGCGGGGAGCCCAGAGCCCTTTAAATCCCAGCCGCGGCCGGGAATCAAAAGGCTCTGGGCTGCCCAACCTGAAACAATTATACGGTATATTGGAATTTTTTAAAAATAGCACCAAACTTTAAGGGTGCGGCTTATAATCAGGAGCGGCCTATACTCGGAACAATACGGGTATTTTGAATTACTGATAATTCACAGAGAGAGAAAGAAGAAAGCTGAATTTAAAGAATAATTATTAACCAGATTCCTGGTTATTCACCAGCCACTTTGCTCCAGTCCATAGCACAAAGCACCATAAACCGAGTAGAATCTGGCCAAGAGACTATTCACCTCAAATTGGCATCTGCTACACTCCCCCGTCCCACCCCATTCCCAGTCACCACTATTCAGGAGATAGCTAAGTGAAAAGGTGGCATGGCTGAAGCATTAAGCAGGCAATTGAAAACTAGTATAGAGTACAGTAGCCCTGAGAACACTGCTTAATTCTGAGCACAGGGTCTGCAGCTAGTCAGCAGTGAGACTGAGGAGACATAACTGGCACCTTAAAGCACCTTTACCCCTCTTTCCTTCACAAGCTGCACTAAGCACAGTTTCACAGCCCCGGGCGCAGCACTGAGGGGGGTAAGTACCTGGGGGTGGGGTTCAATGTCTCTCAGCACCCTCGCTATACAAATTGTTCTAGCACTCTTGTGGCTGCTGTAATATTCTTATAACAATATTTTCCCATTATTAAATACATAGAGGGAATAGCCATACATTTCTGTGCTAAAAGGCAGTATAAGTCAGTGGATAAGATCTAGATCCTGTTCCCAGTTCTGCCACTGACCTACTTTTTGACCATGGGCAAGTAACTTCCTCTCCTTTCCTTTCTTTATCTGAGGTGTCTATTTAGACTATAAACATGCAGGTCAGAGACTGTATCTTACTGTGGTTTTGTACAATGCCTAGCACAATGGGACACTAATCAAGGCTGGGGCTAGGTGCTATCTTAATAGAAATAATGAATAAGAACAAATGCATATTGTGACTGAATTTCAAACTGGTATCTTTATAGCTAAAAGGTTTCCCTTTACTACCCCAATCTTGCCATGAGAAGTATGTGCACCTTGGGGTCTATATGGTTCTCACTGTATTGCAACTCTCTAAGGTTCTATTAAGACTCCTGTTTTTAACCTACTTGTTGAAAGACATATAACTTCATCCTTAAAATACACTCTGATTTAAAACATGTAATAGGCAAAATCTCCAAACCCATAGGCGACTTCTAAATTTCTGTGCTATAAAAATGATGTAATGAGACAAGAATGTAGGATAATTATTAAGTTTTGTCCTCACATCAATTATGCATTATATATAATTATGTATGGTAGAAAAAAATAAATATTTGCTTTCCAAAATCCAGGCATTTTGCTCAAAATGGGCATGACTAACCTAGTACTCTATTTTCACATATCGCTCCTTTGCCTCCTGGTTCTGCTGCTCTCTCAGCCCCCTCCACTGAAGAGAGACCAGGAGAAAAAAACATCCCCCCTCCCCTTTTCCTTCCTTCTCCACCGGCACCAGCTGGGCTTCAGAGCCCCCTTCCCTGCCGCACGGCCACCTCGCTCTGCATGGGGCTGCCTGGGACCAACGGGCTGCTGCTCCTCAGCCCCCCGCCGCTCTGGGGGGGCTGTGCTGCCATCCCTTCACCTCCCGGCAGAGCCCACCCCGGCTTAGGGAGCTGGGCAGCTGCGGGCGGGAGCCTCCTCCTCATCATCCCCAGGGAGCCCGGCAACCAGCCGCTGCCTGCAGCCCCGGAGCGAGAGAGCCGGGCTGGGGATGAGGGAGGGCAGCCGCATGCAGAACCCGGCTGGAAAGGCGCAGCTTTTGGAAAATGTGCTCGGGGGGAGCGGCCGTGCCCCCTGCTCCCCCCCTAGCTATGCTCTACCAAGTGCCCCCAAAAGACTACACCACAGGTCGGGTGACCCCTACGAGGAAGGTGGTGAGCGGAAGTGTCTGATTGTGGTTACACTTATCTGGATGATGCTTATTATCACTGATAACAGTTGAGCCTTATCACTTCCCTTACATCATATCAGCTCTCACAGCAGCAGAACAAGATGTTATAAAACCACCATCCACTTAAACATTTAATGCAAAAGAGGAAATAACTGAACTATAAACACATCCAAAACTTTATTGGGGTGAGGTGGAAGGTCAAGTGGCCCAATTGTTGAAGGAGAAATTGGCTTTCAAGATTCAACTACAGAATCTGTCTTCCTTCTATTCCCTTTCCCACATCCAGGAGCTACTTTGATAGTGCATTTCCCCGCCCCCCCTCTTCCCCCCAGGGAGACAGGTTCTCTGCTCTTTGAAGCTGGTATTCTCACCCCTTCTAGTGACATCATCAGGGACAACAATTCTATGGTGGTAGCTGATCTCAGTCCACGAGGAGAGGGGACACTGCACATTCTAATTACTCATGTCAAGCGGCCTTGTGACTTGTCTCAGTTCTACTGCTGGGCTGGGGCTTCCTCTTTCTTCTTCCACAGACCTGTTAATTTTTCCATCAGCTGTTCTGCCAGCACACTGATTTTAGAGGTCTCCTTCATCAGGAAGTTCCTGTAGGAGAGAGTAATACATCAGTAAGGTACATGTCTGGGTGGGGTACCCGCTGTTTCTATTTTCATAGGGCTGCCACTCTCTCATATTTGCCTGTGGGACAAATTAGTCCTGGCAAATGAGTCCATTAATATGGCTGTGGGACTCCTGAACTGCCCTGTAGGGATTCAACCCAGGAGGCAAGATAGGTGTGTGGCTGTGAGTAGCAACATGGAACTGTGTATCCAACAGGTGTGCACACTTCTTGTTTCTGCCTGCCATCATCCGTTACCTGGGGAATAGATATTTACCACCTGAAACACCCCTGCTTTCCATGAAAAAAATTTCAATTTTTCATTTGAAAACTGAAAAATTCTGCCCAACCCCCGATTTTTCTCATTTTGACACAAAGTCAAAATTTTCCAGGGGGAAGGAGAGATAACATGGTCCAAGCAGCTCTAATGATAAGGTTAGTTCTAGAGCAGGGGCAGGCAAACTTTTTGGCCTGAGGGACACATCGGGTTTCAGAAATTGTATGGAGGGCCAGTTAGCGGAGGCGGTCGTGGCCTGGCCTCCACCTCCTATCTGCCCCCCCCCCCCGGGACCCCTGCCCCATCCACACACCCCTGCTCCCTGTCCCCTGACTGCCACCCCGCCACCCCATCCAACCCCCCCCTCCTTCCTGACGGCCCCCCCGGGACCCCTGCCCCCATTCAACCCCCTGTTCCACCCCCTATCTACACCTCCAACCCCTGACCACCACCCCGAACTCCCCTAGCCTCTATCCAACCCCCCCTGCTCCGTGCCCCCTTACCGCACTGCCTGGAGCACCGGTGGCTGGCGGCACTACAGCCGCGCCGCCCAGCTGGAGACGGGCCACGCTGCCGCCACCACGCAGCACAGAGCACTGGGTCAGGCCCGGCTCTGCAGCTGCGCTGCCCCAGGAGCTCACAGCCCCGCCACCCAGAGCATTGCGCCGGCGGCGGAGCGAGCGAGCTGAGGCTGCGGGGGAGGGGAGATAGCAGGGGGGGGGCCGGGGGCTAGCCTCCCGGGCCAGGAGCTCGGGGGCCGGGCAGGACAGTCCCACGGGCCGTAGTTTGCCCACCTCTGTTCTAGAGTCACTCTTAGAACAGAAGTACTTGTGGCACCTTAGAGACTAACAAATTTATTTGAGCATAAGCTTTCGTGGGCTACAGCCCACTTCTTCGGATGCATAGAATGGAACATACAGTAAGAAGATATTTATACTTACAGAGAACATGAGAAGGTGGAAGTGGCCATACCAACTGTAAGAGGCTAATTAATTAAGAGAAGCTATTAACAGCAGGGGGAAAAAACTTTTGAAGTGATAATCCAAATGGCCCATTTCGGACAGTTGACACGAAAGTGTGAGGCTACTTCAACATGGGGAAATAGATTCAATTACTGTAATGAGATTTTCTGATTCTGTTTCTTCTGCTTTAAGCACTTGATTACATTTCTTGGTCTAAGTAGGAAGGACAGACCACAGATACAAATGGCTAGAAGTTCTCATTTATTTTAATTATACATTTGACAATCACTCAAAAAAACAAAACATATAAACATCAGTTACCATCTGGCTTTTCATTGTACAGCTGGCACAGTGGAATGACATTGTAGAAAAATAGTACAAGGCACGTTGTAGAGATTAAACAAGATGCAGAACTACAAAAGGGCTTGTCTTCACTGCAGCATTAGCTCAAGATCATTTGAATGTTGCCCCTAACTTGACTCCCACGCACGTGCAAAAATCTCTAGCCTGATTTACACTCTGGGATTTCTTTCCAGCATCACAGTTCTCAGACCATCTTAAATAGACAGTACCAGGTCATCTGCATCCAGATATATCCAACGAAACTGATCAATCAACAAACGTATGTATGCAACGGGGGGGGGGGGAGGGGAGGAGGAAGAGGAGAAATATGCTTTGGTATATGGGTTTCATCATGTTTACTCTATGATGGGTGGTTCTTTTTGTTGTCCCAAAGATCTCTCTGTATGGAAATGTAGTTAATCCTTCCCATTCCCTCACAAGCCACCCCGGGAATAGAGGAAACCTTTTCATACCTGATCTCAAGGATTACTGGAGTCTGAACAGCTTCCGCCAAGAACTGACCAGCTTTCGGGGACACTTTGTTCACAGATTCGTACATGTAAAATGCAATTGAATCCGGTATGATCAGCCAGTCACGACGGACGTGTCTCTTTGAGATTGCCTTAGCACCCACTTCTGGGGAGGTGGAAGAGAATATTAATCATCTTTAATGACCATTTTCCATGGTAGCACTGAGCTCTCCCAAGAGGTGCAGTGGAACGAGACCAGCTGGAAGACTGTAGTAGGATTCAAAGTCTCCCCAGAATTCAAAGGCCAGTGTCCAAGTGTAGGAGCCACACACTAGAACAGAGGTGGGCAAACTACGTCCTGCCTGGCCCCTGAGCTCCTGGCCCGGGAGGCTCGCCCCCGGCCCCTCCCCTGCTGTCCCCCCTCCCCCGCAGCCTCAGCTCGCTCGCTCCACCGCCGGCGCAATGCTCTGGCTGGCGGGGCTGTGAGCTCCTGGGGAAGCGCAGCTGCAGAGCCCGGCCTGACCCAGTGCTCTGTGCTGCGTGGTGGCGTGGCTGGCTCCAGCCGGGCGGCGCGGCTGTAGCGCCGCCAGCCACCAGTGCTCCAGGCAGTGCGGTGAGGGGGCACGGAGCAGGGGGGCTTGGATAGAGGGCAGGGGAGTTCAGGGTGGTGGTCAGGGGGCGGGGGTGTGGATAGGGGTCGGGGGGGGGGACAGGAGGTTGAATGGGGGCAGGGGTCCCGGGGGGGGCAGTCAGGAAGGAGGGGGGGTTGGATGGGGCGGCAAGGGGCAGTCAAGGGCAGGGGTTCTGGGGGCAGTCAGGGGACAGGGAGAAGGGGTGGTTGGATGGGGCAGGGGTCCCGGGGGGTGGGGGGGCCATCAGAAATGAGAGGAGGGGTTGGATGGGGCAGCGGGGGTCCGCGGGAGGTCAGGGGACATGGAGCAGGGGCGTGTGGATGGGGCATGGTTCCTGGGGTGGGGTGGGGGGGCGCGGCATCAGGGAACGGGGGAGTTGGATGCGGCAGGAGTCCCCGGGGGGGGGGGGCAGATAAGAGGTGGGGGCCAGGCCACGGCCCCCTCCCCAACCGGCCCTCCATACAATTTCCGAAACCCGATGCAGCCCTCAGGCCAAAAAGTTTGCCTGCCCCGCTCTAGAACACTGGTTCTAGGCTACAAACCTTCAGTCTCTACATGTTGCAGAAACTTAAACAGCACAGCCAGCGTTCTCATACCTGTGCATGCAGTGGGACTTAGACAGCAGAACACAGTGCTAAGATACTCCCCACTAAGCCGTGTGTGGGGGAGGATGCACTAGTAACTGGCTTCACACTCCCAGTCACAATGAAAATTCATGCACTCTACCCTCTACCACCAGGCGTTAATCCTAGTTCATGGCTGGGATAGACTTGTGCAAAGCAGGTTAAGTGCATATAAAGCTGAGGAATATCCCCGCCAGCCTGAAGGGTTTTAAGACTTACCAGAGAGACTGGTGCTGAGGAGCAGAATCAGAGCCACCGCCAAAGCCCTGGACTGAAGCATGGTTTGCAGCACAAACTCAATGCAGTACCCTCAGAAACCAGCCAAAGGCACAATTAAACACTTTGATACTGAATAGAGAAGAACAGTATACCCCGAATTAACAACAGGCAACAAGTCAAAGAGAGACATCAAGATCATTCTTGCATTATATCCTTTACCTCCTTAAAAGATGAGGACATTCAATGCAAAAAGCTAATACAGTGTTATTTCACCTATGTGGTACCATGAATATGCATAATTAGTAAGAACATCCAAGCGTACATTAGATATGTTAAAGCAAAAATGCTTTATCCTATATAAGAGTTAAATTCACGTGCTTCAGGGTAAAGCCAACCACTAACCTAACACAGGGGTCAGAAAGACTTCCCCCATGAGCAGGTTGCTTCTTAAATTGTACACTATATTCTTGCACCTTCCTCTAAAACATCTGGTCCTGGCTACTGTTGGCCATAGGATACTGAACCAGATGGCCTGAACTGATCTCTTGTTTGTATTCCTATGGTTGAGAAATGACCTGCCTGGGAGTCCAAAAGAGTTTCTCTTGGCATGTTCATGCTGGGGATAATTAAGAGCAAAAACATTGTTTATGCAGTTAACACTCTAAGCACAAATCCTGCTTTGTTCTCATACAAGCTTCTTTCTCTGGACATTATTTTCTGCTTGGTCAAGTGAAAAGCTAATACGAGGCCAAGCCATGGGGGTAAAATTAAATAAGCTTTTAAAACACAGTGGATTTCAAAGGGCACATGCTGGAAGATAATTTAAATTGAAGCATGTTAACTTTTGAGTTAAGTTACAACGCCTCTAGTCAAATCAAATCATTTCAGTGCTAGGATTTCCCATGGCAGGGAAGGCTGCTGGGCTGCCAAGTCTAAGGGTTTTGCTAACCTAACACCAGGTGGCTACCAGCGGATTCTCACCCTTAGCCTGCATACCTAAGGCTGCTTCTCTCCACAGCACCTTCCTAGTCCACATTAGAAGCTATGCTGCCGATGGCACCCAGACAGCTGCTGGTTACTAGCTATCGCTTTGACAGCTACTGCTTAGGTAGCTTCCTCTCTGTTAATCCTGGAGCCACAGTCACCCCTACGGACCTAAGGTATAATATGCATCCATGTGGTCATGAAGGGATAGGGAAATCTCTTCTCTTTAAAGCCTGGAGCTCTGCTGGTGGAGGCTGCTTGGGAAAAGCACTGAATCAGCACACCTCTTCCTGCGTTGGCAGTACCCAGCTTTTGGAAATGTGCCAGCTGACTCCAAGTCCCTAGTGGGAACAGGGATTGCAGATGGTTTTTGCCAATGCACCCCCATTCCAGGGAGCATTACTGCCTTGGGGTGGTGGGCTACCAACCTGGGTGAATCCAGCCTTTGGTCTGTAAGAAGAAATTAGGTAGAAACAGCCTCCCCGTTCTACTCCCTCCTGTACATTCCATATAGACACCAAACAGTTACAAGGTTCGCACAGCTGGAAATGGCAGATGGAATGTTGCTCTTACTTCGCTCTCTCTCTCTCTCACTGGCAGAGGCAGGGGTAGAAGTGTGCCTGAAATACAAGCACTTACACAAAGTTAATATAGCGATAGCAAGCGGGTCAGAGGTCATGCTTGGCTCCACATTGGCTCTTTCACAACAAGGGTCAGATGAGTGGGATGGGCAGGAGGTGCAGAGTCCCAAGTCCTGCTCGGAGTGGGATTTGGTAATGGAGGGTCAGTCCAGCTGAAACTAGATCCTGAGCCTTTAGCTAGTGTTTGCTTCATACCCTACCCCCCATTCCCACTGAGCACCTACGCAAACAGAAGCTATATTCTCCTCTTCTTACACTATGTATTTTTGTGTTTCTAATGAAAAGTCAGTCATTTAGTATGTTCTTCTCTCACATATGGAAAAAGCAAAGAGTTCATTTTAAAAGAAGACCCAATTAATAAGCACATCATAGTACTATTTACCTCTGTTGTCACTTATAAGCTCAAAGCGCTTTACAACCAGAGGATAAGTATCATTATCTCATTTGACAGACAGTGAGGGAAACTGAGACAGAGGGATTTGTAAAGTGACTTGATTAAGGTCCTGTAATTCTCTGTCAAAATTATTTCTTGATGGAGATTGTGTTTTAAACAAAAGTAAGGCCCATGTCCTCAAAGTATTGATTTCATTGGGAATTTGGCACCTCAATACGAGTAATGGGAAAATATTTGTGGATCTGGGTCTAAGTGTCTGCTTTCCTTGAAAAATTTCAATTTTTCATTTGAAAACTGAAAAATTCTGACCAACCCCCTGATTTTTCTCATTTTGACAAAAAGTCAAAATTTTCCAGGGGGAAGGAGAGAACATGGTCCAAGCAGCTCTAAGGCTAGTTCTAGAGTAACTCTTAGAACAGAGATTTTCTGATTCCGTTTCTTCTGCTTTAAGCACTTGATTACATTTCTTGGTCTAAGTAGGAAGGACAGACCACAGATACTAATGGCTAGAAGTTCTCATTTATTTTAAAATTATACATTTGACAATCACTCAAAAAACAAAACATACAAACATCAGTTACCATCTGGCTTTTCATTGTACAGCTGGCACAGTGGAATGACATTGTAGAAAAATAGTACAAGGCACATTGTAGAGATTAAACAAGATGCAGAAGTACAAAAGGGCTTGTCTTCACTGCAGCATTAGCTCAAGATAATTTGAATGTTGCCCCTAACTTGACTCCCACGCACGTGCAAAAATCTCTAGCTCAGGTTAACTGGTGCTTTAAACTCAAGTTAGCTAGCCCATCGAGGGTGTGGGTAGAAGCTCAAGTGCTGCTGGGTCTAATAATGCAATGGAGACAGCTACACTGCGCTGCTAACACAAACACTCTGTGCTGTTTGAGGGTTATTTTGCTGTGTGGCCCTCTCACTCGAGCTGAGTGAGCTCTGCAGTGAAGACAAGCTCTAAGATTGTTCCTAGGCCTTTTTGCACTCTTGGTTATGGGTTGCGCGATTGCCAACAGTCTATGTGATTGTTTACTTTGCTTGAACAACTCAGCGGTTACACAAAAAGCAGCCTCTCGGCCTCCAGTCCTGGAATGCTGCCTACCTACTGCAGTGATAGGAGCTCTGCAAATGCATAAGAGAGCCAGGCACATGGGTCCATTCTTGTTCAGTGAGAATGGAAGATTTTATACCACTCATGGCTCTATAGCAATGAGTGGAAAGCAGTTGCCAGGATCAATATCTGCCTGCCCTCCAGGCCAGGAGAGCTTGCAATGGGCGGTTCACACATACTCATTACCCACAAGAAAGGGTCTCATTATAGCAGAATCACTTTGCACCCACTTCATCTCTATTGATATAGGAATTTTCTTGTATGCAAGGGATATTCCTTTGACTGTGCAACAGGATCCACAAAGACTAGAACTGAATCAGCAACTGGAAATGAATTTATACAGTTCACCACCTATACACAATCTCATTGACGTATGAATTTGTTTGCTCTTTGTAATTATTTGAAACTTTTGTCCAAACAAAACTGCAGTCTGTGGATTTCTCTGACTCCATTTTGTGCAAGTATGAGTATTTATTATTTGAGCTGCATGTTTTGTTATCTAAACCACATAGTATTGTTTCCAGTCCCCAACTGGATAATCTAAACTACTACTGTCCACAATTTAATCACAAAATTAAATGTTTCAGCTACAGGTTTGAAATTAGTTTTCCCAAAAACATTCATAGAAGCAGAATTTAGCTCATGTGAATGTTATCAAAAAGTGAAAAATAGGGGCCCAAACATGGTCAAAACCAGAATTAATAAACTATTCACAAATAATTTCTTCAGCTCTACTACAGAGCTGGTGGGGAAAGGGAAGGAGAGCGCTCACTTCCTCAGTGTTAGGCCAAAAGCCCCAAGCTGTGTCATTAATACAATCATACCGTTCTGGCAGTCATCACCCAATAGCACTGTTACATGCAACCTTCATGTTCTTTTTCCACAGACTACGCCTACACTTAAAATGCTACTGCAACACAGCTGCATGACTGTAGTGCTTCAGTGTGGACACTTACTACAGCAATAGAAGGGGTTCTCCCATTGCTCAAGTCTAGGTAAACTACTCCATCTGAGACAAGTTAAGATGACCTAAACCTTGCTGTAGACAGCTAGGTCAACAGAAGAATTTTGTTGACCTAGCTGTCTACAGCAAGGTTTAGGTCATCTTAACTATGACTCTCAGGAGTGTGGATTTTTCACACTCCTGAGAGATGTAGTTATGCTGATGCAACTTTTCAGTTTAGGAAAGCCCTTAGCATGTGAACAAGTTTTGCCTCTTGGGAAGACATGCTGTGTTAGGCTGGGGTTATAGAAGATTTTGTGTAGAGGCAGCTTTGGGGGAAAGAAAGAAGCAGCTGTGCAAAAAGCAGTTTACTATCTGCCTTGGGCTCTTATTAGAATCAGTTCATGGGGTGCAGTTGCTCCTTGGGAGCCGGGCACTGCTCTGGGCTGAGATAGTAGGAAGAAGAGAAGGGATTGTCCTGCATGCTGTTTGATCATCTCATTTCAGAACTAGGGTGCATGTAGATAAAGCAAGTTACACTGAATATATCCATAATCCATATTATTGATTTTTCCTCCCTGGGAAGTCAACCTGCTCAGCCCCAGGCATCTGCTTCTGCTCAGCAGAGGGGCAATGCTGAGTGCCAGGACTGGTCTATATGGGGAACTTACAAAGGCATAGCTACAGCTCTCAGGGGTGTGAAAAATCCATATCCCTGAGAGACATCGCTGTGCCGACCTACCCCCCAGTGTAGACAGTGCTAGGTTGACAAAAGTCTTGTTGGGGAGGTGGATTACCTATGCCAACGAGAGAACCCTCCTGACGCAGTGTAGACAGCAGCAACGCTGCCGTGTTCCAGCTGGGCCACTGTAGTGGTTGAAGTGTAGACATACCCGCAGAATGGGATACTGATGTGGGAAGAAGGGGCAACAATGCTGTTCTTTAATATCAATTCAGTTGTCCACCAACTCTTCATAACTAATACAAAATCATTAGCCAACCACACACAGAGAGAAATGTATTAAAACCATCAGAATTACATAAGTACCACTACCACCAACATATCATTAAAATCTCATCTTTAAATAAAAATTTTCACAGATCCATCCAAGGTAGCCGCATTCCACAGAGCAATTGTCTCTCTTTTCCATGGGGAATGGAGCCCTCATCCTTACATTCTGGTTGCTGCAATGTCAGGGCTAGCTCACAATGGAAATACAGAAAAGTTTTCTCTAACATAAAATTAGGCAGTCCCTGCTGTGTCCATCACAGGTCTCAAGATGAACTTGATTACACAGATGTGCAGCCATGGAACAGACCCAGAAGCAACACTAGACCTGGGAGCATCATCCTCAAGTTCTGTATGGAGCCAGCTATTCCAGGTGTGGGGCACATGTGATTTAGTAGTCCATGCAAGTTCTACATCCCCCAATCCAGAGAAGAGGTGAGTTTGTTAGTCTCCTGCAGTACAGCCTGGTTCTTGATCTCAAGCTTTTAGCTCTAATGGTCCCCGTTTCAATCCCTGCTGTGCTGGCCAAGATGGTGGTCATTACGTAAAATGTTCCATCAGCTGTTGGCCTTGGTCTCCAACTCTTTCAGGATAATCCAGAAAAAAAACACCTCTTATAGAACAATAAGAGGGAGCTGGATGTTTATCCTTGGCCCTCAGTTTGAGAGAAGAACTAAGAAATGGCACTAGTTCCCAGGGAATTGTGGGAATTTGACTCCTTTCACAGTGGCCCTAGGTTACCAGACAGCCTTTCAGAATCCACTCGCAGCCAGCGCTTCAGGCAGCAGTGCTGGGAACTGTGGGACAGCACACCCAGAGAAAGCACTGCTACCATGACGTTGCAGTACTGCCCAAGTGTGAGCAAAGGGAAAAACCACAAAGAACACACCTAGTGTGGCAACACCACTCCATTGATACTTGCACCAGTGCTATCCATGAGTTCATTTATCTGGCGTACACACAGCCCCAGGGAGGGAGAAAAAGCACTTTATATGAATTCCCGAGGGAGGTTCCCCACAAGAGTGCAAGAAAGGGTCATTTTCAAAATCACTCCTGTAAGCTAGTTTCCCAAAGGAAGTGGCAGGCACTCCACTGATAGTTTTTGTTTTAAAATGTCCTGTAGAGAGCAATCCTGTGCCAGCTGGGAAATGGACTGGATGAAGTAAGAATAGGTCTTGACCAACCTTTAGGTGTTGCGAATTACAACATAATATACAAGCCATTCCCAAAGCTCCACACAAAGAGCTGAACCCTACTGTCAGCAGTTCACAAAGTGCCTTTAGAAAGCAGCTTTACCATGGTGATCAGAAGCCTCTTATCTCAACATCCAGAGAAAAGGATTCTTTTGTCTCGTCTTTTGCAACACAGCCAAGAAAAAAAAACAGACTGACCTGCTATTCTGCCTATTGCAATTGGTTTCCAAAGGAAATTCTCTCTTTGCTTTTAGTTACAGGGTAATTTATAGGCAGGCACCTTAATCCAATAGTAACCAAACCACAGATCTGTTGAGCAACAAGTTTAGGAAAAATGCAATGTTCAGGGTAAAGATCAGCTCCCTAATAGCATGTTAGGAGGGCAATAGCAAAGCAGGGGACAAGACTTGTCTTCTAGAGCCCATTTTCCCCATACGCACCTCAGGAGGACAGAGGCCAAGAAGGAAAGCAGTGCACGTGAGATGTTCGGGAAAGGGTTGATTCCTCAAAAAAAAAAATACCCTATCACCTCCAAAAATGATGACCTCTGTGGGAATCACCAAGCTCCCATTGACTTAAAACGAGCATGAGCTTGGTAACTTTGAAAATCAGGCCCACTGTTGCCAGGATGGCAGTTACCCAGAGCTCAGCCCCCGAAAACAGCATCAACCTATGATAACAGAACCTTGTAGATTAGTACTTTGAACTCATGAATACACTAGAGTCTGGGTCAAATGGCCAGGCAGAGCCTCTCCATGTCCTTATTAAGGTATGTGTCAATATAAACTGGAAGCATTGGCAATTTTCAGGCGTTTTTCCAAGCACAGTTGGAAAACTCTACAAGTTGCTGTGCGCTCTTGTAGAGAGTGCATGTAGATCCGCGTGTGCGCGTAGCATTCTGACGGTTCCTTTACCGCACAGTAAATTGTTTGCTTGACAGTTTCATCTAGGGCTGTATGACAGAAACTCACTGAGGCAAAAGGAAACAACCACTTGTTAGTCACAGCGAACATTCTAATGTTTGGTGCTGAATCTCAGGGCCACATGCACAACATTTGGTGATATTCGAAGTCAGAGAGGGAGGACATGTTATTTGTTCAGTGCCACCAGAAGCTCTACTCTCAAAGGGACCACGTTCCACAACCAGGGTCTGTTTGAAACCAAAGTCTCTAGAGTAAGGAAGGAATAAGAAGGTTTTCAGATGTTATAAAGCCACTGAACTATTCCTGGCCCCCTTCGTACAGATTCGTCACTGGTCTCCACTACATTTTATTTTATCCAGTTGTTGCAGGTCTCCTGTTCAGTCGGAAGTAGCCATCCCAAATTACACACTGGGAGGGCAAAAGAGAGCCCCCCCAAAGCAGAACCATTGGGAGTTTCGGTCCTTCCACCATGGTGTTAAATGACCATGCTTTTCCCACTGCGGGAACTTCCTTTTTCCTGCAAGAAAAAATAAAAAAAGAGAATCACAAGTGTGGGGATAACATAGAAAGCATGTCTCCCTACCCCACTCTGTAGCAAAGCAGCAAGGACCTTTGTACCAGCAACACAGTTCAAACTGGACCCGGATTTCCCTTAGAGAAACCTATCTTTGTAGCTCTGACAGGAGAGGGGAGAGAGAGGAGGGGAATAGCCTTGTATGTCAATAATGAGGTAAACTGTAACGAAATAACTAGTAATGGAATAGATAATACAGAGTCTGTTTGGGCAATGGTCACGTTGGGGAAGAAAAATACTAGAGCCTCCCCTGGGATAGTGATCGGGGTGTGCTATAGACCGCCGGGATCTAGCCTGGATATGGATAGAGAACTCTAATATTTTTAAGGAGGTCAATACTAGTAGGAACTGTATGATCATGGGAGACTTTAACTTCCCAGATATAGATTGGGGAATAAACGCTAGTAATAATCATAGGGCTCAGCTTTTCCTAGATGTGATAGCTGATGAATTCCTTCATCAAGTAGTTGCTGAACCGACGAGGGGGGATGCCATTTTAGATTTGGTTTTGGTGAGTAGTGAGGACCTCGTTGAGGAAATGGTTGTAGGGGACAACCTTGGCTCGAGTGATCATGAGCTAATTCGGTTCAAACTAAATGGAAGGATAAACAAAAATGCATCTGAGACTAAGGTTTATGATTTCAAGAGGGCTAACTTTACTAAATTAAGGCAGCTAGTTAAGAAAGTGGATTGGACAAACATATTTAGAGATCTAAAGGCGGAAGAGGCGTGGGATTATTTCAGGTTGAGGTTGCAGGAGCTGTCGGAGGCCTGTATCCCGAGAAAGGGAAAAAGG